>MU225791.1:5176557-5214373 GCA_018584345.1 Thuja plicata | reverse complement strand
CTCTTACATATTCATTTATGAGCCTCCTAGTTCATAAATGAACCTTGTCCCCCCCCTCTCTCTCCCATTCTTCTATAAATAGAAGCCTATTTTGAGAGCAAATAAGCCTTCACCTTAGATCAAAAATATATTGTTATGCTATTGAATTAACATTAGATTTATATTTCATCTATTTTATCATGCTAGTTCTTTGTTTCCATTTCATCTTTTAGAGCTAGATTGCATGCTTTATCATCTTTTAGCTTGTTTTAATCTTAAATCCTTCATGCTAGGTTGTATTCGTCATTGATTTGTAGCATATTCTGAGGGCTGATATGTTACTAATTACACTCCTAGTTAGCAAGCAATAGGTCGATATTAGTGGTTTTGCATGTTTTATCTAACCTTCCAAGCTAATACAATGACTTATTGAGTGTTTGTGTTGTTTTCAACAAGTACCCATTTACACACACACAACTATTTGTCTTGATCATGTATTTGGTTGTATTAGAAATACAAAATCATTTCCTTTAATGCTAAGGCAAATGTTTGAATCCAAATATGAAACTATTTGTATCAGAATTTATTATTTGATGCTTAAACATTGTGGTTCCTATAGGTGTAATCACATTATGGGAATGGTTACATGAACTCCCAAATTGATGTTTTATTAAATTATTAATGACATCTACTGGCATTGTTGCATGGTGAACAATATATTTTGATGTTGCAGAGTTGAAGAAACTAGATACTTTCTATGTTGCGTATGAAATCTATACACTTTGTTTCTTCAAGGATATTGTATATCGGCTCACACTAGCGTGTTTATATCTGAGTGATTAACAATACCACGTATCTCTCTTGTTGGGTCATTCTTATTCATTTATTGGTCAAGGTGATCTTTTGGAGGAACTATTGTTTGTATCTGGAGCCTGTGATTTAGTTTGGGAGATTTACTGTAATTTCATCAACCAAGGCATCCGACTTGGAGAGCTTGTTTTGGAAGTGATAAGTGGAAATATCATCTACATCAATATCCTATGTAGAATCCCCTTATTTATTTTGATCTCCATAGACATCATATACAGGCACCGATATCTTGTTTATTTAGTGGCATGCTGATTGTTGGAGAAAATTGACCGAGTTGTCCCAAAATGAAAATGTGTTGGAATTGTGAACCTCTGTATAGCGCTTGGGATCATACTTTTGTCGGCATAGTGTGTCTACAAAAAGTTACATGGTTATTTTTGGAGAAGTTGACTTAGTTGGAGCTTTGGCCTTGAGCCACTATAAGGGTTGTTGATTTCTTGATCTCAACACATCTTTTCCCAGTAACAAAGTTGAAATCGTAAAGGAATACATTGATCGTGAGTGGGTGCAGTGTCGACAGTTGTCCAAAAATAAATAATTATCAAGATCTTGAGCCTTTGTATAGATTTTGGGCTCATTCTTTTGTTGTCATAAAGTGTTTGCAAAAAGTGGCATCATATCTTCCAAGTTGTGAGCTTGCGAAAAACTAAGGAGAAAATGAAATAAGAAATTGTTGTAGGAATCTCGTGAGATCTTGGTTGATTTCATGAGGATTTTGGAATGAGTCTCAGAGGTATCTCTTGGAGAAGCACTATATATAAAAGATGAGTTGATTCCCTTATTGATTGTGATTTCTAATTTTTACCTCTCAACCAAAGCCAACGATGTCTCTGGGATCGGCGAGTTGTGCGAAGAAATGTCTGCGCTTAGGCAAACCAAAGGATGTTTTATTTCTAAAAAGTCAATGTAGCGGTTGGGAGATGCTCGAATCAACAAAAGGCATTGCAGATCTAGAAAATTTTCATTGTCAAGCGATGTCAGATGTTTCTTTGGAAGTCTGCAGTTCTAATGCTTAATATCAATGATTGCGCTCTGCAGTCCCTGATCTTACGATGCCTATTTTCTTAAGACTATGAGACATATGAGATTCACCTTCATTCATTCATTGACTACATGAGGATATCATTGGATATATTTATAGCTAAGGTGAAAATAGGATCATACATTACCGAGAATTACATTATCAATGGGAGGATGAATATATGTTGGAAACATTGGAATTGTGAACTCTTATTTGAGGCAAATGCAAAGTAGACTAAGTCATCCTCGACATCATGAAATATAAAGGAACTTCTAGTGCCCTTAATATGTTGATTAATTGTGATTAATATTTTTGAGTGCTCTTGAGAGTTGACGAAAGGAGAGTTAATAATTGAAGATGTGTCAAGCAGACAATACACATCCTCCTTGATTATATATTTTTGGATATGTTATTCCAGTCTATCAAATCAGGTTTGTTATATAAAAACATGGAAATGTGTTCGAATACCATTTTGGACTTGTATGCCTGCAATGTGCATCGAGTGATTGGTTATGACAATTCAACAAGACAAATGCCACGACAATCTATGAGATGCAGAGAGAGGTAGAGCCGAGTTATTAAGAATCTCATTTAGAAGCCGCATTGGAATCATATGTAGGGAAGTCAAAAGTGAGATTTAGATGAGAAGCTGTGTTGGATCTACAGGATGTGTTGGACACATGTATTTCTTTGTCTGCATGATTTCCAGTAAATATAACCATTAAGAACTAAACTGTGTGGTGACCAGTTTTGGAATCATCTGAAGATAGCCATGGAATATCGTGGTGAATTGTCCCCATTTATATAAAGAAGGTGGTAGAGGTCAATTATAAAAGGACATAACCACAAGAAATTGCATTCAAGATAGAAGGAACTTGATGTCTGCAACCGAATTAAAGACTGACATCAAACTTAGAGGGAGTCTAAAAATCTATCAGAAGCAACCTTGGATGAGAAGTTCAAGAGGTTGATGCATGTACTTAAAGCTTCATATGGAAGCCAAATTATCATGAATGATTGGTGTTTCCAAGTCCAGGGATAAATCCATAGTTTATTACATTCACTCATGTTACTATGAAATCATACAAGTAGATTTGTGTACAAAAAACTACTCCTACGAATAATATTATGATCAAAATTTCAAAATTATCATGTACCAGATAATGAGAGTCTCTTGGAGAAAGATATTTTTGTGATTGGGACCATGTATGTTTCATACCAAAGAGGGCATCCAGAGGATCTGATTCATTATGATCTCCAAGGAATTTGGTCATATTGGTTCAGAGGGACTCAAAAATGAAGATAGTTTTTGCAGTCAGAGGACTACTATCATGAGATTGAGTACCATATGTGCTATCTATAATGCCTTTATGCTAACTCCTACATAACTTGGGGTTCACCAAGAGTGATACAAACTATATAAGAGATATAGTGCATAAGTATGATATTCAAGCTACATTATCACTACATAACAGATGGTTGATATTCTCACCAAGTCTCTTGCTAGAGAGAAGGTTGTATACTTTAGATATAAAGTTGGTATGTTGGAGAATGAATCCTTAGATGAAAAGGAGTTTCAACATTTGTGATCTAGTATTTTTATGTTATTGCATTCTTCTCTTTGAGAGAGAAGTCTAAGGTGAAATCCCTTGTTTCCACCCTCTGGGATGAGCCATGGTGGATGCACCCTCTAAGATAATTCAATATGGATGTCATGTGTGTGACTCCATGACATATGGGCCCCCCCATCATGTGTACATTTCTAAGAGGTGACGACTTATTAGTAAATGAACACTTGTATTTAACATTATAAGGTGATGATGTTGTAATGCAGAATCGTTATGGTAGACATCTTTCAATGTCAGTGCACGTACCATAATAGGGTTATATGTAAAAGGGAATTTAATGTTCTCTAGTTACTATATCCTTGTATCATGATCTAAGGTGATATGAAAATTAGGTATCACGATCTGAGGTCATTCCTCATATCATGATCTAAGGTGATATGTAAAACTAGGTATAATGATCTATCCTTGTATCATGATCTAAGGTGATATGTAAAACTAGGTATCATGATCTAAGGTGATATGTAAAACTAGGTATCATGAGTTAAAGTGATTCCTCATATCACATATTAGGTGATATGCAAAACTTGGTATCACGTGTTAGGTGATTCCTCATATCACCTGTTAGGTGATATGTAAAACTTGGTATCACATGTTAGGTGATACTTCATATCACAAATTATGTGATATGTAATTTATTTGTATCCATATGGATCATATTAGGATCCTTCTAACCTAGTATTACATATTGACTAGACCGTATGAGAAATGTCACATAGTGGCATATCTCTATGTAGACTTAGTATCCATATGGCTGACATCATGAGACGTAATGTCATTGTACATACCATAGATATTTATGAGCTATGGTTAATATCACATGACTTGATATTTCCACATACACCATATCTCCTGATATCACAGTGAGGTGTTATCTCCTCTCTTTCAAAATTAATGGATTTATTACCTTGATGGATTTTATCTTCTCTAGCTAAGAGGGAGTGTTGATGTTTTGTTTATCTACGGTGAGGGTCATAAGTGTTGACAAGGGAGACCACTACATATTCTATTTGATCATCCTCCCTAGATAAGATGCAGTGTTAATGTTTGTAGCTTCAGTCGTATGATCATTTAGAATATATATAATACTTAGATATTGATTATTAATAATATATTTTATTTGTATAGATATGATATATATATATATGTTATATTATATATTATTATTAATCATGCAAAATTTATATTATTCTAATATATGATTGATTAATGAAACATTATAATATTATAATGAATAGAAATTTCCCATGAAGGGACATGTATCTCCTAGCCTCTTTCTCAATATAAATGAAAGATAGAATGTTGCATTTGAAAAACACATAAAATATACAACATAGAGTGCTATTACATTTGCAGCGATCCTAAAATCTCAAAAAATATCTAATAATGAGTGGGTATTCCCCTTTGGATATTATTCATAAGAAAGGAGGAAAATAGAGAGTATGTGTAGATTATAGAGACTTCAATTCAACAACCAAGATGGACCACTTTCTACTTCCCTTAATAGATCAAATCTTGGATTCTTTGGCAGGAAATAAGTATTTTTCATTTCTTGATGGTTTCAGTGGATATAATAAGATTAAGATTGCACCAAAGGATCAAGATAAAACTATTTTTACATAACCATGGGGGACTTATGCATCTTTGTTCTTCCATTTGGTTTTTGCAATGCACCAACAACTTTCTAGACGATGGTCATTAACATTTTCTAAGATATATCTCATAATTGTATGGAGATATATATGGATGATTTCACTACATATGGGTATTCTTTCCAAGAGGCATTGAAAATATGAATAAATTATTATAGATATGTAAAGACCATAATCTCTCCTATAGTGAGAAATGTTTTCTTATGATGCAGGAAGGAGTGGTTCCTAGGCACTATATTTATGAAGAGGGTATTCAGGTTATCAAAGATCTTCCAGCACCCATGAAATAAAAGGATGTGAGGAGTTTTCTGGGTCATGTAGGTTACTATAAGAGATTCATTAAGAATTTCAATTAGACAGCTAACCCACTATATGCCCTATTAACCAAAGATTCATATTTCCAATGGACCTAGATTGTGTGAAATCATTTCAAGATTTGAAAGCTTTATTAACTTATGCACTAGTTCTTAAGAGCCCTTAATGGAATTTGTCTTTCCATATCTATATTGATGCATCAGATCATGTAGTGGGTGAAGTGCTTGGACAAAAAGATAGTTATAGAAAATGTTGTTGATTATGTCATAAATAATCTTCAAGGGGTATAACTCAATTGCATTGTTACAGAGAAAGAAATGTTAGTAGTAGTTTATGTCTTCAAAAATTTTAGACACTACATTAAAAGCTACCAGGTATTTTTTCATACTAATCATGGTGCCATTAATAATTAATGAATAAACTTGTTGTCTCTGGCAGGATTTCTCGATGGTTACTTTTGATGCAAGAGTTTAATGTCACTATAATAGACAAACCAGGTAAGGCAAATGTAGTAGCATACTTTTTGTCCAGATTGACAAATAATGCATAATAACTTGCAATTTATGACTCCTTCCCGAATGAGCATTTGTTTACTATCAACATTAAAACACCCTGGTATGCAAATATTGCCAAAATTTTAGTAGCAAGAAAAGTCCCTCCACACTTATCACCTAAGGAAAAGATGTTGGTAGAAAGAATATTTCCTTTCACATTGATATTAGGATATTTATTTTATACATGACCTAATAATGTTATGAGAAGGTGCATAAGAGAAGATGAAACATATGATATACTTCATGTCTCCCATGATGATCCTTGTGGAGGACACTTTGCTACTAAGAGGACATCTATGAAAATTCTCTATACTAGGTATTATCGACCTAACTTACATAGAGGTGCTATCAAGTACACTCTAAAATGTGATAGGTGTCAATGAATGGGGAGACCCACATAGTTTGCTGAGATTTTGTTTCATCCACAAGTGGTTGTCACATCTTTTGATAAAAGGGGTATGGATTTTATAGGGCCCATTGACCCACCTTCAAATGGAAAGTCTTGTATTCTAGTTTGCATTGATTACCTAACAAAATGGGTTGAAGTTAAGGTCATGAACCATGCTAGAGATAATAAGGTTGTTGAGTTCTTGTATGAAGAAACTTTTACTAGACATGGAGTCCCTAGGGAATTAGTAACAGATCAAGGGGATCAATTCACATCAAACCTGATAAAAACATTGGTAGAGGAATACAACATACTGCATAGAAAATCCACTCCATACCACCGTCAATAAAATGGTAAGGCTGAGGTAACAAATATGGAAATTGAGGCAATTCTTGATGAGATGTAACTGATTGAATGTTTGACAATGTTAAGTTGAAGATAATGTAAGGCATTAAATCAGTTAATGTATTGTATTGTCATTGATGTCAACCTGATATCATCTGTATGGTCATGTACATAATGCCAAAGACTTCAAAGAACCAAAGGAACAAAGGTTATGCTTTTAGCAATGCATAAAATTCAAGTATTCACTAAGTGACAAACAACACTGATGGAGTGCACACCATTAGTAAAGGCAAAGAAGAACAGTCACAGTGATACCCGATGATCAAAAGCATAGTGTTGCCCAATGAAAAAAAACCACAAGATGCTCGACGAGCTAAAAATAGAGTTACCCAACGAGTAAAAATCCAGTGTTGCCCAACGGATGGAGATCCCGAAGCTAACTAGAGTCTCACCGATGGAACTGTCAGTTGTTACTGATGACTAACTGCAAAGGTGACCGATGGAACAGAGAGTTCAGAAAATGAAAAAATATCTAGCTGGCAAGAGCTAAAGATAGACTTAATTGGTTGTTTTCTTTATTTTATTTGACCAGAGTTAAGTGATTGATTTAAAGATGATTTGTACAGTTGGCAAGAAGATAATTACGAGACAAATCAGGAGTTATGCTTTAAATCTAATTGGCTGGATTATTTTTCATGCCAAGAATTAAGAATCAAGAAACAATGAATATTATGTCTATATAAAAGACAAGCTTAATTCATTTACAAATAGGATTAAGGGGAGTGAATAGAAAGAGGATGCTAAAGAGTAACTAATGAAGAATAAATTCATACAATCCTGATCAATCAAGCTGAAGCAGAGCTAAGGAATTCTACAGACACTGATGAACAATGAGCACAACATCACAGAGTAGAAAGTGTGGAGCACAAAGAACTGAATTGATACATTGATCAGAGAGGTAATGTACTTAAATAGATCTAAAAATCTGCAGTTCAAAGTTGCAATATGAACATGTCATAGTGTTTCAGTTTAACCATTGAAGCATCAAGTCTCTTAACCGAGCAAGACTTAACAATCTTCTATATATTGAGGTACATCCCAAGGAGTGCCAAAAAGGTTGATTCATGAAAGTAGCATTGGACTTTCCCGATACCTATTGACAGTTTAAGAAGGAGGTTGATTCAAGGATGGTAGCAATAGACTCCCGATAATAAGTGACAACCTCTATGTATAAAATCCTCTAACAAGATCACACTTAACAATGTGTTTGTAACCTTTAACAGGGTTGGCTCCTAACAAGGCTCACTTCAAAAGAGTGAAAATTTGGGGTACCGGTCCCAGTGGTTTTTCACCTAACAGGGTTTCCACGTTAAAAATTCATGTGTTATGTGTGTATGATTCATTTCTTTATTGTTTTGTATCTGACATAGTTAACACTGGATTGATCGGTATACTCTACTTATTTACTGAGTTTCAGTAAATAGTTATACTGCTTATCGGTAATCAATAAAGAATAAGGATTGACAAAGAACACTGACAAATAGTTAAATCATTATAAGTATTTCATGGAATGCATCTTGTAGGGACATAATAATATGAGGTTTATTGATTGGTGGTTAAGTTTGAAGGATAAATTTCTAAAGCCACTGATTCACCCCCCCTCTCAGTTATAACTAACAATTGGTATCAGAGTTTGTGTGCTTAGAAAGGAAGGTTTCAAGACCTAAGTCAAGATCACAAAATGAACAGATGAGATGTGCCCAAGTTGAACAAACACAACTTTGCTTCATGGAAAAGCAGGATAAGACTCCACTTATCAGGTATTGGTAATGATGTTACTCAATTACTAGATACAAAATATGTGTTTCCCATAGGAGTATTGACAGTAGATAAATTGAGAGAGAAGCATGAACACAACTGCATGGTCATAGAGCTTTCTTCCTCACTCTCTGATTTTAAATTTGAAGATGTTAAATATTGCAAAACTGCAAAGAAGATGTTGGACAAACTGAAGCTTGTACATGGAGGTGATACAAATGTTCTAAGAGTTAAGGCAGAAAGCCTTAGAGGAAATTTTGATGATCTCAGAATGAAAGAATGAGAAAACATCACACAGTACAACACAAGAATAAAAGAAGTAGTCAATGCTATACGAGGAGTTGGAGGTACACTTGAAGAGGAGACAATGGTAAGTAAAATATTAAGAACCTTACTGCCTGTATATGCTATTAGAGTTTCTGTCATTCAAGAAATGAGAGTAGTAGAAAACAATACAGTTACTCTTGATAGTTTAATTGGTAGACTGATTTCATTTGAGATGAATAACTTTGATAATAGTGTCTTACCAAACTTAGAGTCTGCATTTAAGTCTTCTATGAGAATAAGCAAATCAAGTCATAGACACATATCTAGAAGAGATAGTGAAAGTGAAAGTAAAGAAGAAGATCTAGATGAAATAGAAGCACTTATGGCTGGAAGAATGCAGAGAGGCAAAGGTAAATACAAAGGCAAGTTACCACGTGTATGCTTTAATTGTAAAGAGATTGGACACTTTGCTACAAGATGTCCTAACAAAAGAAAAGATGACAGAAGTAATGACAGATATTTTGAGAAGAAATCTGACAAAGGTGATAAGAAATATTACAGAGGTTACCGACAATCAAAAAAAAGAGATACCCGAGACTACAAGGAAAAAGGCAAGAAAGCCAGCTACCTAGTTGCTTGCAAAGATGAAGATACTGACACTGAACTTGATGAAGACATCAAGATGGTATTTGTGGCTATGAAGGATGATTCAGATGAAGATGAAAGGTATGTAGAAACTACATTCATATCTAAGGTTAGAAAGAATGACATCTGGATTATAGATAGTGGCTGCACTCACCACATGACCGGTGACAAAGAAAAGTTTAACACTTTTGAGTATTATAATGGTGGTATAGTAAGAATGGGTAATGATACACCTTGTCCAGTTGAAGGTAAAGGAACTATAATATTGAATAACCTGATTAAATGTGAAAATGATTATTGGGTAAAAGGATTGAATTATAATCTATTGAGTGTTTCTCAGCTGAATAATTTAGGTCATAGAGTAGCATTTGAGAACAAGAAGGAAAAGATCTTCCATTGAATCAGGAAGATTGATTGGTACCGGTGAACAGACAAAAGGTAAATTATTCTATCTGAATGATACTAACACCACTTGCTTAATGATTAGAAATGAAGACATATGGTTGTGGCACAAAAGATTGTAACATGTGAATTTTGACAACATGATGAAAATAAGCAGACGGAGAAATGTAAGAGGCTTATCGACGATGACAAAGCCCAACAACATCATGTGCAAGAATTGTCAAAAAGGTAAAATGACAAAGTCTAGTTTCAAAAGTAAAACACATACATCTGATGATATTATAGAATTAGTCCATACTGATCTATGTGGACAAATGAGGACAAAGATTTATTATGGAGATAGGTATTTTATTCTCTTTGTTGATGATTACTCTAGAATGATGATAGTTATGTTTCTAAAAGATAAATCTAAAGCATTCAAGATATTTAAATGGTATAAGTCTATGGTAGAGAAACAAAGTGGTAAGGATCTAAAATGTTTGAGATCAAATAGAGGAGAATTTATATCAAATGAATTCACTAATTTCTATAATGAGCATGGTTTAAAAAGATAGGCTTTTGCACCAAGAACACCACAACAAAATGAAATTGCTGAGAGAAGGAATAGATCAATAGTTGATTGTGCTAGAACACTGATGATAGAGAAAGGCATTACCCAAATCTTCTGGAGGGAAGCTGTCAGTGCTGTTGTCTACACACTAAACAAAGTACAATTGAAGAAGGACACAAAGAAGACACCTTATGAGCTATGGTATGGTAAAACACCCAATGTAAGTTACTTCAAAATATTTGGTAGTCAATTTTATATCTTAAAGGATGATAGAAATGGAAAGCTTGACACCAAAAGTGATGAAGGTATCTTTCTAGGGTATTCCACCAAGAGCAAAGCTTATAAATGTCTTATCAAGGCTTCTAACAAAATTGTGAAAGTGCAAATGTAAAGATAGATGAATTTGCAGAAAAGAATGAGCTGAAAAGAACAAAAGAACTAGAGGACTAAAAAAAGTTTGTATAGTGTGAAGAACTCAACACTATGGCCAAGCAACAGTTCTTAATTTCAGAACAACATAATGTTGCAACTGACGGTTAGACTGCAATTATCAAGGGTTAGGATAATGATCAAAATAATGTGCAAGGTGATGAAGAGCAGAATGAAGGACAAAATGATGATCAAGTTGATAAACAAAGAGCTGAACCTATACTTGCAAGATATGTAAGAAGGAACCATCCAAAGATCCAGATCATAGGAGATAAGAAAGCTGGTACAAAAACAAGAAGTAAGTCTTTAAACTCAAATTATTTAATTTGTGAGTTTGAGCCAAAATCTGTCAATGCTGCACCTGATAACGAAGAATGGATAAGTGTTATGAATGATGAGATTGAGAAGATTGAGAAGAACAAGACATGGTCACTTGTGCCAAGACCAGATGACAAGAATGTCATTGGTACAAAATGGATATTCAGGAATAAGCTGAGTGAGAATGGAGAAGTCACAAGAAACAAAGCAATACTAGTATGCAAGGGGTATGCACAAGAGGAAGGTATAGAATATGGAGAGACCTTTGCACCCATTTCTAGGATAGAAGGTGTAAGAATACTACTTGATTATGCTTCATTCAAAGGAATCAAGGTATACCAGATGGATGTCAAGTCAGCATTCCTAAATAGAATACTTGAAGAAGAGGTATACATTCAGCAACCATAAGGGTTTGTCGATCCAGACAAGAGAAACATGGTATGTAGACTTCACAAAGCCTTGTATGGATTGAAACAATCTCCTAGAGCCTGGTATGAATGACTTCATTCCTATCTTATAACTATTGGATTTGTAAGGACTAGTGAAAACAATAATCTTTATTTAAAGGAAGATATTGATGCTAACACTTTGATTGTTGAAATATTTGTTGATGACATCATATTTGGAGGCAATGATATGCTATGTAAATCATTTTGTAATGAGATGAGCAAAGAGTTTGAGATGTCTATGTTTGGAGAGATCAAGTTCTTTCTTGGTCTACAAATCATTCAACAAAGTGAAGCTATTTTCATTACACAGTCCAAATACATTAAAGAGGTCCTGAAAATATTCAAGATGGAAGATTCCAAACTAGTTGGAACACCGATGGTTACTGGATGTAAGATAACAAAGGAGGACAAGACAACAAAGGTAAATCAGACTTTGTATAGATCAATGATTGAAAAACTCATTTATGTTGTACACACTAGACCAGATATTGCACATGCAATAGGCATTGTTGCTAGATTTTTTGCTAACCCCAGAGAATCACATATGACTGCTGTGAAAAGAATTTTGAGATATCTAAATAATACCGAGGAATATGGCTTATGATATAGAAGAGAAGACAAATTTGAACTTAAGGTGTTTACCGACATTGATTGGGCTAGAAATCTTGATGACCGGAAGAGCACAACTGGAGGAGCATTCTTTATGGGTGACAGACTTGTCACATGGATTAGCAAGAAGTAAGGATGCATCTCCCAGTCTACTGCAGAAGCAGAGTATGTTGTTGCTACTGCAAATTGCTCAAATATTGCATGGATAAAATAGTTACTGGAAAGTATGCATATGAAGATCTTAGAACCAGTGATTATCTATTGTGATAACACCAGTGAAATAAACATTTACAAGAATCCAGTCATGCATTCCAAGACTAAACACATTGCCATCAAGTATCATTATTTGAGAGAACAAGTTCAAGCAAAGGAAGTGATACTTGAGTATGTGCAATCAAAAGAATAATTAGCTGATATCTTCACCAAGCCACTGCCCAAGGATACATTTGAGTACTTGAGAAAGAGACTAGGGGTCAAACCCTTGTCTACTAGTCAGTAAAATGACTGAAGGCTGCATCAACCTACATATTATCAAAATATCATTAATGTTGATGCAAGCAAATAAATGAACTTCAAAGCTACATCTATATACAGACATGTATATATCTTCACCGAGCACTAGAGCATATTGACATATTGATGATGGATAAGGGAAATTCAAGGAATATATTATGGATGGAGAAAAATGAGTATTTGACATGAATGCCAGATAGCTATAAGATATTTGTTTGGCATTGTTGTGAAAGGGAGAGAAATTATCCATATTATCACATCTTTCTGGAAAGAGAGAAAGATTATCCATTATCACATTACTCGAACATGGAGAGAAAGTGTATGAAAGTTTATACAAAGGGAGAGTTGTTGACAAGTGAAAAAACCATCAAAAGAGAGAACAATCAAAGGAGAGAAATTGACACAAGGAGAGGACTCAACGCATCAGAAGATAGAGAGATATAAGAATCAAATCTAAGCTAAAACAAAGCTTACCAATGGTCAGACATTTATCGATTATCATAACAAAAATATTGGTAGTTTGATGAATCTCAACTACTGTATTTCATATTGTATTAGAAATAGTATAGTGTGATAATATAGTATGTTGTAATCAATGCCAAAGGGAGAGATTGATGACATGTAATTGGTTGAATGTTTGACAATGTTAAGTTGAAGATAATGCAAGGCATTAAATCAGTTAATGTATTGTATTATCATTGATGTCAACTTGATATCATCTATACGGTCATGTACATAATGCCAAAGACTTCAGAGAACCAAAGGAACAAAGGTTATGCTTTCAGCAATGCATAAAAGTTAAGTATTCACTAAGTGACAAACAACACCAAGGGAGTGCACACCATTGGTAAAGGCAAAGAAGAACAGTCACAGTGATACTCGACAATCAGAAGCATAGTGTTGCCCAATGAAGCAAAACCACAGGATGCCCGACGAGCTAAAAATAGAGTTTCCCGACGAGTAAAAATCCAATGTTGCCTGACAGACGGAGATCCCAAAGCTAACTGGACTCTCACCGATGGAACTGTCAGTTTTCACTGATGACTAATTGCAGAGGTGACCAACGGAACAGAGAGTTCAGAAAATGACAAAATATCTAGCTGGAAAGAGCTAAAGATAGACTTAACTGGTTGTTTTCTTTATTTTATTCGACCAGAGTTAAGCGATTGATTTAAAGATGATTTGTACAGTTGGCAAGAAGATAATTACAAGATAAATCAGAAGTTATGCTTTAAATCTAATTGGCTGGATTATTTTTCACGCCAAGAATCAAGAATAAAGAAACAGTGAATATCATGTCTATATAAGAGACAAGCTTAATTAATTTACAAATGGGATTAAGTGGAGTGAATAGAAAGAGGATTATGAAGAGAAAATGATGAAGAATAACTTCATACAATCAAGCTGAAGGAGAGCTAAGAAATTCTGCAGACACCGACGAACAGTGAGCACAACATCACATAGCAGAAAGTGTGGAGCACAAAGAAATGAATTGATACATTGATTAGAGAGGTAATGTACTTAAATAGATCTGAAAATATGCAATCCAAAGTTGCAATATGAACAGGTCATAGTGTTTCATTTTAACCATTGAAGCATCAAGTATCTTAACCGAGCAGGACTTAACAGTCTTCTATATATTGAGGTACATCCCAAGGAGTGCCAAAAAGATTGATTCATGAAAGTAGCATTGGACTTGCCCGATACCTATTGACAGTCTAAGAAGGAGGCTGATTCAAGGATGATAGCAATAGATGCTCGATACTAAGTGACAACCTCTATGTATAAAATCCTTTAACAAGGTCACACTTAACAGTATGTTTGTAACCTTTAACAGGGTTGGATCCTAACATGGCTCACTTTAGAAGAGTGAAAATTTGGGGTACCGATTCTAGCAGTTTTTCCATTAACAAGGTTTCCACGTTAAAAATTCATGTGTTATGTGTGTATGATTCATTTCTTTATAGTTTTGTATCTGACATAGTTAACACTGGATTGATCGGTATACTCTGCTTATTTATTGAGTTTCAGTAAATAGTTATACTGCTTATCGGTAATCAAGAAAGAATAAGGATTGACAGAGAACACCGACAAACAGTTAAATCATTATAAGTATTTCATGGCATGCATCTTGTAGGGACATAATAATCTAAGGTTTATTTATTGGTGGCTAAGCTTGAAGGATAAATTTCTGAGGCCACTGATTCACCCCCCTCTCAGTTATTACTAACAATTCTAACTAAAATAGTATCATTACATAGAAGGGATTGGGAAAATAGTTTGTTAGAGGTAGTATGGGCTTTCAGAACAATATGGAAAAATACTCCTGGGTTTAGAAATTTTGAATTGGTGTATGGTAAGCAAGTAGTCATACCAATATAGATTGAACATAAAACACTCTATACAACACTGGATTTAGGTCTAACTTTATCAGAAGCACAAATAGAAAGGATATTGCAGCTAAACCAAGTTTATGAATGTGACAAACAACTCTTCATTATATATAATTGATCCAATAGCAGAGGAAATATTCGCATGACAAGCATAATAAGAATAAAGAATTCAGTCTTGGTGACTGGACTATTTTATATGACTCAAGGTATCAAGAAAACTCAGGCAAACTATAGACAAGGTGGCTTGTACCATAAAAAATTAAGTATTTTCTAATGGCATAGTCAAGTTGAGTAGCATTGATAATGCTAAGTTCAAGTTGTTAGTTAATGGACATAGACTGCATATTTACCATAAACCAACCACCAAGGTAGAATTTATGAAATAATTTTAGGATTCCTATTATCACATTATACCTGCACCCGATCTACATGATTTTGCATGCTCCATGCAGGCCTAACTGGCATGCAACAAAATTCCTAATAAAGTTCCTATTTTATTATAGGAATATACTATCCACTTTCATCACATGTCACTACCATCTCAGTCCATCTCCTTGTATTGCATGCTCATTTCACCATCATTGTCTAACACGTCGATTTTCCAAAATCTTCATATTGCATGATTGGTATAACACTGCACAACGTACCACCAGAGATAACTTTAGTAGCGAATATTCGCCAACTGGCAAATATTTTGCATCCACGATTTCAAAATTGGTAAATAAGTGGGACCAAATGAGCTGGTCGGATTGCCCCAAATTTATAAATTTTTTTATCAAATGCAATTCAATTTGCCATCATTTTTATTAATTTTTTGGTCAAGTGCAACTCAATTCGCCAATAGAATTTATATTTTCCAAATGATTTATTTAATATATACGCCTGTAATTTTGAAAGTGTGTCTTAATTGATAGTCATATTTGCCAATATGTGGTCAAAATTTAAGGTTAGGGCATGGGTTAAGTATATAGATTTGACATTTTCTCTATTCCAGAGACTTTCTATGAAACTTTTTGTCTTTTAAAAAAACTTTGGCCCGAAATAGAGTTTACATGTGTCTCTATTCCAGAGACTTTTGGTAGAATCTTTGTGTCCTTTAATACTTTGGCCCAAAATATAATTCACGCCATTGATTTGAGATCATCCAATGACTATAAAAAATAGGGTTGGTTCATGTCATCTGATATATAATTAACTCACAGTGCCTTAAAAAACTAATAAAATTCATTTGAGCGCTGGCCCTGGACCCTCTCTTGGGGGTGCTGCCCCCAAACCCCCGTTGAATAATTTGAGGGGTAATTGCACCGCTAAAAGGGGAAAATTGAACCTTCGAGTCAAATAATTGATTAAGCTCCATATAAAAACAATGGTGAAATAATGGTTGGTCAATGCTAGGTATGTGTGCCCATGGCCGCAATTTTATTCAATAATGAAAGATTCACCAGGATTTTTTAGAATTTTCATACAATTGAAATTTTTTCCAGTAAAATTAATATTCTTTCCTTTCAAATTAAAAAAAATTGCCAATAATATTTAATTTTTCCTCCCAAAATAGTGTAGGATTTGCCTGGATTTTACATCTTTTCCTGTGTGTGTGGGGGGGGGGGGGGGTTTCTTAAAGTTATCCCTATGCACCACCTTGGAGTTAATAACACAATATTTACCAAATTAGTTTTTCATTAAAATTCAAATTACAATTCATGTTATCGCTTTCATGATTATATATATTTATCTTGCACTTCCTTATGACCTATCACATGTATGGACACATGTCAAACATTAAGTTCAGGGGGGGTAGAAATTGTCATTGTCGTGTCTATGCTACAATAACTATTAAGATGGCGTTATTATGGTTTCTTTTTAATTTTTTGCAAAAAAAATTCTCATGAATAAGTCTATTCAGCCAAATTTGGTGAGTTCCAAATCAGATGTCAAGTTGATTTAATTAATGAATTATCCTGGTTTTGTACATTGCCTCAAAATATAAATGCAACCATAACAATTGTATCTTTTTGAGACTTTACAACATTTCTTGGTGAATATTTTATTATCTTGTGTGGAAATGATAGGTTTAGAGTTGTATGAGAAATTTGGGTTGTAGAATACTTCAAATTTGGTTATAGGAGGAAGGTTCAAGGTGCATAAAAGGGCTTGTAAAAGGAATTCTTAGAATTTAGTGCACAATAGAAGAGTTGTAAGGGAAATTTACGGAATGAGAGGTCGACCAATTCAACATGATTATTTAATTAATGAGCTTATTTTGGAAGACCAAAATTATGAGACAATTTTTAGAGGAGCTAGATGGATCGATTATTTTCTTAAACTACATGATTTTAATGAGTAAGTGGCTTAGGATTTTGCTATGACTTTAAAGGATAACCATGTCATGGTCAAGAGTTTGAAAGTGGTGGCTAGAATAAATAATTGTAGAGGTAATAGGGTTTCCAACCACAATGGAGGCATATCTAGAGGGAAGAGATGCAAGGTTGACACAAGCAAAATTTACAGTGTCTAGAGACCCTCAATTGAAAATGGACAATTAGGGGATAAAGAGAATTTATTTGCCTCCATTATGGTCCCATAGAGTGACATACATTTTTGTGTATTTTACATGTGATGAAAGGTTATCTTAGCTACATAGAGTCCACTTCAAACTTTTGATCCACCTTCAGCATAGAAGATTGATGAACATGCCCAAATTTCTTTAAAACATACTCAAGTTAATGGAGATTAAAGTATTGAAAGTATTCCAAATACTCTTTTTAATCATTGTTTGATTCAATTACTAGTTGAAAAAATATCTAGAAGAATTCAAACCAGGGATGGGTTGGGTTGATTTCCTAAAGGTAAAAAGGGTTAAATTAGTCAGTGTGGGTCATGTTGGGCACTCCTTAACTCATAGGGTTACAAGAGCTGAGGGTATTGTTAAGATAACTAAAGGTGCTTCATCCTCAAAGTCATTACTTGAACCTTTTAATGAAAGTAATTTTGGAACATTTCATGATTATATATATATTTATCTTGCACTTCCTTCTGAGTTATCAAATGTGTGGACACATGTCAAACATTAAGTTGGGGGAGGGGTAGTAATTGTCGTTGTCGTTTTTATGTTATGATAACTATTGAGATGGTGTTATTATGGTTTCTTTTCAAATTTTCCAAAACTCTTTGCCCATGACTAAGTCTATTCCACCAAATTTGGTGAGTTCCAAATTAGATGTCAAGCTGATTAAATTAATGCTTTATCCTTGTTTCGTACATTGCCTCAAAATATATCTGCAACCATAAAAATTGTATCTTTTTTAGACTTTTCAACATCTATTGGTGAAGATTTTATTCTCTTGTGTGGAAACGATAGGGTTAGAGTTGTATGAGAAATATGGGTTGCAGAATATGTGGAATCTAGTTATAGGAGGACGGTTCAAGGTGCAGAAAAGGGCTTGCAAAAGGAATTATTAGAATTTAGTGCACAATATAAGATTTGTAAGGGAAATTTACAGAATGGAAGGTTGACCAATTCAACATGATTCTATAATTAATGAGCTTATTTTGGAAAACCAAGATTATGAGCCAATTTTTAGAGGAGCTAGATGACTCGATTATTTTCTTAAACTATATGATTTTAATGAGCAAGTGGCTTAGGATTTTTCTGTGACTTTGAAGGATAACCATGCAGTGGTCAAGGGTTTGAAAGTGGTGGTTACAAAATAAATAATTTTAGAGGTAACAGGGTTGCCAACCACAAGGGAGGAATATCTAGAGGGAAGAGATAGAAGGTCGACGCAAACAAAATTTATAGTGTTTGGAGACCCTCAGTTGAAAATGAGAAATTAGGGGATAAAGAGAATGTCTTTGCTTCCATTATTGTATCATATAGTGACATACATTTTTGTGTATTTAACATGTGACGGAAGGTTATCTTAGCTACATAGAGTCCACTTCAAACTTCTGATCCACCTTCAGCATGGCAGATTAATGAACATACCCAAATTTCTTTAAAATATACTCAATTTAATGGCGGTTTAAGTACTGAAAGTATTCCAAATACTCTTTCTAATCATTGTTTGATTCAATTACTAGTTGAAAAAATCTTTATAAGAATTCCAACCAGGGATGAGTTGGGTTGATTTACTACAGGTAAAAAGGGTTAAATTAGTCAATGTGGGTCTTGTTGGGCACTCCTTAATACATAGGGTTACAAGAGCTGAGGGTACTATTAAGATAACGAAAGGCGCTTCATCCTTAAAGTCATTACCTGAACCTTTTAGTGAAAGTAATTCTGGAACATAAAACCCCTCAGCTGCAACAAGTAAGGAAATGAGCCATACCCCTACTCCAATAGAACCCCTGTATAACAAAACTTAACTAAATCTAAGAGGAAATTAATTGAGAAGGAAACAAAAAGTGTTAAGAAGAAAGGGAAAAATAAAATATTTGAATCTAAGAGCCCTCAAGCCCCTAAATAAAAATATACAAAAATAAAACAACACGTGGCCACTATCAAATTTAAGAAGCCCAAAATGGAACCAATAAAGGTTCAAAGGACAATTTAGAGGTCTCCTATAAAGATAGTAAGAAGGATTCATGGGATTCATATAAAACCTAAGAAACCAATGAGTAAGAAGGAAACTAAGAATGACCATATCCTCATTTCAACCAAATCAGAGAAAACTATCTCTAATGCAGGGGAAGAACATACAAGTGGACAACATACAAGTAGGCATGCTACATTATTTCAAGCCCCTTCTATATAAAATGATGCAATAGAGAATGGGTATGCACAAGGGGATACTCAATAAATAGATGTGGAAGAAGTATGCACTCACTCTAATAATTCACCATGTAATCAAGATGTATATGATAAGGATTTTTCAGAACAAGAACAAACTTCTATTTGTTTAGAAAACCTTTCAAGAGAAACAAAAAGGGTAGAAAATTTTGAAAAAATAAGGAGGGATCAGAAACAACATGCACATTAAATTAAACTGGGTATACTTATACCATCATTATCATCATGGGCTTATGTTGCATTAAAATTGGGAACCGATGAAAGAGAGGGAGCAAGAATGGAAGAAGGAGAAACAATAGTTACAAGAAAAGCTTAGAAGGAAGGATGAAGAAATTGAAAAATTGAAGGAGGAAAAAACCTATAAGTACTTTAGTGACTCAACTTATGGAATGTAGCCCACCTCATTGAGTTTATACATTATAATTAAATGAATTATATCTTTCCTATAAGTTGTCAAGAGCACTCTCAGGTCTTCCTTCATCCCTTGTTACACCTAATGATTTTATGTTTGCCTAGTTAACTGCTACGCCCCAACATAAAAATTTGTTGTGTGAATTGTATATACATAATTATGCTCTTCCATTTGATTCGATGTTGAATTTATTACTATATATTAGGGGTATATAGTTAAGAGCTTTTATATCTTATGTGTATAATGAAAGTGTTAAAGGGGAGAAATATGAAGAGTATGAAGAGATGGAACATATTGTTCCAGTACCTCTTAGAGCTAAAGTTGAAGATCCTGACATGATCTTGATGAATGGAAAAAATTGATTTATAAACCTGATAAAATGGATAGGGTAATGCCATTAAGATAATAAGTTCAAATAGAACTTGAAGATGTGGAAACTCAAATCAAAATGATCTTTTGGAATTTGGATTGTAGATATAATGGATTACTAGATAACCTTAAGAAATCAAAGCCTCACTCACTACAAAATTTCCATGCAGAGATCTACTGAGAAGCCACTTACATGTAGTTGGATAGAATCCAACATGAGAAATGGATCCCATTGACATTCCAACCACCTCTAATCTAGTGGCCAGTTCCATACTGGGAAGGGAGTAATTTATATGATGTCAATAAAGAGAAGTCCCTATGGGAGAAATTAAAAAAGGATAAGGGATTATTTTGGAATCCAATTCTTAAAACCATAGGGCACACTACAGTTAGTGATTTCAGACAACAACATGGATGGAAAATAAAAAATCACCTGATGGAGGACCATCAGGTAAATAAGTTAGGGAGAATGATCAACCCCATTAATGTTTCTTTATTACATACTTTCATGCTAGGATAGACTATGTTTTGATGGCATAAATATTTGGATTATGTGGTTTTATATATTTTGCTAAGGATATTTCTATGACACGATGGTAACCTGTCATGATATGATAAATGTATTTTATGTGAAATTGTGATCCTTATAAGTGCAATATAAATATATATTTTGGTAATTATTGTGTTTGGTGTATCAATGCATGGACA
This sequence comes from Thuja plicata, assembly GCA_018584345.1. NCBI lineage: Eukaryota > Viridiplantae > Streptophyta > Pinopsida > Cupressales > Cupressaceae > Thuja > Thuja plicata. The sequence goes on along the minus strand of MU225791.1, from coordinate 5,192,953 downwards.
AGACATATGTGTGATACTAACCTTCTAAGTGCAATTATTTGAATGAGTCAAAATACATTAAGTTTCAATAGGTCATTGGAAGAAGTCAAAGCATGACAAGCAAGGAAGTGGTAAGCAAATCCATGAGCAAAATCTAGTTGTCTCTTTTATGGAAGACTTATTCAAAGTAGTTTGAAAAGCAGTTACCTTCCTAACTATTTTTCATATATGATCATAGAGCAGATTTAGGAGAATATTTGGTTCAAATTATGGTTAGAAAGAGTCCACTTCATTCCACTCTTTTCTATTCCTAGTTTCTACCTTTTAGTAAAAGCACTCTCCCTAGATTTGAGGGATTGAGGTGTCGATCTAGTTAGGTTGTTCCAATTTTTCCTTTCTATAAGGCATCCCACATTTTCATTCAGACATTGTTCGTTGGGTAATGCAATGAACTCTTGTAATTATTTTATTCTCTGAGTAATAAACAATTTCCATCACTTTGTGTTATCAATATGGTTGAATGATAATGTTTTTTATGTTTACCTTTTGAGGACATAGTTGTTAATCAAGAGTACTCATCAAAGGGAGCCAACTTGGTGAGGAAATCTTTACTTTATTTTTGCAGTTTAATTTAGTCTATATGTTTAGTATTATGTTCCTATTAAACTAGCAAGTTGATTATTCCTACAGTCGTGGAAGGTCATCTCTACAACTGTCCCTACAACCAACACAAAGTAGCATATTTAGTTTAGTTAGTTGAATAATTCTTATTAAAACATGAATCTAGATTAAGTTCTTCAATTGAAAGCTATAGAGTAGGTTGTTTATGCATTTTGTTTACAATATTTAGCTTACAATTCCCTTGGCTAGAAAGGTTAGTACGACATCTAAGATTCCTAGTGCACATACTGTGTTGTCCCATTTCAGGGATACATCCCTAGTTTGATAATTATATGAGCCTTGATAATAGAATTTGATAGTTTCCAGTTAGGAAAACCTATCCCTGAGTTGAGGTATTGTGCCCAACTATATAGATATTGTCAAGAGCTAATAGATTTGGCGCCATTGTCAGGGATGGTGTCAAACTAAGAAGTACTTTGGAGTCACTAGTTTCTTTTTAGTTTTCAGTGGTGCTGAATTTTTTTTCTACTCTTTATAGCAAGCCTTAGGATTATTATGTAATTAAATACCATTCCTTCACCAATTTGTGTGTAGGTTTACTGGTATTGATCTAAAATCTTATGCATAGAGCCATGAGAAGATAATCTTATGGGATATTTCTTACTAATTAAACTCATCCTAACAAGCAACTAGTTGAGCCACACAATTTATTAAAATAAGAGGAAGAGATAAACCCCTTTGTTGATCTATTTTCTCATTTGAATAGTTCTAAAACCTCTTTTGAAGACCCCCCTATCCAAGCATTAATTGAGAAACCTTTTTCTCATGTATTCTACCAAGCAAGAATGGTTGGCCAGAACCAACCTAATCATCTTATCTTTTCATTCCCTATCAGCGACCAAAATACAACCTATAGTTATATTGTCCACCACTTAAGTAGATTATATGACATATACAATATTGGAAATTGGTTGAGTAACTAAGAGGCGAGGGGTGAATCAATTACCACAAAATTAAATCCAATTCCCTTAGATGTCTTAATTAAAATTATCACTGTTACTTGGTTAATAAAGATATTCTTATGTTACTGGGTTAACAAAGCAATCTTAAGATATTAACTGTGATTATCCTTTAGTGATTAAGTGCAAAAACATAAATCATAAAGCAAATAACATGTACACAGATGACACCAAGATTTAACACGGAAACCCAATTTGGGAAAGCCACCAATTGCAACTAGTTATTATTTTTCACTCTTCTAAAGTGATCCATGTTAGGAGCCAACCCTGTTAAAGGTTACAAAACACACTGTTAGGTGTGACCCTGGTAAGGGATTTAATCACCCTGTAAGGAGTGGCCTTGTTAGAGGTCTTCAAACACTTCAATGTAGAAATGCCACCTTGTGAGAGGATTTATGAAAGACTGTTAAGTCTACTATGTAAAGAGATTTGGATCACTGCTACTATTGTTAGAGAGTAACAATGGATTGACTTGTTTAAAGAAGCAACTGTCTTTGCTGATTTAGATCTCTGCTCTAGCTTTAAACTGGATCCTCACTGATCAAATATTCTATTGCACCTTTGTCTGGATGTTCTATCCTTAATCAAAATCCTATCTGATTTCACCTTCACTCTTCATAGAAAAGAACACTTCCACTTCATATACACATTCAATCCAAGCTTGACCTTGTATAAATATGATAGGCCTTGTCAAGTTGGCTTGAATAACCTTCCAAATAAATAATAAAACTTAAGTCTCTCGGCAACGTATAACCAATTAAACATAAAGTGTAAACTGTTGTTAGTCGGCTGACACTAAATGCATAACTCAGTTAACAATGTAATCCTTCAATGCCCGACCATTACTGTAATGCCCAAGTGAACTCGGTTAGAAATGAAAATCACTTTGGTCTTCTTCAATGCCCAAGAGAGATTGACATACACTGACTGTGCTCAGTTTAAGTATAGACATTTTTGTAACATCACTATATTTATGTATACATCAATGACAATACACAATTGAATAATTGTCATCAACAATCTCCCTCTTTGGCATTGATGGAAACACAACATGTCATAATACAAAGAATTTTAGAGAAACAATTTTTTTTATTAATGTCCTTAGCTTCATTCTAATTCTCATCCAGAACACTCCCTTTGTCTTCACAATCACTGAAGTATAGATTTCTCTCTCTTACATCAATGTTTGTTTCTGATAAAATTTCTCCCTCTATCATCAATAATATTTTCCTTAATAATTTCTTTGGCATGACATCAATAATCTCTCCCTCTTTGACAACCAAATGCCAAAGACTCAATCCAATGAAATTGTAGTGTACCTAATGTACTGATTCATATGCAATAAGCTCTAACAATCTACACCAACTTCTTAGATATTTTCTATAGTTGGGTTGATGCATCACTAATCTGTCCATTAGTGAGCCTCAGTTAAGGGAATCACCCCTAACTTTCCTCTAAGATACAAGAATGCATCCTTAGGTAAAGGTTTTGTGAATATGTCTGCAATTTGTTCTTTAGTATTCACATATTCCAACCTTACTTCCTTTTCTTGAACCAATTCTCTCAAGAAATGATACTTTATTACAATATGCTTAGTCTTAGTATGCATCACATGATTCTTTGAAATGTTAATTTAGCGCTAGTGTTGTTATAGTAGATAATAATTGGTTCTTTGATTTCCTCCTTCATACCTAACAATAGTTGTTTGAACCATATGATATTTGAATAATTTACTGCTGCATCAACATACTCTGCCTCTGCTGTAGACTAAGAAATGCAATTATGTTTCTTGCTGGTCCAAGAGACTAACCTTTTACCAATAAATAACGCTCCACCATGGGTGCTCTTTCTGTCATCAACACTTCTTGCCCAATCAACATCTGTAAAAGTATTAAAATCAAAGTTTCATTCTTTCTTATACCATAATCCATAGTCTTCAGTACCCTTAAGATATCTCAGAATCCTTTTGATAGCCATCAAATGATTCTCTCTAGGATTAGCTGAAAACCTTGCAACAATACCAACTGCTACTGCAATATCAGGTCTAGTGTGAACAACATATTGAAGTTTACAAATCATGGATCTGTAGGTAGTCTGATTTACCTCCTTTGATTTATCATCCTTAGACAACTTATATCTAGTAGACATAGGTGTCCCAAATGGTCTGGAATCTTCCATTCCAAATTTATTCAGCATCTCTTTGATGTATTAGACCGAGTAATGTAGATACCATCCTTCATCTAATGAACTTGTAAACCAACAAAGAATTTGATTTCTCCAAACATAGACATCTCAAATTCCTTACTCATAGCTTCAGAGAATGCTTTGCATAAATCATCATATCCAGTAAATAGTATATCATCAAAAAATATATCTTCTAATAGTATCTTGTTTAGAGGTCCTTCTTTGATGTACAAGCTACTATTGTCATTATTTCTCTGAAATCCAATGCTTACTAGGTAACCATACAATCTTTCATACTAGGCTCTAGGAGCTTACTTCAGTCCATATAAGGCTTTGTGCAATTTCCAAACCATATTTCTTTTGTTAGGATCAACAAAACCTTCAGGTTGCTCAATATAGAATTCATCTTCCAGAATTCCATTCAAGAATGAATATTTTACATCCATTTGGTATACCTTGAATCCTTTATGTGTTGTGTATGTCAGAAGAGTTCTGACTCCTTCAAGTCTTGCAACAAAAGAAAAAGTTTCTCCATAATCAATACTCTCTTCTTGAGCATATCCTTTACACACTAATCTTGCCTTGTTTCTAGAAACTTCACCTTTTTCATTCATCTTGTTTCTGAAAACCCACTTAGTACCAATCACATTCTTGTCTTTTGGTCTAGGTAGAAGAGTGCAGGGTTTGTTCTTTTCTATCTGCCCAATTTTTTTATTCATGGCTTCCATCCAACTTTCATCATTCAACACATCTTTAATGGATCTAGGTTCAATTTCACTAAGCAAAAATGTACCTTTAAGTTTGTTCCTTGTCATTATACCTTCTGTCTAATCTCTAATTATTTGCTCAGGTGCATGATGTCTTCTGATATATTTGGCAAGTACAAGATCCTTCCTCTTTGATTATGGGCTTGCTCCACTTGGTTCACCATGCTCAAACATTTTGTTCTTCTCTTCTGACTACTACTTGGGTTCCATTGTCTGAGACTTGGCTGCCTCTATCTGAGACTCGGGTGCCTCTGCCTGCGACTCAGTTCCCTCTATCTGTGACTAGGGTTCTTCAGTCCGAGACTCAGTTTCAACAGTTAGTAGGTCGGGTTGCACATGTTGCAATAAGGTTTGTGCTGATGAATTTAGGGGTTGACATGGTTAGTGTCCAATCTCCATTGCATGTGTCTTATGTATAGTATCAGGTTTATAATACACAAAGTTTTTGCAGTCCTCAGGATCTTTACTTCTCTGTTCTTCACTTTTATCTGCAAACTCATCAATCTTTACATGTACACTTTCTATGACTTTTTGAGTAGCAAGATTCAAACATTTATATGCTTTGCTTTCATAGGAGTATCCTAGGAATATACCTTCATCACCTTTTAAATAAAATTTTCCATTTCTTTCTTCCTTCAAGATGTAATGTTTACTTCTAAATACTTTGAAATAACGAACATTAGGTTTATAGCCATACCATAATTCAAAAGGTGTCTTCTCAGCACCTTTCTTTAGTTGAACTATGTTCAAGGTGTGAATTGTAGTGTTGATAGCTTCCTTCCAGTATTTGGTTGCAACATTCTTTTCAATCATCAAGGTTCTTCCACAATCCATAATAGATATGTTTCTTCTTTCTGCTACCCCATTTTGTTGTGGTGTACCTGGGGCAGATACTTGTCTCTTGATTCATCTTTCATTGTAGAATTCATTGAACTCATTAGAAATGAATTCACCTCCTCTATCAGATCTTAGGCATTTAAGTTTCTTTCTTGTTTCCTTCTCAACTCTGGAAAGGTACCACTTGAACTTCTGAAAAGATTCTAATTTTTCTTTGAGAAACATAACAGTCATCATTCTGGAATGGTCATCAACAAATAGAATGAAATAATTCTCTCCTATATAACTTATTGTTCCAATTGGTCCACATAGATCAGTATGCACTAACTCCAAGACTTCTTCTGTATTGTAATTCTTGCTCTTGAAACTAGTTTTGGCCATCTTCCCAATTTGACATTGTTTTCATATTGCCAATTAAGGTTTCTTCAGAATAGGAATACCTCTTACTCTTTTGTTCTTTCTTTTTTTGACCAAGTTATCAAAATTCACATGACACAATCTTTTGTTCCATAACCATCTTTCTTCTACTTGTGCAATAAAACATGAACTTTCAGTGATATCAAGATAGAATATATTACCTTTTGTTTGCCTGCCAGTTACAACTAGATTTCCCTTACCATCCAGGAGCTTGGCCTTACCATTCATGAATTCTACCTTGAAACCAATTTTATTCAGCTGTGGCACACTTGGTAGATTATGCCTTAGTCCTTCAACCCAATAAGCATATCACATTTGATTCCTTCAGTTAGAGCAATACAACCTTTACCTTTCACATAGAAAGGTTCATCATTCCCAAAATTGACACTCCCACCATCATAGTGCTCAAGATGTTCAAATTTAGTTTTATCACCAGTCATGTGGTGAAAACAACCACTATCAATTATTTTGGAGTCATTTTTGCTAATATGAGAGTAAAGTGCAGTATTTTCATTATCTTCATTGTCTGACTCATCCTTAATAGCAATGTAAACCATTTCATCTTCATCTTCAACACTATCAGAATCTTTTGCAATATAACAAGATTTCTTACCTTTGTCTTTGTAGCTTTTGTAACTTTTGAAATCTTTCTTGCCTTTGTACTTGTTGAATTTTCTCTCACCTTTGTCTTCTTTGTTTGGACACTTAGCAGCAATGTGACCAACCTCATCACATGAAAATCAAGTCAATGGTATTCTTCCATTGTACTTTCCTTTTCCTTTGACAAATCTCTTTGCAATTAGTGCTTCAACAATTTGTAGATCTTCATCATCATAATCATCGTCACTATCACTGTCAATCTATTTTCCTTTTGAGTTTATATCCATCTTACCAAGGTTTAATTTAGCTTTGAATGCAGAGTCAAAATTGCTAGGATTAGGAGAATAATTGTTAAAGTTGTCGAACTCAAAAGTTGTAAGCCTTCCAACCAATGCTTCTAGATTTATATCATTACTACATCGTATCTCTTGAATATATGAAACTCTAATTGCATAGATAGGAATTAAAGTTCTCAATACCTTACTAACCACTGTTTTGTCTTCAATTGTTCCACCGACAACTCTGATGGCACTTACACTTTTATTTATTCTTTCACTGTATTTTGTAATGTCTTCTCCTTCTTTCATTTTCATCTGATCAAACTAACCCCTGAGACTTTCTGCTTTGGCTCTCTTTACATTGTCATCTCCTCCAAGCATATCATGTAGTTTCTTCCACATATCATAGATAGTAGAGTAGTCCTTTACTTCATCAAATTCTGAATAGCTGAGTGAAGAAGCTATATCAATCATCATTATGTTTTGATTCTTCATGTCCACCGTCTGATCTACAGACATAGGTATCGGTGGTTCCACATACTTGTGATCCAAGAATTGTAAACTAGTATCTCAAATAGTAGATAGATGTAGCCTCATCAAATCTTTCCATGCTACAAAGTTGTCTTTGTTAAGCTTGGGGATCTCCCTTCTGTAAGACATATATGATCTTTAGCTTAGGCCTTGAAACCTTCCCTGAAAGCACCAAATGCTTTGATACCAACTATTGGAAATGGGTTGAGTAACTGAGTGGGGAGGGGAGAATCATTTACCACAAAAATAAATCCAAGTCCCTTAGATGTCTTAATCAAACTTATCATTGTTACTCTGTTAATAAAGATATTCTTTTGTTACTCGGTTAACAAAACAATCTTAAGATATTAGCTGTGATTATCCTTTAGTGATTAAGTGCAGAAACATAAAGCATAAAGAAAATAAAATGTACACAGATGACACCAAGATTTAACATGGAAACCCAATTTGGGAAAACCACCAATTGCAACTAGTTACTATTTTTCACTCTTCTGAAGTGAGCCTTGTTAGAAGCCAACCCTATTAAAGGTTACAAAACACACTGTTAGGTGTGACCGTGTTAGAGGATTTAATCACCTTGTAAGGAGTGGCCTTGTTAGAGGCCTTCAAACACTTCAATGTAGAAATGCCACCTTGAGAGAGGATTTATTAAAGAGTGTTAAGTCTACTCTGTAAAGAGATTTTGATCATTGCTACAATTGTTAGAGAGTAAAAATGGATTGACTTGTTTGAAGATGCAACTGTCTTTGTTGATTCAAATCTCTGCTCTAGCTTTAAACTAGATCCTCACTGATCAAATATTCTATTGTAGTTCTGTCTGGATGTTCTATCATTAATCAGAATCCCATCTGATTTTTTGTTCACTCTTAATATCAAAGAACACTTCCATTTCACACACACATTCAATCCAAACTTGACCTTGTATAAATATGATAGGCCTTGTCAAGTTGGCTTGAATAACCTTCAAAATAAGTCTGTCAGCTGCATATAACCAATTAAACATAAAGTGTAAACTATTTTTAGTCGGCTGACACTAAATGTATAACTTGGTTAACACTATAATCCTTCAATGCCCGACTGTTACTGTAATGCCTGAGTGAATTCGGCTAGAGCTGAAATTCACTTTGGTCTTCTTCAATGCCCAAGAGAGCTTGGCATATACTTACTATGCTCAGTTTAGGTATAGACATTTGTGTATACATCAATGACAATACACAATTGAATAATTGTCATCAACATACACATGCCTCCAAGGAGGTAGTTTGGTTACAAAGACTTGGTAATGATATTGGTTTTGATTATTGTTCAGGTTTAGAATTGTCACCCCAACTCAGGCATTAGGGTTGCATGACAATTCCATCCTAACAATGGAAACCTTCTCTAGCTTTGGGTGGACTATGATTGAGAAGGAGTCTCTCGATTCTAGGCTGGTTCCTATCTGGTACGGAATATCACCTCCTGATTAAAAACTAAATTGGAAAAAGGGAAGAAGGATTTAAAACTAAATGGAAAATGGGGTGATACACAAAAACTTACTCCAAATCTATCAGGATTTTTCAAACCAGCATCCCCAACTACAAAATCACTAAGTTGCATTTATCATTCTCTACTCAACATAAAGGTTGACTAGAATTCACTATTAGGGTTAATACCACAAACAGTAAAAACCGAGAACAAACTTACATATTTTGCAAAAAGGCCTAATTTTGATAACATAGGAAAGGAATTAGCAAAAATTCACTTTACCAGATAATATAAAAATATACAACACTTAATGTAGAAAAGAAGAATAGGATTGGATCCAATACTCAGAAATCAATGTAATCGGAAAGCCTGCTCTTATTTCCTTCAAAAACCTGTAAATGGTTAAAAAAACATGCCAAAAGGGTCTATAGGAACCAATAGTTCACTAAAAGAACCTTCTCTCTTGATTCTAAACCCCCAAACATGAAGTAAATAGTCCACTAAATAGCCCACATGGCTTATCTCGAAAATGAGATCTCCCTCGAAAAAGGTCTCCTAAACAGAAAGAAACCCCTAATCAAAGGCCAAAACAATGCCTAAAATGTAGCCTTCAGTCAAGCCCCCCTTCAAAATAGATCATATCCCTAAATCCATGGCATGATCAATGCCCAAAATGAAGCCCTAAAGGCCAATTTCAAAAATGAGACTCCTAAAGTTGGCATTTTAAAAAATTTCATCTTTTTTACATTATGTCACCAACTTATTACACAACATATAAAAAAAACCCATTAAAAAGCATAACTCTAAATACAAAACCTTTAACCCATAACCTAACAGCATAGCACATAGCGAAGCTAACTAAGCCTAACTCGAGATAACAAATACAATGAAGAAAATATCACACTATGCGTTGTCTAGGTACTGCAATTACCCATGCATTTAAATCTTCATTTTTACTTCGCTGGACTTCAAATTCCCATCCAATTTGTCATAGGTATAGTTTATAATTTCATCTTTCACATATATTGCTTGAGAAAAGGTTAGGGTTTGGCTCCTTGCTGTAGTTATGCATCCATTATTGGGCTCTGCTCTTCTTCAATTAAAATCTGGAGTTTCATTGCCCTGGCAAATCTGAGAGTTGGCATGGTTATCTGGGTGTTGACATTCGTGATCCCAAGCTGGCATAGGTTGGAAATTATGCTCTTCATTAATCCTTGGGACCTCTTGTTTCCCTGCTACAAATATGCACAAGCTGGAGCTCTGCTTTACCATGCAGCTCTCTTCCTATGATCTGCGGCTTTCAACTGGCTTGGAACTTAGAGTCTCTTATTTTCTAGTAGAACTCAGGATCTACCTCTTGGCACTAGGATCATACTTGGAGTTTAGATACCATAAAATGTGGTGTTCTCTATGGATATCTCAAATTCTTGCTAGGGTTTTGTCTCTTACTCGAGCTTCATGTTTTCATAGAAATCACGATCCTCGTAATGTCGTGGGCTCTTTTTAACTGTTTGTTGAGTTTGAACTCAAACTCTCCTTTGTTCATGTCACCTTGGGTGAAAATAATTTGGGCTTTCTCCATCATGGCTGCACACACTTTTTATTTCCTTGAAACAAGGCGTTTTGCATGTATTATGTTTCCTTACAAAGCTCGGGCTCTATTCTGCAGTTTACATGCTTTCAAACTGAAGTTTAAAACCATAAATAATGGTGCTTTGCATACATGTCTTTCTTGAACTTAGAACTTAGGCTCCTTCTTGGATGCATGGAGTTTTTCTTGCAACTTGAAGATAAGTAATTTCTTCTTTTCTCTCTGCATTGTCTTCTTATTTAATCAAGCTCTCCATTGTTTGTGACGTGGTTGTCTGTTGTGTTAAAGAGATGAATTTGAGCCTATTCTTTGAACTCGATCTGCACTAAAGTTAAACTTGTGACCTGTGGATTTTTGTTGTCTATAACATATATTGAACTTGTGTTGATCTAGATATCAACAAACAATTCTAGGTTTTCATTTCCTTCTTTTATTTGAATTGGCCTCCATGCATTCTTCATTGATATGTCTTGTTATGCTCCATGATTTCTGCTGGAATAAAAAATAATGAAAGCTATCTATGTTGCTTTGCAAATCTGTATGCAAGACTGTGGATGAATTTGAATTTAATGATAAACCCATTGTAAGAACTGGTGTAACCAAGACATGAACTCAGCTTTTCCTCTACTCAATTACACTTGTATGACCTTGAATGTTTTGAACATTGCATTCTGGAAATGTGCTATTTTTTTGCCTAATGTTGCCACTATATCTGCTGGATGTTTGTATCTTTCATGAAAATTACCCATGGTGTCCTCCTGTGTTTCTCTTCTGACAGTGACTATTGTCTGAATGTCACCATATTCTTGTAGAAATAGAGAGTTTTTCATACTATTCTTTTTTTGTAACAGCATTAGTGTTATCTGTTGGGTTGTCCTATCTTTGTGCATTGTTTTATTTGATGATTTTTATATGCATAGTTCAAACCAGCATTACATAATATTCAATCTTTGCATATGCACTCTATTATTTGATCATTATTCTCTATTATGCATATTTCATAACAACATTTGATAATGCTATTTTTTTTTTTACTCTTCTGACATCTGCACATTGGCATTAATAGTGTTGAAATTCTATAACAGTTTGTATGCACCCTGTAGCAACTGTTATATATTGCATTTCATATGCGCACAACTTACTTTGATATCACTATCATTCAGTCATTTTCTTGCACGTCAATGTTGAAATCTGCATTTGAACATTTCTTTCTTTCCTGCACATTGAACATCTAGCATTCTTTCATTTTTTAATAATGTATATTGTGAAGTTCGAGCACGGGCTCGTGACACTCACTGCATCCTTCAAATACAACATAGGATTTCATAAAGATATGTCTTTTTGATGTTATTATTCTGTCAATGCAAATGCATACCTTTCTATTATATTGATATCATCAGTAAATATGTTGTTCCGGGAGTTTGACTGATGTATGGTGCTTTTAGTGGACTATGTATTGCTTAGATCCAATTGGATCTAACTTCTTTTTTCCTTCCATGATGCAGGACTCAGGAACAATAGAAGACCTAGGAAAGAACAGACAAAAACAAGACCAAGACAACTAAGACATGAAGACTACAAATGATGCAGATGGCCAACTCCAAAGACTAGAAGACCTCTTAAAGGAAATACATAGACCCTAGACTTCATCATGCTTCTCTCTTACTTTCTTTTCTGCATAATTCCTCTAAGTTTCAGTATGCAAGATGTAACCTTGAAGGAACACTTGTCTAATACATTCAGTTTTGAATGCACAATGTAATGATCATTTATGAATTTGAAATTGTGAAACTGATCAATACTTAGAATACAAGTGAAACATGATAATATGAATGTAATAGAAATGTATTCATTTTCATTAATTGCATAGTAATGGCAAAGAGATGTTTCTTTATGCAAATTTTTTACTGTTTCTGAGTACTATCCCGCATGTTAAAAATATGGGTAACAATTCTGGCAACCTCTAATGGATGGCTGCATGCTTGACATTAGGACCAATAGCCTAAAACAATCCATTGGGCATTGAGTCTGTTGATCACCTGCGGAAACCCAAAACCTAATATGTGAATATAAGAAAACCATTTCGCAATGATTGAGGGTATGTTTATTATTTGTGGTAGTGAAGCAAAACCATTTCCCAATGATTGAGGGTATGCTTATGATTTGTGGTAGTGAAGCAAAACTTCATTACCACAAATTGTAGATGTATACTTGATCATTGAGGAATGATTTCCTTGTGTTTTCAGATTTGGACAGCAACCTTAGAAGACCTTGCAAACTTGAAGACTTATTGAAAATTGGGAAAACTAAAACTAAAACTGACCTAATTGTGCTTGACAACACTTATGGAAAACTGGAAAAATAACCTACTTTAACCAGCTTGAAGCCTTGTTAAACAAAACCATTCACTGATTGTGAAAAATAACTTCCCATCCTTTTAAGCTCACAATAATTTACATGCTTTTGGAAAGCTATCATGAGATGAACATAGGAGATATATATAGTCATTTTCTTAAGAAGGATCTGATTGATATGAGTTTCACTTACTTGATCTAATTGACTATAAACCCCACCATTCTGAAGAGAATCAACAATTAGCAACATTTGATGAAGAACCAAAAGAGGTTTACTTACTTTGCCAATTGGGATAGCAAGCTGTTTTGATTTGTTTTCAACTACATATTTTGACAGGATATCATGCAGAGATGTTGGCACAACTTGCTCTTCTTTGCTACCATCCATCCTGGCCAAATTCCGTATAGGACAACCATGAGAGATAATAAATATGGAGCCTTCCTTGATAGCCTCAGGTTCTTGAGAAATTACTTCAGTCTAATTGATCTGCTCATCATTATGCTGGCTGGAAATAATCTCTTCCTGTAGCTTGTAGGTGCTTTCTGGAAGTGTGGGCTTGACATCAAGATGAATAAAAAATTGCTCCATTTCATCCCAAAAATGATCATCTTCCTTATTCATTTGCAGAAGAAGTATTTTATGATCAGCACAATTATTCTGATTTACTAAAATCTTCTGTGTCTTTTGTTGTTCATAAAGATCCTGCTTTAGATCAGCAACCTTCTTCTCAATGCTCTCTTTTTCTTGTTCCAGCTGAAAATAATTCTCAATTTGAAGTTGATAGCCTCTCTTGTATGTTTTAGTTGTAGAAGCTAGGAATCCCATCTTTTTCTTAAGATCCTGTAGCTCCTTTCCATGAAAATCCTCATGAGCTTTTAGTTTCTTTTCTTTCTCTAAATGAAATTCATCACCTCTATCAAACATGGCTTTTATCAGATTTCTTTGGTCTTGAACCACTTTTTCACAAATATTCTTTTGAACTTCCAACTCTTCATAGGTATCCTTCTGAGCTTGCAACTCTCCTTCATGAACCTTCTTTTGTTCTTCTAACCCTCCTACAAGCTTGGCTTCATTTCTCTTGTATTGCTCCACCAAATACCTCCTGTAACCTTGATCTCACTGAGCCAATGCTTGTTGTTTTTGGATTTGGGCCTAATAAGCATGCTCTTCTAGCTACCTGTCCAGCTCTTGTTGAAATTCAGATTCTTGTTGTCTTTTAATGTCCTCAATCTGTTAGAATAGTCCCAAAGGATAACTGAGAGGGGGGGGGGGTGAATCAGTTATCAGTAACTTAATTCCTTTTTACTTCCTTAACTTTAGAATACAACAAAGTAAATGCTTAAATAGATAACACAACACACAATTTGATTATGGGGAAACCAAATGGTAAAAAACCCGGTGGGAATTAGCACGCACAATGAACTATACTTGTTTATAGTAATCCCTGTTAGAAGATATTTCAACCCTGTTAGGAGTTTTACTTTACAATGCAATAAGTATAGTGACCTGGTTAAGGGTCGGACCTTGTTAGGAGTCTTTTACAAATAACCTTGTTAGGGGTGGTGGACTCACTGTCCCAAAGTTCACTTCTTAATGGTGAAGGCTACAACCTTCTGTATAACAGATATGCACTATATCTGATGATGAAATGTAGAGTAGACCTGCTATCTTGATCAGTTCCAGTGTATTACAATCTTTCACTTTATCTTCACATAGATCCTTGATGAATGAACCAACTCTGATAATCTGCTCTGTACATCTTTCTTCTCTTTTCGTATCATTCACACTTAGCGTATCACAAATGACTTGCTATAAGTATCTTCCTCAAAGTATGAGATGGACCTGTAAGAAAACTCTTCATAACATCCTTGTCGGCTCTACTAAGCACGCAAGCATAATTACAACTACGCAAGTATAAATTGAATAGACGTGACACTTCACTAAGTCGGCCTCACCAAATTAACTCTAACTTTGCAATCTTCTTGAAACACATTTGGTGACTTTAGATAACTATCCTCAACTCATAACTAATCATGAATATACACACGCATATCCTGAAGATAGGTGCAACTCAAGAAACACGTTACATATGTCAGCTCTAAACAAATATTCTTCCAGAACTGTAACTGCCAATAACAGAATTACACAACTTGACTGAAACATCATATATGGATCTGTGTGCATGAACATAACATAATAAACATGTCAACAACATGTAGCTAACCACGCAATTCTTCATGTCATCATTCTGATAAGTACATACAGAATTACTATTGTGTATTATATGTTGTCATCAATGACAAACATACAATCAATAACCTGAACATAATCAAATTTCCAACAATCTCCACCTTTGACATTGATGGAAACATATGATATCAAAAACATCTTTTGTTCATGGTGTCCTCTTTCTTTTACAATCTTCTCAATATCCTCATCATATATTTCTCTATACTGCTGCAGTTCCTCTGACTGTGTTTTTGTTCCATGTATATACTCCCCCAGAGTATATCTCCCCCTTAGTACATACTCCCCCTTTGACATTAATGGCAAAGGGCACCATAGATCTTTAGGCACAAGTACTACTCCAGAAGTAGAGTATTCAACCATTCGTTAGTTACTTAATGACTGATGTTCTTGTTGCTTCTTCTAAACAGACTCAGCAGAGGGAATTACTCCCAACTTTTCCCTAAGATACTCAAAAGTATCCTTAGATAAGGGCTTTGTGAAAATATCTACCAACTGTTCTTTGGTGCTCGCATAGTCCATTTTCACTTATTTGTCTGCAACCTTTTCTCTTAAAAAAGGTACTTGATCTCTATGTGTTTTGTCTTTGCGTGCATCACAGGGTTCTTAGACATGTTGATAGTGCTAGTATTATCACAATGAATAACAATAGGATAATCAACCTGAATTCCAAAGTCTTGAACCATCTGCTTGATCCAAACCATGGTTGTACAATTCAGTGCTGCTGCAACATATTCAGCTTCTGCTGTTGACTGAGAAATATAGTTCTGCTTCTTGCTTATCCAAGAAACCAACCTGTCTCTAAGGAATACTGCTCCTCCTGAAGTTCTCTTCCTATCATCAATACAACCTGCCCAATCTGCATATGTATACACCTGAAGTTTTACATTTTCTGATTTAGGATACCATAAACCATAGTCTATAGTTCCCTTTAGATATCTAAATATCCTCTTGATTGCCATTAGGTGATTCTGCTTGGGTTCAGCTACAAATCTTCCAACAATGCCAACTGCATTAGATATGTCAGGTCTAGATTGAGTTAGATAAATGAGTTTACCAATCATAGATTTATATAATGTCTTATCAACTGCTATGGAATCATCATCTTTTGAAAGCTTGCTTCATGTTATCATGGGAGTGCATACTGGCTTACAGTCTTCCATCTGGAAAGTCTTCAATATTTCCTTCAAATATTTTGACTGATTTATGAATATACCTTTATCGATTTTCTTTACATTCAGTCCCAAAAAGTATTTTATAGGACCAATCATGCTCATTTCAAATTCATTCTGCATTTCTTTTGCAAATGTTTTACTGAGCTTGTCATTACCTCCGAAGATAATGTCATCAAAAAATATGGCAACTAATAATAATCCATTAGGTGTCTCTCTTGTGAATAGGTTATAATCTATTGCTCCTTTCTTGAATCCAATCTTGGTAAGATAACCATCAAGTCTCTCATACCAAGCTCTTGGGGCCTGTTTAAGACCATAGAGTGCTTTCTTC
>MU225791.1:5146003-5173711 GCA_018584345.1 Thuja plicata | reverse complement strand
TGATCTACCTTAAGTTGTTAGGCTTCTTCTCCAAGGTACTTGGCTCTAATACCAATTGTTAGAATAGTCCGAAAGGATAACTAAGAGGGAGGGGGGGGGGTGAATCAGTTATCAGTAACTTAATTCCTTTTTACTTCCTTAACTTTAGAATACAACAAAGTAAATGCTTAATCATATAACACAACACACAATTTGATTACGGGGAAACCAAATGGTAAAAACCCCGGTGGGAATTAGCATCCATAATGAACTATACTTGTTTATATTAATCCCTTTTAGAAGATATTTCAATCATATTAGGGGTTTTACTTTACAATGCAATAAGTATAGTGACCTGGTTAAGGGTCGGACCCTGTTAGGAATCTTTTACAAATAACCTTGTTAGGGGTGGTGGACTCACTGTCCAAAAGCTCACTACTTAATGGTGAAGGCTACAACCTTCTGTATAATAGATATGCACTATATCTGATGATGAACTATAGAGTAGACCTGTTGTCTTGATCAGTTCCAGTGTATTATAATCTTTCACTTCTTCTTCACATAGATCCTTGATGAATGAACCAACTCTGATAATCTGCTCTGTACATCTTTCTTCTCTTTTCGTATCATTCACACTTAGCGTATCACAAATGACTTGTTATAAGTATCTTCCTGAAAGTATGAGATCATGGGACCTATAAGACAACTCTTGATAACATCCTTGTCAGCTCTACTAAGCACAAAAGCATAATTACAACTGCGCAAGTATAAACTGAATAGACGTGACGCTTCACTAAGTCGGCCTCACCAAATTAACTCTAACTTTGCAATCTTCTTGAAACATGTTTGGCACCTTTAGATAAATATCCTCAACTCATAACTAATCATGAATATACACACGCATATCTTGAAGATAGGCGCAACTCAAGAAACACGTTACATACATTGGCTCTAAACAGATACTCTTCCAGAACTGTAACTGCCAATAACAGAATTATACAACTTGACTGAAACAACATATATGGATCTGCGTGTATGAACATAACATAATAAACATGTCAACAACATGTAGCTACCCACGCAAGTCTTCATGTCATCATTCTGATAAGTACATACAGAATTACTACTGTGTATTATATATTGTCATCAATGACAAACATACAATCAATCATCTGAACAGAATCAAATCTCCAACACAATCTGCATACGCATATTCTGCAACATACTTGCAATATCTCTATTTTGTGAATCATTATCATTTTTAGAATGATGAAAATCATATTGGGATTGTTGACCTTGATAGGGCTGAAAATGATTCTCTTGAAATGATGAAAAACTTGGAAACTGACCATCTGGGTAAGCATACCCTCCTTGAAAACTTGACATCTTTATTCATCTGAAAGGCTGGAAATCAGAAAATAAAATAACATTGAAACATACCAACTTTTCTCCTTTTGAAACTGTAGACTTTCCTTCATGGAACCACTAGATATGTGAAATGTGACCTCTTTAAGGTCTGAATCTTGCTGATAGCACACACCAGAACCAACAAGTGATGTAATGCAATTTGACCTGTTCGCTGAAGAACGTGTCCCACCGGGTGTACCAAAAATTGTTCAGGTTTAGAATTGTCACCCCAACTCAGGCATTAGGGTTGCATGACAAATCCATCCTAACAATGGAAACCTTTTGTAGCTGTGGGTGGACTATGATTGAGGAGTCTCCAGATTCTAGGCCGGTTCCTATCTGGTATGGAATATCACCTCCTGATTAAAAATAGAATTGGAAAAAGGGAAGAAGGATTTAAAACTGAATGGGAAATGGGGTGATACACCAAAACTTACTCCAGATCTATCAAGATTTTTCAAACCAGCATCCCCAACTACAAAATCACTAAGCTGCATTTATCATTCTCTACTCAACATAAAGGTTGACTAGAATTCACTATTAGGGTTAATACCACAAACAGTAAAAACTGACAACAAACTTACATATTCTGCAAAAAGGCCTAATTTTGATAACATAGGAAAGGAATTAGCAATAATTCACTTTACCAGATAATATAAAAATATGCAACACTTAATGCATAAAAGAAGAATAGGATTGGATCCAATACTTAGAAATCGATGTAATCAGAAAGCTTGCTCTTATTTCCTTCAAAAACTTATAAATGGTTACAAAAACATGCCAAAAGGGTCTATATGAACCAATAGTTCACTAAAAGAACCTTCTCTCCTGGTTTTGAACCCCCAAACATGAAGTAAACAGTCCACTAAATAGCCCACATGGCTTATCTTGAAAATGAGATGTCCCTCCAAAAAGGTCTCCTAAACAGAAAGAAACCCCTAATCAAAGGCCAAAACAGTGCCTAAAATGTAGCCTTCAATCAATCCCCCCTTCAAAATAGAGCATATCCCTAAATCCATGGCATGATTAATGCCCAAAATGAAGCCCTAAAGTCCAATTTAAAAAATGAGACTCCTAAAGTTGGCATTTTAAAAGATTTTCACCTTTTTTACGTTATGTCACCAACTTATTACACAACATATAAAAAAAACCATTAAAAAGCATAACTCTAAATACAAAAACTTTAACCCATAACCCAACAACATAGCACAAAAAACCCTAACTCCAGCCAAACTGACACCATAGTGAAGATAACTAAGCCTAACTCGAGATAACAAATACAATAAAGAAAATATCACACTATGCGTTGTCTAGGTACTGCAGTTACCCAGGCATTTAACTCTGCATTTTTACTTTGCTGGACTTCAAATTCCCATCCAATTTGTCATAGGCATAGTTTATCATTTCATCTTTCACATCTATTTCTTGAGAAAAGTTTAGGGTTTGGTGCCTTGCTGTAGCTATGCATCCATTATTGGGCTCTGTTGTTCTTCAATTAAAATCTGTAGTTTCATTGCCCTGGCAAATCTGAGAGTTGGCATGGTTATTTGGGTGTTGACATTCATGATCTTGAGCTGGCATAGGTTGGAAACTGTGGTCTTCATTAATCCTTGGCACCTATTGTTGCCCTGCTACAAATATGCACAAGCTGGAGCTCTACTTTACCACACAACTCTTTTCCTATGATCTACGACTTTCAACTGGCTTGGAACTTAGAGTCTCTTATTTTCTAGTAGAACTCGAGCTCTACCTCTTGGCACTAGGATCATACTTGGAGTTTAGATACCATAAAATGTGGCGTTCTCTATGGATATCTTGAATGCTTGCTGGGGTTTTGTCTCTAACTAGAGCTTCATGTTTTCATAGAAATCAGGATCCTCATAATGCCGCAGGCTCTTTTTAACTGTTTGTTGAGTCTGAACTCAAAATCTCCTTTGTTCATGTCACCTTGGGTGAGGAGAATTTAGGCTTTCTCCACCATGGATGCACACACTTTTTATTTCAATGAAACAAGGCATTTTGCATGTATTATGTTTCCTTACAAAGCTCGGGCTCTATTCTGAAGTTTACATGCTTTCAAATTGAAGTTTAAAACCATAAATAATGGCGCTTTGCATGTGTCTTTCTTGAACTTTGAACTTGGGATCCTTCTTGGATGCATGGAGTTTGTCTTGCAACTCAAAGATAAGTAATTTCTTCTTTTCTCTTTGCATTGTCTTCTTATTTAATCGAGCTCTCCACTGTTTGTGACGTGGTTGTCTGTTGTGTTAAAGAGCTGAATTTGAGCCTATTCTTTGAACTCAGTCTGCACTAAAGTTAAACTTGTGACCTATGGATTTTTGTTGTCTATAACATATATTGAACTTGTGTTGATCTGGATATCAACAAACAATTCTCGGTTTTCATTTCCTTCTTTTATTTGAATTGGCCTCCATGCATTCTTCATTGATATGTCTTTTTATGCTCCATGATTTCTGGTGGAATAAAAAATAATGAAAGCTATCTTTGTTGCTTTACAAATTTGTATGCAAGACTGTGGATGAATTTGAATTTAATGATAAACCCATTGCAATAACTGTTGTAACCGAGACATGAACTCAGCTTTTCCTCCACTCAGTTGCACTTGTATGACCTTGAATGTTTTGAACATTGCATTCTGGAAATGTGCTATTTTTTTGCCTAATGTTGCCACTATATCTACTGGATGTTTGCATCTTTCATGAAAATTACCCATGGTGTCCTCCTGTGTTTCTCTTCTGACAGTGACTATTGTCTGAATGTCACCATATTCTTGTAGAAATAGAGAGCTTTGCATACTATTCTTTTTTTGTAACAACATTAGTGTTATCTGTTGGGATGTCCTATCTTTGTGCATTGTTTTATTTGATGCTTTTTATATGCATAGTTCAAACCAGCATTACATAATATTCAATCTTTGCATATGCACTCTGTTATTTGATCATTATTCTCTGTTATGCATATTTCCTAACAGCATTTGATAATACTATTTTTTTTAACTCTTCTGACATCTGCACATTGGCATTAATAGTGTTGAAATTCTATAACAGCTTGTATGCACCCTGTAGCAACTATTATATACTAAATTTCATATGCGCACAACTTACTTTGATATCACTATCATTCAGTCATTTTCTTGCACATCAATGTTGAAATCTGCATTTGAACATTTCTTTCTTTCCTGCACATTGAACATCTAGCATTCTTTCATTTTTTAATAATGCATATTGTGAAGTTCGAGCATGGGGTCGTGACACTCACTGCATCCTTCAAATACAACATAGGATTTCATAAAGATATGTCTTTTTGATGTTATTATTCTGTCAATGCAAATACATACCTGTCTATTATATTGATATCATCAGCAAATATGTAGTTCCGAGAGTTTGACTGATGTATGGTGCTTTTAGTGGACTATGTATTGCTTAGATCCAATTGGATCTAACATCTTTTTTCCTTCCACGATGCAAGACTCGGGAACAATAGAAGACCTAGGAAAGAATAGACAGAAACAAGACCAAGACAACCAAGATATGAAGAGTACAGATGATGCAGATGACCAACTCCAGAGACTAGAAGACCTCTTAAAGGCAATACATAGACCCTAGACTTCATCATGCTTCTCTCTTACTTTCTTTTCTACATAAGTCCTCTAAGTTTCAGTATCCAAGATGTAACCTTGAAGGAACACTTGTCGAATACATTCGGTTTTGAATGCACAATGTAATGATCATTTATGAATTTGAAATTGTGAAACTTATCAATACTTAGAATACAAATGAATCATGATAATATGAATGTAATAGAAATGTATTCATTTTCATTAGTTGCATAGTAATGGCAAAGAGATGTTTCTTTATGCATTTTTTTTTACAGTTTTTGAGTACTATCTTGCATGTGAAAAATATGGGTAACAATTACAAAAGAATGAGAATAAGATATGATAGTCAGAGTGTCATATGTTTAGCCAAAAATCCTACGTGACATGCTTGTACTAAACGTTTTGATGTTCAATACCAATTTTCTCGAGAGATTTTTGAAAGTGGATAGGTCTTGATTCAAAAATTTGACACTTTGGATAATGTTGAAGATTCTCTCATGAAGTCAGTGACCATGGATACAACCTCTTAGTGTAGGAAGGCCATGGGCCTTGATTAATGTACTTGATTTTTATTTTGTAACTCTATGGAGTAATTTAAAATGTATGATGTCAAGTGGGAGAGTGTTAGGATTTAGGTTTCATCAACCTTGTAAATCCTTAATTTATTATTTTTTTGATATTTTTTTGAATTTACCCATAAGAGGTTAAACCATTTAACCAACAGTGATGAAATAGGTCATGTAAAGGAAAAGTTATTTTTTTATCATTTGTCATCTAGGAAAATGATGAAATAGCAAGGTGTACCCTCTTAGAATCCTCTATTTTAAGGAGTTTGGACACTTGTTAGGGGTTTTAAGAGCATCTATGATGAATATGATAGATGTCTTAATATTCTAAGAAAACACCTATGATGGTTTATGACAAATTACTTCTGCAAATGGACATGCACGAGAGATTCCTATTGAACACACCTCGGATGGTGAGAGAGGGGGTGAATCAACCTAAACTAAAAATATTTTACTCAAGTAATTAACTAGCAAAACTAACCATACAAAAGAATGAGTAATTGTTGATTAGAAAATTGATATAATAACACCAAGATTTTTATACGAGGAAAATCAAACGAGGAAAAACCATGGTGAGAATTGTTCCACATAAATACTTTACTATTATATATTGTTGATTACGAAATTGGAGCTCACTGCTCTGAACTTGCCGACAGAGGCACACTACCAATGCAGTAGGATGTAACAAAACTGATTTGTCACCTAAAGCTCACTGCTTAGAGGATATGATACAACAACTCCAAAAAATATCAATAATTTGAACTAAAGTCAAAAATGCATCTGGATATGTAGACCATAGTTATCTATTCTAATTCATGTTGTGTAGATCTAAAAAACTGATCTTCCAAAGTCTTTCTATATCTTGTGTTTTTGTTTCTATGTTCACCTTACTATCTGATCTACACCATTGTTTAAACAATATTTTTCACCATTAATATCATCATCTACAAAAACAAAAACTATGTTTGAATGCCAGACATGAGAAAATATATATATATATATATATATACAAAGAATGTTTACAAAAACCATGACTAGCTCAACCAAGAAAGAATAGTAGAACATGGAATAACATCAAACTAGAACATATCCCAACACAAGTCAACCACAAAAGAGAGTAGTTTGTGTAACTGATCCATTAGTAAATTTCATAAAAAGAAAGGGGACCAAAGCTTATTATGGACCAATCACATAGCACACCAAGGATAGGTCTAACTAAAAGATAGGCTTGGACCAAAATAATTAATATTGAATCACCGTCTTTGATGTTGTAACAAAAATGGAACAAGAACCAATCCTTTGAAGCGGGAACATTTTGGAAAGACTCTACAATAAATTTTGCATTACGCGTTACCTTAATATACTTTTGACATATTCCAGACCAACACCCAGATCATCCAAACAATTTCATATGACTTGGTTTGATATTAATGAAATGTAAACATATATATCCAACAATCTCCCCCTTTGTCATAAACGACAAACAAAACTGATCTGAATAATCATAACAAAATTCAAAAATCTGAATGCTTCTCCTTTTTTTTGTTGTTTATTTTTTATAAATGATGATCATCTCTCTTATCCCCATTTTTCATCAAGGGCAAAGATAGAGATGACCGCCCTTTAAAAGTATACTCAAAATTGAGGAAATAGTAGAGAAAAGGGATTAGAAAGAACCTTTTGAAATTATTTTCAGCATCATCCCATTCACCCTTGAAAGAGACAAGAGCCCGAGTGTGACCCTCAATTTAAAATATTTTATGTTTTGCTTCCTCACAGTTGACTGGATCAGGAACATGAGACAAAAGAGATTTTTCTTGCTCAACCATATTCCTCACACTAGTGAGATGCATAACCACTTGACCATGAATCTTGATAAAATCCTTCTTGATGGTATCCTTCTGAATTGACAAAAAAATCCATATATTTATGAATTCTTTCTAACCAAACTCCCTTATCATCATTTATTTATGGATCAATATCTAAATCAATTTCTGGAATTTCTTCTTCAAACTCAGAGATTTTATTATGAACATCAATGGTGGCATTTGGCCAACAAACATAGATCTGAAACATATTTGCAATATGTATAATGATAGGTTATAAATATTTTATTTTATCTTCCAAATTATTTTATCATTTAGTTAAAGTACCTTTTAGAATGACAAGTCTCTAGACATAAATTTTATTCTCCAAATTCGATTCAATTTTATTCTCAAGATTGGTCATGTCCGATTTCCATTTTTCAAAGGTTTCCTTTAACTGACGCTCGTCTTTCTAGTTAGCACCAATCTCAATATCTATAAGTTTCTCATGGAGAAAATTTAGTATTTCTTCAACATAAAAAAACTTTTGAAATAGAGCTCTTTTGCACAGCCTTCACATACAACACATCTCAGAGATGTAACATTTGTTGTAGAGAGAAAGAATCCAAATCAAGCTTACCTTGTGCTATAGGAACATGAAGAAGACTTAGAGTAATTTTTAGTTCAGTGGAAGGAACAATTCTGGTCATTGAAACACAAAAAATTATAATTGCTTCATTATCCTTAGCAATTGTTGACTCTTTCTCTGACACACATTTTTAGAGAATTTAAAGCATTATCACCTTGCAGATCTTCTAAATTCTCAAAATTATCATCCTGAACTAAAGTTTCAGTTTCATTTACTTCTATTTTAGAGGTAGGGATCTTAAGCTTAGCAACAACTTCTTTACCCCTCTTTTCTTCAATGGTAGGCAAGGCACCAGTAGAGATAAACATCAGAGTAGTCTCTGGAACAGTTTCTATCTTTTTCTTCTTTTCATTCATGGTAGGTAGAATAATTGACACTTCTTCTATAGCCTATTGAATTATATCATCAGTTTGCACCATAATTATCTTTATGTCCTTATGTTGATCTTCCATCAAAATATTTATTCTTTCCCCTTTCTATAATCTAGAATTAATCAATTGTAGCACCAAATATTTCTCTTCATGGAAAAAGAAGTGATACTCCTTGTAAAATGCAGAAGACCTTATATTTGACTCTTTTAATATAGAATCTCTTATTTTGGCCATAAGATCCTCAAATAATTCTCTAGGGATTTATGCTTGTATTTCATCTAGAGTCTTATAAAAAATGCTCAAGTATCTAATTATAACCTTGTCCATAATACCTTTGTCAAAACCATCATGATTGTTATATTATTTTGCAACATATTGTAAATATTTTATATCAGAGAAGACATTGATTAAACTATCTAGATTGAATTTTCACTTTGGAGGCTCGGTGTCACTTTTTATTTCTATATTCTTCTTCCTATGGGAAGTCCTTCCTCCCCTTTTGTGTGAACTCTTAGTCTTAGAATCTTCATCAACAACATCTTTAACCTTGGGTCTCTTCTTTCTAGGTATAATGACATATGTATCCTTTTCTGCTTCATCTTCTAAGCTCTTTTCATAAACATATTACCTCCTTTGTGATGTTTGCTTCTCCCTTTAACTAAATCCCATCTCTTCCAAATCATCCTCTACAAACACAGTGGGTTTTGTAGGCCGAGATAGTAAGGAAGAAAGAGGCTTCCAATTGTCACACCCTTTAGCTTTCTCAAACATTCCTAAATCTATGGCTATGGTTATTCCATGTTTAAGAAGGGCTGGAAGGAGGAGAAGATGACTATTGGTGAGAGAAAGGTCAAAAATGATGAAGTGTTGATTGTGGAAGTCACTGGTCTGCCCATTGTGGGGAAGAGGTTCTACATAGATCAGAAGCTTATTGATGCTACCATCATGAAGTTTCAAAAAGAGAAGGAGAGGGACATCCTAGTCAAAATTGATAAAACCTACTACTCTCCCATGGCTATTAAGAAGATCTAGAGGCTGGTTCTCTTCACCATCATGCAATATATCACTCTAGATAGGAGATTCTCTCGAGTTTATGGATACCATTTTGTGTTGTTGAACCACTTATGATATAATAAAAAGGTATCTTTGCCCTATTTTCTCTTTTTTTCTCTTAACTCTAGTTTCAATAGGGCTAGGGTCAATCCTGATAGCAATCTTTCCCTTCATGAAGGGCTTATGGTCCTTATTGTTGATCATTTTAAAGCTAACTCTATTGAGTAATCTATTTCTGAGCATTCAGCCTTGGATGAGGATTCTCTTGACTCTGATGAGTCCGAGGAGGATGGGGATTATGATACTGAGATGAAGGAAGATATTGATCTTGATATCCTAGAGAGTTCAACTAGCAAGGGTAAGGGTAAAATGGTGACCTCTAGGTCTAGTAAGATCAAGAAAGGGAAGACAATGAAAGGAAGGAGAAGAAAGAAAATCAAGGAGGAGATTTGGGTCAAGGAAGGTGTCGATGGCAGTGAGGAGATGGAAACTGAGCATGAGGATAATGTTAGGTATTCTCTCAAGAAACCTAATATTTTGGATTTTATGGTCAGAAAATCTGAGAATGTTGTTAGGGATACCCATGTTCCTTCCCCTCCTCGTAGCCCTGTGAAGTTGAATCATGCGAACTCCGTCAGACCTCCCCCTCCTCTCTCGCCCATAACTAAGAATGTGTTGAATAATTTTGTAGAAGAGGATAGGGTTCTGAAGAACATGAATGATCAGGGTTCTATTACCCAAAGTGATCTTGCTACTGATGTTTTTATGTGTGTGCGTAGGGAGGATACATCACTTTTTGAATTTAATAATTTCAGCAAGGAGCCCAACATGAATATTCTACAAACTGCTAAGGAATGGGCTATGATTTTTATAAGGTTTTTAATTGGGTTGTTAACAAGGTTAAAGGAATGAAGAAAAATTAGAGGGTCTTTTCTAGCAAATTTAATTTTTTGGAGGCCATTGGGGTTGCTAAGGACAACTCCTACCCTGAAGAGCTTTGAGATCTCACCAAGGTTTTTAATGACGCATAGTCCATGACCAAGGCCTACTCCTCTATATTTGAGAAATTGAATAATAGGTATTATGTTCTTAAGAAAATAGTCAATGGCTTGGAGGACACTCTAAAAAAGATAGGTGAATAGAGCTTTAAGATCCTCAAGGCTTCTTCGGAACACCTTAGGATCCTCATTGCCAAGATAGAGAATACCAACAAGGAGAAGGCTATTATTTAGTTTGTTGATGAAAATGACACATGTCATGTTGATGTTCCTAATGGTCCAGGAAAGAGAACACATTCTAACATGAAGAATATTGTGCAGAATGCTAACAAGGACATAGAATATTTGAAGAAATTTGTTGATACCATGAGTCATCTTGAGTTGGAAGCGACTGAGCTTCTTAATAATTTTACTTAGCTCTATTTCCACCTGGGGTTATTGTTGTCCTTTTTTGCTTCTGTTTGTTGGCCTTTTCTTAGGTGCTTTCCTTTTGTTGGTTTTTGTCTATGGTAGCCAACTATTTTTTTCCCTTGTTGTCCTTTCTTTCTCTGTTGTGCTTAGATGATATATCCTTCTTCTTAATGCTGCAAAGGGTTTCATGTCCCCTTCAAAACCTAGTTTCACTTAATAAAAAAATAGAGTTCATAATGAATAAAATGTTGCTTTAAATCTCTTTTATATGAGTTAATTTATAGGAGAATCTCTCAATGGGGCCCACTTGGTGAGGATATTATCCATTTTGTTCAGTAGGTAATTTTTTGCCTAGTAGTTAGATTCAGTTCTGATAGTTGTCTGCTCCTGCAACCACTAGAATTTAATTTTGTGATTGTTTCTGCAACCAAGGAAGAATGTAGTAGTTCCTTGTTTATTTCATAAAGACTATTTTGTTGTTATATGTTCCAATAAGATTAGTTTTTGATGCATTTTTAGTGTTTATGCTACTTCATTTCTAGTACTTTACTTTCTAATAGTTTTTTTCTTTCCACTTAAAGTAGGTGTGACTTCAGTTACTTCTTAGCACACATACAATGCTTCACCATTTAAAGTTTCACATCTCTCAGTTGATGTGGAAATGAGGCTTCACGATGAAGAGATAGCTACTCAGTATGGATGTCCAATCCGTTAGTCATGGTTTTGTAAACCTAGTTATTGAACAATTAGATGAGTCCATTTGCCCAAATATTCTACTTGGATCACAATCCTCTTCTTCTCAATTTTGCAAGTAATAAAAAGAGCAAGAAAACCCCATATTTATCCATTCTCCATTAACTACAACTTTTAGGGTTTTTGAATAAACTATTCACTAGTTTTATGCCCTTTCCTACAAATACTATCCAAACTAAAGAAAATGCTTGATAACCTCCATAAATCTCATTTATCGCCATTGTAAGATTCGGGGGATCAAAAGATTTGAGCTTTTCAGTACTCCCCCCAAATCATGAGTCTAAATTAATTAAATAAAGATGAAAAAGCACTAGAAGTGGATGTCAGATCATCAACAATAGATATCTTCTCATATGATTTGTTTCTAGAAGTAGATATCAGTTCGTCTTTTTTATTTACCCAAAATTTCTTCATTTTCTCCTTCTCATTGTTAATGTCTAGTTTCCTCATCAGAGGGCTAGACTTATTAGAATCACTTTTGTAGTATTTTGCAATATGACCAATCTTATTACAATTTTAGCAAACTGAACCTTTCTAATTATTTTGGTTCATTCTATCTCTGGATCCATAACTGGTTCTATATTCAAATGCCTATGCCCAAACTTGTTTCATGAAAAAAAGAACTATAAAAAGGTTGTTTGTAGGTTAGGTTTTCATATCCAAACTAAAATGTCTTGATTCTACATTTACTTCCCTTATGACCAAACTTGTTACAAAAATAACATCTTAAGTTCACCAATTTATTTTTGAATTGACTTCTACACTGATTAGCTTTATGTCCATATATATTGAAAGCATAACAATTAACCTTGAAAGTGTACCTTTTAGTTATGGGAGGAGGGTTTTAAAAAGGATATTCAACTTTATTTGCTTCTCCAGGTTTTTAGTTTTACTATCTTCATATCCCAAGCCAAAATTGTTGGGGTTTTGCCTTTGCATACCGAGTACAACATCAAGTACTTCCTGAATCCTTTCCACCTTTCAATTTTTACCCCTTTTTCAATATTTTCCTTGGTTTCTTCTAGTTCCTTTTTCATTTTGTACAGTTCCTTTTCAAGCTTGGAACATTCATGAATTTTTCTATTTAAATTTTCATCTAGATCTTCTATTTCCTTCTTTGCATCTTCCAGAAGCATTTTTTGAAATACAATCTTGTCTTCTACCTTCTTCAATTTGAGTTTGGTCACGTCTAGATCAACCAATGTAGATCTCAACTCATCTTCCATATCAATCTTTGTTTCAACATCTTCATCCCAAGAAGATTGTACGCACCCATCCATATCATTCAGTTCTTCTTCAAACATGATGTCTAAGGCTCCAGATCAACCTCAAGCGGCTAATCTTATTCGATAGGAATCGTGCTCTGATACCAATTGTTGAACACACACCAAAGGATGAGAGGCGGGGGGTGAATCAACCTAAAACAAAAATCTTTTACTCAAGTATTTAACCAATAAAATTAGCCATACAAAAGAATGAGTAATTGCTGATCAGAAAATTGACACAATAACACCAAGAATTTTATTTGTGGAAAACCCAACTAGGAAAAACCATAGTGAGCATTATCCCATGTAAATACTTTAATCTTATATATTATTGATTACAAAATGGGATCTCACTACTCAAAACTTTCTAATAGAGGCACATTGCCAATGCAATAGGATACAACAAAAATAATTTATCACATGAAGCTCACTACTTACAGGATATAATACAAAAACTCCAAATAGTATCAATGGTTTGAGCTAAAGTCAATAATGCATTTGGATATGTAGATCATAGTTCTCTATTCCAGTTCACGTTGTGTAGATCTAGAAAACTAATATTTTAGAGTCTTTCTCTATATTGTGTTGTTGTTGCTCTGTTCACTTGAATATTTGATCTACACCATTGATTAAGCAATATTTTTCACCATTAAGATCGTCATCTCAAAAAAAAAAAAACTATCTTTGAATGCTAGATATGAGCAAATATATATACAAAGTCTTTTTACAAAAATTGTGACTAGGTCGGCCAAGAAAGCATAGTAGAAGGTGGAATAGAACCTAACTAGAACATATCCCAACACAAGTCAGCCACAAAAAAGAGTAGCGTGCGTAACTAATCCATCAGTGAATTATAAAACAAGAAAGGGGACCAAAGCATATTCCAGACCAATCAGATAATACACCAAGGATAGGTCTGACCAAAAGATAGACCCAGACCAAAAAAATTAATACCAAATTACCACCTTCGCTCCTTTGTAACACATCTAGAACAAGAACCAATCCTTTGGAATAGGAACATTCTGGAAAGACTCTATAATAGATTTTACATTACTTGTTAGCTTAGCACACTTTTGACATATTCTTGAAAAACACCCAGATCATCTAGAAGAGGTTATTCTTGGGGATGGATGTGTGGTTTTCCTAGGTGATTTTATTGCCTACTTTTTTGAGATACCACTATGGTATTCATCCTCACAAAATCCTATAAATTGGTGAGTTGAGCTAGAGTTATTCATTTAGACTTGGTTAGTTTCGAGGGTAACATAGTACTCTTAGAATCTAAAAAGGTATACAAAGAAGTTTATTGCTATTGTATTCTTCATTGGATTAGTAATATACCCACCTCTCTTTATGTGGTGGAGTTGTTTTTTCCTAAAAAAGGTTTCTCCATGTTAATTTGGTGTTTCATGTGCAATAGTTTTCTAGTTTTTGTTTTGATTGTGTAATCACTTTGTTGACGGTTAATCTTTAGTTTCAGATTTACATTAATATTCAATTGAATTTCATATTGCAATATTTGTTGACCTTGTTTTACAACATACTAAGATACTTATATATATACATGTACAATTAATCTTTAGTTTTAGATTTACATTAATATTCAATTGAATTTCATATTCTAGTCTTTGTTCACCTTGTTTTACAACATACTGAGATACTTATATATACACACATATACACATATACATATATATAGATATATAGATATATTGATATATATACATATATACCTACATATATACATATACATATACATATATATATATATATATATATATATATTTGTATACATGTATATATAAGTATATATGTATATATGTACATACATATATACATATATATGATACACACACACATATGTGTGTGTGTGTGTGTGTCTATATTTTTATACATGAATATATAGGTATATATGTATATATGTACACACACACACACACACACCTTATAATAGTTTCACTTGATGGTTGTGTGACTCTTGTTTGCTCCTGCCGCTATTATAGGGGCTTCATTTAGTGAGTTGTGGGATGCATGAGCAAAGAAGAGTTACACAACTATCAAGAAAAACTAGTATAAGGTGTATGTTTGTGTGTATGTGTGTATGTGTAAGTGAGACATAAATTCTTGCATAGCTTCTATACCCTAGTACTAAAATAGGGTACATGATCTCTCTCTCTCTCTCTCTCTCTCTCTCCATTGCTTCTTTGGGCTCTCGGGTGGTCGGGGATACTGGTGGGTATGCAACCTTCAATGTGTTCTTATGTCATTCAAAGATAGTTAAATATACAATGAACTTTCTTGATCTCAAATATAATGAAGATAGCTTGAAGAATAGGATGACTAAACCCAGTTTCAGGGGTTTTCAGCCAGGTGGCTCTTCTTTGTCCCTAGGTGATTTTTTAGGTTCCCAAGGACATGCCAGCGGAGGGAAGCTAGATTTGAATAGGCCTAAAGGTAGGTTTGAAATAAATTGTCATAATTTTAGAATAGAAAAGGAGAATGCTAGTCAAGATTTTGGGTTGTAGGTTGAGGCGATAAAAAGAGTTTTAGTGGGAGTGCTCTAAGCTCAAAATGTCCTAAGCCACTTGGAGAGAAATTATTAGTCAATTTGGATGAAAAGATTGAGGAGGTTGTAGAAAATATAATGTGTTTTATGGAGTGAGGGATAATTGGGAGATTTAGTGGGTTTTAGCCTTCCCTTGGTGCAATTCACAGTTGCATTCTAGCAATGTGGGGTCCTATATTGGAAGGAAATATTCAGATTTATCCGGGTGCTAGGTTTTTTTTTTGTAGTGACTTTTTACAATAAGCAGGATAGGAAGAAAATCCTCTATGAGTCTGTTTGGAGT
Organism: Thuja plicata; assembly: GCA_018584345.1. Classification (NCBI taxonomy): domain Eukaryota; kingdom Viridiplantae; phylum Streptophyta; class Pinopsida; order Cupressales; family Cupressaceae; genus Thuja; species Thuja plicata. The sequence goes on along the minus strand of MU225791.1, from coordinate 5,157,986 downwards.
TGGGAGCACAAACATATGTTGTTTGCTAAAACTATGGTATCTAGATTTCAACCTAGTTTCAGAATCCTAATTTTTTGAGTGTGGATGAGGGTTCCCAATTTTTTTATCATTTTAATTTTGCTCGCATTCTAGTTGAAATGGACATTAAAAAATATCTCCCAGTAGAACTGTCTCTGAACCTTGCAAGTGGTGAGTGGATTCATGCTATTGATTATGAAGGAATACCTTTTAGGTGTAGATGATAATTTCAAACTAAGCTTGTGACTTCCCATTTACAAAAGAAGAGAGTGTACAAATGAGCTATTGATGTAGATCCCAGGTCTAGTTGTTACCGAGAGTCAGCCTAACTCTGCTTCAAGGTCTCTGAATGGACCTTATAGGGTATTATCAAACCCTATCTCGAGGAAGTCACTAAGATCTTCACCTCAAGTGCTCTAGACCTTGTTCTCACTGTTAAGCTACTATCTCATGCTATAGAATCTATGAGGACAGATTCACTCTCCAAGTTAAATTGAGTGATTCAACATGAAAAACCAAACTGAACATATTACACAAAGAACACAACAAATTACAGAAGGTGGTGTCAAATACTCTTTGTATTGTTATCTGAATCTATTACATGTATAATACTCTACATTATTTTTTTCTCTACCAAAACCTATCTACTCTTACAAACTTCTAACTATATAGCTATATCTCCAAAATATCTCGCGTCCTCCAACAACTTCAACAACCTTTCACAAAAGGCATGGGTGATCCATAAATGACCCTCGCATAAATGGAACAGGTGTCCCTATCCATCAAAGACAAAAATGACACATTGGGAGTCGTTGTAGTTGACCCAGCTGGTTAGAAACATCACATCCTGTGTTTCCTAGGCCGCCAACCAACATAACTGAGCAATAGACCGCCATTACTGAGCACCAGTCACGAGCGTCAAAAATAACTTTGCCTTCAATACTCTAGCATCAGTCAACAAACCTGAAATCTACAAGCAACCCCGAGCAACATCCCCGAGCACCAAGTGTAACCCAAGAGACATCACCGAGAGACATTCCTGAGCATTCCGCACAACATACCTGAGCAACCTAGTGTAACCCGAGCAAGATTCCTGAGTAGCATTCTTGAGCAAAAGAGTTGCCCGAGCACCAGTATAACTTAGTGCCATTTCACCATTTTTGGCTACTAGAGCCTTGTTGGATTTCTAGAATTTTATAAGCTACCTCAACACACACACTTAAACTAAAAACAATTTTATAAAGAAACTATGGTGTTTTTTCACCGATTGACCTCAGTCATTACAAGAATGGTGGAAAAAAACACCTTACAAACTTAAAATGCCTGTCTAACCTAGAAGTGCTTCTAACCTAGGTGCTCCTGCACCAACTACTTAGTGGAAGGATGCATCTTAAAAATTATACTCAGTGGAGAAAGAGGCAATTGAGGTGTCATAGGAGGTTTTAGAAGAGGATGTTCTTGCTCCCAGATAGGGTTCAAATCCATATATACATGAAGCTAGTAAGGGTGTGGGAGAAATTATGGATCAATATGTAAGGTCTAATGAGGGGTCAAAGGCCAATAAAAGAGATAAATCCTTGGAAAGATCCACTGTCAACTCTTTTTAAGCACAAAAGGAGATGACCAAGGTCAAGACCAAACCTTTAATAGAGAGTGTGAGAGAGGTTTGTGATCCTGAATCAAGAAGCTTGAAGACTCTGGGGATGGAGAATATCGTGGCTAGCGACAGCCTGGGAAATATAGGTGATTTTGGAGGGAAAATTTCTATACCAGGGAGGGGAGTATATGTCATCCATTGATGAAACTTTGATGCCACACAAGAGATTTGGAAGGTTGGAGGAAGGATGACAAGTAGTAAAAGGGAAACAATACAAGAAGGATAAGGAGGAAGGATTTGACATGATTTTATGCCCTCACTCAAAAAGTGGAGCCATCCAAAAAGTTTAATCAATGAACCTATTCATAGGTCCTTTTATGTTTGCCTTGTTGCCAAGTTTCTATGGGGAGGTCATTCCTCATTTGTATCCACCACTAGTTCAGGCCATAATCAAAACCTGGCTATCTTTTAATAAAATATAACTCTATCACCGATAAAAAAAAGTTTAGCTAGATGAAAAAAATGATACACATTTAAGAAAATAGCAATTTTCAAAGATTTAAATAAAATAGTGGTGTACACGAGGAAATCTCAGACTTCAAAATTGTTGCAAACAAGTTCAAACATGAAACATTAGTGTGTTAGCACATAAAATCATTTAAATAACCATGAAAGAACAAGAAACAACAATGAAACTCCAAGTAACATCAAATTGAGCTAAACAAGCATTGCACCCTATTACTTGTTGTATTTTCTCTTGATAAATATATGTAGGTGTGCTCTCTTAAACAAAAATGGATCAAAACCACAATGCAATGCAACTATGAATGCAAGATTGATGGGCAAGAAGAGAGATTCAAGAGCTAGTATGAAGAACTAGTCTCAAATCTTCTTCAAGATGATGCATCAAACTAGAAATGATATGAAAATGCAAGAAGGAACTATGATTTATTCACCAAGATTATCCTAGCATGTGATTTCTAAGTGATTTAAACAAGAAACTATGAGCATGAAAACACCTATGAAAATATAGAGCTATGTTAGCATAATAACAATGCAAAATGAGAGATGAAAATGCAAGAGGAGAAGGGCTCTATTTATAGATTTTTGGGATAGAAGAGGAGGGGTTGAATGAGGTGGCATCTATGTGGCATACACGTAAGAGCCACATAAGGGACACATAGGATTGAAGGGATGGCTAATTTGGAGTTAAACATAGCATTAATGTTTGAGTGGCTCAAGAATTCCAAGTGGGGGGACAAAGGAGTAAAGAGCTTAATGGGTGGCCATTTTGGAGAGAATTATCACACATGGGTGAGCATTCCATTAGCCTTAAAAGGGTTGGGAATCACCTTTTTAAGTGTGATCAGAGGACAATTAGGTAGGGAAACATGTTTAGGAAATGAGGTGATGGGAGTAGAATAGGAATAGGGTAGGCTTAGGGTAGGCTGAGGGTAGGTTTCTAGGTTGGGTTAATAGGTTTCTAGCTAGAGTCTAGATTATAATCCAAATAAAATTTGAATAAATCATAGTTTAGGAATATGGAGGAATTTTAATAAATATAAATTTATTAAAAGGGGATTTTTGTGAGACAAATGTATGTAAATAAAATACATTGGAATAGTATTTGATCATTGATAAATACCAACTATGAAACTATTTAATTGATTAAATTAAATAGTTAGATGAATAAAAGGGAATTTAATATTAATAATAATATTAATATTTTTGGACGTCTACATTTTGCCCCTCTTTGACATGGCGTTGCAAGTGACATTATGTCAAAGACAAAAAAATAAGTTGCCCCAAAGGAAGAGGGTTTCTAGGAGTTGTGCCAAAGCAACGATGGTATAGGGTTGTGCTCCCTCGAGAAAAGAACACAACAAAGACAATGTTGTGAAATTTTCTCAAAAAAAAGGACGCAACGGGAAGGAGGAAGGGAGAGGGGGTAATAAATATAAGCCTTCTAAAGTGCAACTAAGAATGCAAATGTAATGATGAGATTAAATGCAACTAACGGGCCTTGGGGATCCATTTGTGTGAAAAATATGGAGAGAACATCTGATTTTGATATTGCACAAGGAGGTATGCATCAGGTGTTAGAAAACACAGATGACAAGATTCCTTTGCGTGGACTAGATGCTCAAACAAAAGCACACTGCAAAAGATGCATGTATCAGTAGCCACCAGTCACAACGCACCAAGCTATAGCAGATCGAGGTAGTGGTGAGTAGGTTTAAACTGACACAAAAAAGATAAAATCAATAAAGAAGGCCTCATGACCAAGCAGTCATTCAATCCAAAGTTCTTGCCATGAATAGGAGTGTTGTGATGAAGGATTTGATAAGCTAACGCCGCAAGGATGCATCCTGATGGGAAAGGATTGGGTTTGATGTGATTAAAGATATTTGTTGGCAAAAGCTGTGAAGAGAATGAGGAGCAAGGATAGTTGGTCGCAAAATTGATTTGTTGAAAAACATGATCGCAGTTGCAGGAGTCAAAACGTCACTGAAAATTGATAAAAACTGAATGATGTGAAAAGAAACAAGGGTTTATTGCAAGATTTTTGATGATTTTTTATTAATTTTGAATTGTTTTTATTTTTGAATTTTTTTGGATTTTTTGGATTTTAAGTTGTACAACGAGATTAGTAAGATGTTTAGGACACTAATTACAAGATGTACAAGGGCTTGAGATAATGGGGATGCGCATGATGTTGCCCCAGTCCGGCTAAAAAGCCAAGATGGATGGATGGTGGATGGGGTTTTCTTGAGGCTAAATGGATTAGATGTCAGAAGAAAGAAAGCGATTTGATTGATATGAAAGGATTGGATGCATGGATAGAATATATTGAATTGGGTAGGAAGGAAGAATAAATGGATTGAAAAAAATGGATGAAGGATAATTAGAAGATAGATGAATTGAACAAAATGGAATATGAATGGATTAGAAGAGAAATGGACCAGATAGAATTGAAGTGGAAGATGGATGTTGGGACTGATGACAAGGTAGCACCAAGGAATGGTGGAGATTGGGAGATGGCTCGGATGGGAGATAGATGTGTGGAATGGATGGATAGGTAATATTGAATGGATGGATAGAGAAAGTGGGATTGTGAGTGGAGGGAATAAGTGGATTGGGATCCAAGGATTTTGTGGAAAAGGATGCCCCCGTACTAGAGGATAAAGGATGGATAGATGGGTTTGACGGGAGATAGATGGATGGAATGGATAGAAAATGAAGGGGTGACGATAGAAAAGATTTGGGAGGTGAAAGGTGGATATGGTAGGTGGATGGGAGAAGAGGACTGGGAGATGAAAGGTGGATATGCTAAAGTCTCTAAGGAATAGAATGCCCCCACTTAGGATAGGTCATGTGTGAGGAGGCATTAGGATGAGGTACAATATGACGATAAGGGAGGTAGGTGGAAGACAAGATGGTGGTTGAAGGATGTAGAGGGATGGAAGATGGGATGGTGGATAGGTAAGGATGATAGGATAATGGCTTAGAAGCAAGATGAGGAAGCAATTGTGGCTAATTACAGTGAAATGGAAATGGAAGGAAAAGATATAGATGGAATGGAGAATGAACTGGATGCTAAGAGGGGTCCAAAAGCATAGATACAGTTCAACTTTTTATTATTTTGATTTTGTATTTTATCAAGATCCAAAGGAGGATGGAGGAGGGGAAATGGACAAAACATGATAGGAATGGTAGATGACTAGGATGAAGGGAGGGATGGAGTGGTGGCTAGAAGAACTTGCCCTCAAGTGTGAAGAGCAACTGGATGGAGGGATTACACATGATGCCTGTTTACCAAGTTTTCATCATGGTACTTGTCCAAGGCACTTGTTTGCCAAGTTTTCACCATTGGACGCTTATTTCTTTTTTTATTTGGATTGACTTTTTTTTTTTGAGGGAGTTTATGGAATGATAAGGAAAAGATGAAGGGATGACTCAAGCATAATGTTCAATATCAAGATAATAGGTGCCCATTTGGAGTGATCCCTAGATGTTGGTACAACCTTATTTGGGATGAGTGGCTTATGCAAAGGCATGGATGAGATGGTTATGATGGTTGATCATGTGTGTGGGATAAGGGATATGGCGGTAAGAAGTGTTTAGCTGAAATGGTGGAAAGTGAGTGTGGTAGGGGGATGTTGTGAGGACCAACATTGGCACATGTTGTGAGGAGTGTGGAAAGAGTGGATTTGAAATAGATGGTAGACGTGGATGTGATGGAGGAAATATGGTAGGTAGTTTTGGGACATAAGGACCCAAAATAGATTTAGGAGATGGCAGAGAGAAAGGCTTTGCGAGAGGAATAACAATGTTGGATGCCATTGTGGATTTTTATTTTAGATGTATTTCATCTTGTTTCTTTAGGATCCACATAGTTTTTGATTTTTCTTTGGTGGGCCTTTGTGGCCTGTGGGATGTAGTGCATTTTTCGATTGGATTTGTCTTTTCTAGAGCATGTCGTTTGAAATGGACATGACAATCTTTAGATTGTGGATCTTTAGCTTTATGCATTTTTGAATTAACATCCAAATTGTAGTGAGTAGTATTGAAAGGAATATGAGAAGTTTTACCAGATGGAAAGATGGAGATAGGATGGTGGATGGGGTGTGTGGGTATGTGCCTTTGTTGATCCTGATTGGGAATATACATGGTGGGATAAGATGTAGGATGAGATTTTGGGATATAAGGGCCCAAAATGGATTTAGCATGTGGAGGATATGCAATGGTGGATTTTGGGACATATGGGCCCAAAATGGATTTAGAGGATGAAGGAGGAATGTGGTAGGTTGTCTTGGGTTGCAATGATGGAGTAGGAGGGATAGTGTTAAAATTTTTGGAGGAACGATGGGAAGATGCAATGGTGGGTTTGAAAGCACTCTTGAACTTTGCAGTAGTTGTACCAACAGTTTTGGATGAAGGGTTTTGAGGTGTAACCAAGACCACAAGATTGTGGATGTCTTTTAACATGAATGGGATCCAGGGTACCTTTCTCATTTAGGCCTAGGCCTTTGCCTTGATAATTCCATTTTTTTAGCATTAGATCCAAGATAGGATACTTCTCCCTTAGGGAACAAGATGTGATTCCATTATTTGGAGGAGTGAAAATGGTGGACATGAAATTTATTTCTTCTGATTCAAGTGGACCACCATGGATGAATGTAAGTGGACCAAGGGGATAGAGTGATGGTGGTGGGAAAGTTTGGCTTGGAGGTGATAAAGGATCATGAAGTGGAGGGGATGGGATGCTATGATCTTGATTTGGATGGAGGGATGGATCTTGAGATAGAGTAGGTAGAATGACATGATCTGGATTGGGAGGAGTGCATGCAAATGGAACGTGAGGTAGAGTGGGTGACAACAATGGGTCATGTAATAGAGGAAGTGGGATGGTGGGAACTTGAGATGGAGTAGATAGAATCAAATGATCTTCATTGGGGAGAGTGGATGGAAACGGAATACGAGATGGAGGAAGTGTGATGGTAGGATCTTGATTTATATCAATGGATATTTCAACATGCTTTTGGACAAGATCTTGACATGATTGGATTGGTGTGATGGGGGACGTATGGATGAACTCATCAGATGGAGGGGATGGAAGGATGGGTGATTTTGTAATTGGTATAGAGGGAAGATGGGTGGACTTTTGAGATTCATTGGATGGGGTGTGGATAATGTCAGGAGGAGAAGATGGGGATGGGGATTGGATGTAATCAACATATGGAGGGACTTCAATGGTGTTAGGAGATGGAAGAGGATCAATAAGTATGGAAGCTCAAAGGGAAATGATAGGTATGGGAGATGGAAGAGGAATAATGGGTGTGGGAGATGGAAGAGGAATGATGGGCGTGGGAGGTGAAAAGGCCTCATCACTAATGGATTCACATGGGAGGCTGATATGAATTGGCTCATCAACTTTAAGAGCTGGATTTTGTGATGGCTTCCTTGTGAAACTCCTTGGAGACTTACGTATTGGAGGTGAAGGATTAGCATGTGTAGATGGTGGGGAGCTAGGGAAATCCACATATGAAGGTGTGGCAATGGCGCCTAATGAACTTGTATGATTGAATGATGGTGTAGAATTTGGTGTAGGAGATGGCATGGCTAGATAGTTCATGTAGGTAGGCATGGAGGTGATTTGTGAAGTGGGTTGAATAACTGATGGAGGAGGAGGGATGGATCGAGATATGGCATATGAAGTGGATAGAGAAATGTAGGTGGATTAAGGAGGGGGATTTGTGTTAATGTAGGTAGGAATGGAAGATGGTAGATTGTGATAAGATGGAGGGGATGGAGGAGAAAGGTAGGATAGAGTGGATGGCGGAGTAGTAATAGCATGGGGGTTATGGTGATGGATTGAAGGAACTGGAGGACTAGGATTATGGATTGGAAAATGGGTTGGAGGATAAGGGGATGGAGGATTTGGATTAGAGATGTAGTTAGTATTGTTATTGTGGAAATGTGGAGCTTGGGATATGACTATGGAAGAAGATGGAGGAATGGATGGTGTATGAGGGAGATATGTAGGCGAGGGGTAATGAGATGGGTATCCTTTGTCAAAGGTAGAGGAAGGGTAAGAAATGGGAGGTGAATTAGGATTGGATATAGTGTGTTGAGGTAGACTAGATTGGGATATGGTAGATTGATGTGGAGTTATAAAATTGAGTTGGTTGGGATGAGGGATATGAATAGTTTGGAGTTGGGTTATTGTGAAGTACGCATGAGTTAGATGGATTTGGTTGATAGGTTGGTTGATTTGGAGGTATGGTTTGAGAGATGGGAATTGAAATATATGCTTGATGTTCCTTAACCATTTTGTGAAACCAATCCATATTCATGATGTTTAGATGAGGGATTTGGATTGGATTAGAATGATAATTATGTGATTGGATCAAGGAAGAATGATGAGACTAGATGAAGAGAGGTTGAAGCTGATGTGGATAGATGGAGAAAGAAAATGAAGCTAGATTGGGGATGATTTAAGATAGAATAATGCAGAATAAAGATTTCAAATGTGAGAGGCAAGTTTAGGACTAGGAGCAATACTTGGATTTTTTGATTGTAAGGGCAGGGCCTCAAAGATGCTGTTTTGATGTTGGATGTGAGGGCAGGGCCTCAAGGTTTGATTGATGTTGATTTTGATGATTAGATTGATTGGTAAAATGATTGATTGATTGATTGGATTAGGAGACAAAGTCTCAAGATAAGATTTTATCAGGATTTATGATGAAGGTTTAAGACAAACCTTAGTGAAACAGGATCCTATGAAGTGCAAACAATAAGGATTAATGATGATGATTTTCTCTACTCAAATATAGACTTATGATCTTGAGAAAGATAGGATTGGATTGACCACTCAAGACAGACTGATGTTCTCAAGAGACAAGATTAATGTGTTTGCTAATGATAAGGATCCTTCTAACACTTTGATAAATCTTTCTACCTTTGTTTTGAGATGGGAATCTGATGAAGGTATGAAAGATGAGGATTGATGTTGATTGATGAAGTCCAATGTAGATGATGGTGCTACAAGTTACCAAGATTAGGAAAATGAAGTGAAAGGATGAGAGACTAGAAGGATGAAAGAAAATGGTAGATTTTGGAAAATGAAAATCTCAAGTTGGAGACGACAATTGGTGAAACTTTTAGGTTTTTTGACTGATTCTGATTGATCTAGATTTAATTTGGTTGGATTTTTTTTAATGGAAAGAACCAATTTTAACACAGTCAAATCAGAAAATAATAGGCATGTTTCTTGAAAACAACCTGACAAGGGACAAAGCAACCTTGAAGGATACAAGAAAGTGTGACAAATCTATTTGTTGGAAATTTTGTTCATGTTTTGGATTTGTCAATGTTCTTCAAGCACGTCAAACACAAGTCTACCCAAGGAATTGGCTTCACATGAAATATTATAGGCCCATTGCTTGGTAGTCCTTCAACTCACACAACAGTGTCACCCCCGGAAGGGTGCCCATGTTTTTTCCTTTTTCCAGGTATTGTTGTTGTGCTACAAAGATCTCTTTCGCAACACAATACCCTGGGACACGTATGATGGGAATCTTGAGGGGAGATTCTTCCCTCCCCTTGCACTATAATAAATCACCGTTCGGAGGTGAATTGGGTAGCTTCTATGCCTAGAGTGCTTGGTAAGGGCCTTTGTTTGATTCTATTCTCTATGTCCGTGCATGCACAATTCAAGCGTATAGCCCCATAGAGCATCTTGACAAAAGTGGTCACGTAAATGTGATTGAGACCGTGAGGCCGCACTTATGTTATACAAGAGTCAAGTATAAGCTCAAATTCCAATCAAATCCTGAGGCTTTAACCCCAAAGATTAAATTTGATTAACGTGAGTTGGAGTGGTGTGGCTTATACCTTGTTCTCACGTGGGTCATTCCTGGGAGATTTTTCTCTCAACCGGCAGGCCCATCTAAAGGATTAACTTGAAAAGAAAATTGGATTGGCGACAAAAAGGAGTCTGGATTTCTGATTTTCTCACAAGGGGAAAAGAGCATACTCTCCTATCCAGTATCAATTTCTCCACAAACATGCAAGACACGCTTAGTTAGTTCCCAAAAGATTTAAATATTTAACACAAAGAAAATGCGTCTAGGTTTTTTTATCTTCCCGAAAGGGAAGAGAGCATAATCCCCTAACACTTGCTTTGAATTATACAAAAATATCTTCCTAATTATTCTAGGTGCCTAATAAAATGATAACAAACCAGTAGAAACTTTAGTGGCGATTATTCACCATTTGGCGAATGTCGCATGTTGACGACCCCAGAATTGGTGAATATTTTTGACATATTGGATTGACCCTATCGCCTGACATTTATTAATATTAGGTCCAAATCCTGGGCCCATCGCCCATTGGTTTATTTAATTTTTCCATTTCTTACACATTATCGACAATGGAATATAAAATTTGGTCCCCATAAATTTAAAACATTCGCCTATAATTTCTAAGCGACTCCAAATCGATGACCTATATTCACCTGGCATTTTATAGACGCACGTCTATAACCGACGTAATTTAGCCAAATTTATTAATCATGTGAAGGTATTGGATGACCCATAATCACCTCATAAATAACAAAAGATGTGTTATAATTATGCGGGCTTCGCCAAATATTTGTATACCTAATACCTCCCGCTGAATTTTTTGAAGAAGGATTAGTATAAAAACATTTTGATATCTCTATGATATCTCTATATTTGATCGTAGCGAAGTTTCAGAAGTTTCAGACTATTGAGTGCAACTGTATACTCAATACTGCATTAGTGAGTCGTGACTACATTGCTGCATTTTAATTTGAGGCAAAGGTAAGTGATACTTATTCTATGACTGTGATTTTGAGTTCATTTACATTATTTCGGAATAGGTTTGCAAAAATGGGGTTTCTTTTCCTTTTCATCTCGAAATACACCGCACATCGTTGATCTATGCTCATCCAACAGTCGCTGGCACTGTCGCACTATCACGGGTCCCATTAACTTTTGGCTTGTCATTTGATGTCACTAGGACATGTGTGAGTGTAACTTAATCATTTTAAATTACAACTTCAGCTTATTTAGTTATTACATTTAATAAATGTTATTAAATGTTTAGTTTTACAGTGTAGTCAGATTTAGATTTTAATTCAATTATTTCTATCTTATAATCACACATCGATATGACACATTGGCAAATTAAAAATAGAAACTTGCTCTCGACTGATAAAGAAACTTAATCATTTTAAAAATTTAGAATCTTAGTCTTCATATTTAAAAAATGGAAGTACTAATCCATCACTTAAGCATATACTTAAATGTCTAATACAAAGGTGTATCATCTTAAAATGGAAGCACTTCCATGTTACGAGCGTTTATCCCTCCTTAGGGGACATTTTTGACCTCTACCATATCATCATCCTGTTTCTGCATCATCTCACGCTTCTGTGCTGGTTTAGGACCCTGATTGGGCCTCTACGGGCACCTCCTACCCCACCTGGCATATTTTCCAGGGGTTCTGACTCCCTAGGTCAGGGTCGACTTCAACCCTAACCTGGGTCCCCCTTTCAAATCAGGAAACTTGTCGGCTGTCGGGGCTCATCAAAAATTCAGTTTTCCCGCTTCTGGGTCGGCTGTTTCAGGTTCTGAAGCGTTGATTCCTCAATTATATTTAATATAGGTCATTTTCAAGGGGAATGGGTCTAATTAGAATTTAATTATCCTATTTAGGCCTCCTTAGAAGATTGTGCCCTAATTTCATATAAAAGGAAGCATTTCTCTCTCATTTTCTCTAAGTCTTCTAAGTGCAAGAAAGCTCTAATCAAATTAGGTGATCAAGAGAAAGTTCAAGCAT
>MU225791.1:5117935-5141598 GCA_018584345.1 Thuja plicata | reverse complement strand
ATGGTGGTGTGATCTTCCTTCAAGATCCTTTGTGCCTCTTCAAGACTCTTTCATCATCTCTTCAAAGTGGATTTCAAGCATACAATCATGGAGGTTTATGGTTTCTATTGAGTTCATGCTTTCATACGTACATACTTTCATACATCCGAATTTCAATTACATATCTATTGAATATCATAGCTTCATTGTTAGATTCAATTCTACTACGTGTTAGCATTCTGTACTTTATTGATTTCAAGGTTAATTCCTAAATCGGGGTTTGGCTAAGGCAAACCCCTACCCCACAACAAAACAATCTCCTTTTTCTTGCAAGTACAGATACAGAACAGTGGATTTGAACCCAGATCTGGATACCCTTTTCGGCAAACTTTTGGGATCCACGAACAAAGTCACTTTCAGATCTGTGCAGGTCAGGGTCGACATTATTGGGTTAGGGTTGACATTTTTGGGTCAAGGTCGACCTTTTTCATAAGACGACATCAGAATGGAAAATGATTTTTGGGTTTTGTTCATCTTTGCGTTCCAATTCCATATCAACTGTCAGATTTTCCAGAAACTCAATACAGACCTCAGAAAATAGCATTCTTTGATCTGCAATATTTCAAGGTTAGTGCATTTCTTAGATCTTTTCAATTATAGTCATATCTCATTCTTATACATATGAATTACAGAATTTAAGGTATCTCCTTTGTTATTCTCCTTTCCAAATAGTTGATTCATTTGTGCATTAACCCTTCTCTTGGGTTGATCAACTTGGATCTCGCATTTGTGCATTTGAGCATAAAAAGGAACATCTTATCTTCTCCTTAATCACAATTGCAATACATAATCAATTCAATTCAATCAAGGTTAAAAGAATCCAATATAATCTAGGTAATTCAAAGAACAATCTACACATCAACACCTTACATTTCAAGATAATCAATTCACAAACAATCTATAAATCAAATCAATCATTTTTATATCTTATCCATTTTACCTATTACATTTTAGTAAAAACAAACATCATCTCCATTTCATACGTTACAACAGGTAAAGCAACTAATTAAAATATTGTAATCACAGAGAAATCTAAGAATCATTTTTTGTACCCATAAAAAGAAAATTTAAACGAACTTGGAAAATTATTATTATTTTTTTTTCAAAAATTTACATCGTACAATAAAAATAGAAACCTACTAGGCAACTTCTTATCGGTTAAAAAAAATTTAAACTTTGCATGTCCATTGTCAAAAAACTAGGGTAACAGGAATGGGTAAACTAGGGAATCAGGGATCTTCATCTTCCCTTTCGTCTGAGTAGAATTTTCCAGAGAGGATAATCTCTGAAAATTTGTCAAGCCATGTGTATTCTGACTCATCGAATTCATCATGGTAAAACCATTTATGGAGAAAATCCCTCCCAAGTCGTGCCCATTTCCTATGTCGCGTTAGTTGCTTGTCATTGAGGTTCAACAAAAAGGGTTGTCTGGCCACATTTCTGCCCGGCACCAATAGCATGTGTATATCTCTTGGCCAAGGGATCCCCACCCCTAATTCCACAAAAATAGCAACATTGACTTCGTCCTTCAAGAATTTCTCTTTAAAAACCTTCCTCAACAGCATCAACATATCCACCTTCTGTCCTCCCAAGTCAAGGAGAGATGCAAAAAATCAGGACGTAATGTCCGTGTAGACGTGGTATCTATCGACATTCTCAAGGACCTCTTGACCCAATAATATCAACATAGTAGAATTTATAAAAGCATCGCCACCAACCTCCCTACAAACGAAAGTGAGGATTTCTTCTGAGACATTGCCAAAAAAGGACCTCTGGTCATCTCGGGATGTGCATCTCAAACGGATTGGTGTATCCATCTTTAATTCTCGAAAGCCTAAAGACCTAAAAACCTAAACCTTTAAACTAGAGGCATAATTTCTACCACCGGCAGCTTTGACTCTTAATCTACCAAAAGAAAAATGAAGAAGAAAGAAACCATATTCTCTTTAAATAGCCCCGACCCCTTGATTGATAGTAGTGATCACAGATACTTAGCAATTAATAATTATTCTTTCTTTAATCATATTTCATGCAATTTCCATAAATGCATTATGCGTATTATGTGTGTGAGAGATTTAAATCAACTATCCTTAATCTTTCATATCTAAATGTAAATCTTTCCCATAAATTTTCCCATAAATGCATGTGTACTATTGACAGTTAAAGATGGCAGTTAAAGAATGTCACTGACAAGGAATTTATTTCTTTTCGAGTTATGAGTTACAAGTTGCAGTTGCACTATCCACCATCCATGTCAACAAATAACCAGTAGTAATCAACGATCATGGTTATGGTGCACTTTTTAAGGCTTGATACGTGTCATCATTCCGATGACTTCTTGCAGAAGTCAGTTTCCTTCCGAAATTCAGTTCGAAATTAAATTTCAACCATTGATCTAGGATGATCAAATGGTCTCAAAAAATACATTTAACAATACCTAATTAGGTTATGTGTCCAATGTGTGATCAGTTATATTCGCAACAAATAAAAGTGATATTCGCTGCACGTTGCATTAATTACAATGCTACGTGTCATTATTCGGGCGACTTCTTGGAAAACTTTGTTTCCTTCACGAAATTGGGCCGAAATTAAACTTCAGCCATTGATCTAGGATAATCAAATGGTCTCAACTAAGACATTTAATATTAGTTGGCATTGGCCCACATGACGCATTAACGAGTCCCATCTTTTGAAAATTGCCAAATAAAATATTTATTTTTCCCATAATTAACGATAGATTAGCCAATAAAATAAATATATTTTCAAACGACACATAAAAATAGCTATTACAATTTTATTTTTTACCTTCACAAGAAAATAATTCACCTCATATATTATATATTCTCCCCCACATTAATTTATAATTCGCCACGGTTTTATGGAATTTTCATTTGGCAGGGAAAAAATGCCTACACCTTTATATTATTTTCCTAATTTGGAAAAAAAATTTGCCATCATCAATAAAATTTTGCCCCTAAATTAATGTACAATTCGCCAGGCTTTTACACTTTTTCCTAGGAGGGGGTTTCTTAAAGTTATCCCTGTAACAAACACGATCGTTTGGTTGATTTAGATCGAGGCAACGTGCAAGACAAACGTGAGTAGTCTTTAGAATTTATGTCTTTGGCAAGCGGTGCTGCAACACAACTAGTTAGTGGTTTTAGAAATTTAGCCTTTGACAAGCGTTGTTAGCACAAAAAACCAGTTGAAAAGATGTTAGAAATGATGAAAACCAAAATAGACAGAGTGCAGACGCTGGTTCAGGGCGCAGATGTTGATTCTATGTTTAATAAGCCCAACATGACAAAAAACAAAACTTACCAGGGCGCAGACGCTGATTCATGAATTAGTGTCTGCGCAGACGCTGATTCATGAATTGGTGTCTGCGCAAATGTTGATTTGTGAATCGGTGTCTGCGCAAACGTTGATTCATAAATCGATGTCAGGGCAAATGTTGATTCATGAATCAGTGTCTGCGCAAATGCTAATTCATGAATCGGTGTCTACGCAAACACTGATTCGTGAAGCATAGACACTGATTTGTGAATCGATGTATGCGCAGATGCCTCTGCGTAAAACAGAGACGTCGATCCGTGAGTTTGGCAAAAATGAGAGAAGAAGACAAGAAGTTTAGAATGATTTTAGGGACATGGGTCCCACCGAGTGTGCCATAATGTGTACGAGGAAATCTCAAACTTCAAAAACTATCACAAACAAGTTCAAACATGAAACATTAGTGTGTTAGCACATAAAATCATTTAAATAACCATGAAAGAACAAGAAACAACAATGAAACTCCAAGTAACATCAGATTGAGCTAAACAAGCATTACACCCTATTACTTGTTGGATTTGCTCTTGATAAACATATGTAGGTGTGCTCTCTTAAACACAAATGGATCAAAACCCCAATGCAATGCAACTATGAATGCAAGATTGACGGGCAAGAAGAGAGATTCAAGAGCTAGTCTCAAATCTTCTTCAAGATGATGCATCAAACTAGAAATGATATGGAAATGCAAGAAGGAGCTATGATTTATTCACCAAGATTATCCTAGCATGTTATTTCTAATTGATTTAAACAAAAAACTATGAGCATGAAAATAACTATGAAAATCTAGAGCTATGTTAGCATAATAACAATGCAAAATGAGAGATGAAAATGCAAGAGGAGAAGGCCTCTATTTATAGATTTTTGGGATAGAAGAGGAGGGGTTGAATGAGGTGGCATCTATGTGGCATCCACATAAGAGCCACATAAGGGACATATAGGATTGAAGGGATGGCTAATTTGGAGTCAAACTTAGCATTAATGTTTGAGTGGCTCGAGAATTCCAAGTGGGGGGACAAAGGAGTAAAGAGCTTTTAAGAGGAATGGGTGGCTATTTTGGAGAGAATTCTCACACATGGATGAGCATTCCATTAGCCTTAAAAGGGTTAGGAATCACCTTTTTAAGTATGATCAGAGGACAATTAGGTAGGGAAACATGTTTAGGAATGAGGTGATGGGAGTAGAGTAGGAACATGGTAGGCTTAGGATAGGCTTATGGTAGGTTTCTAGGTTGGGTTAATAGGTTTCTAGCTAGATTCTAGATTATAATCCAAATAAAATTTGAATAAATCATAGTTTAGGAATATGGAGGAATTTTAATAAATATAAATTTATTAAAAGGAGATTTTTGCGAGACAAATGTATTTAAATAAAATACATTAGAATAGTATTTGATCATTGATAAATACCAACTATGAAACTATTTAATTGATTAAATTAAATAGTTAGATGAATAAAAGGGAAATTAATAATAATAATAATAATAATAATATTTTTGGACGTCTACAAGTGGGTTTTAAGGTATATTAGCCTACCTGGAGATTTCTTCACTAAAGTTATAATCCTTGGACTACT
Source organism: Thuja plicata (assembly GCA_018584345.1). Taxonomy (NCBI): domain Eukaryota; kingdom Viridiplantae; phylum Streptophyta; class Pinopsida; order Cupressales; family Cupressaceae; genus Thuja; species Thuja plicata. The sequence goes on along the minus strand of MU225791.1, from coordinate 5,136,654 downwards.
TTTGATAGTTGGATAGAATTCCCCTCTATTTTGTGTAGTGCTATTCCTATATGCATATGTATTGCTTTAAAATAGCTATTTATAAAAAAAGCTAAAAGCTTCTCCTCCACCTTGAGCCCTCTAATCTCCTATTAGTAAAATTTCTTTCACCTAGATGGGAACATGTTGGAAACAATGCCTTGATTTTCATTTTTTTACTTCCTTCAGTTAGCACATGCAGTTCAATGTTTATTTTTTGTTTGATAACTAAGACTAGACTTACTCCACTTGTCTCATAACTCATGCTACAACTAGTTTTCTCCCTATTTATTTTCTTCTTCTCATAGTTTTGCATTAATTCCTACACTCTTGTTCATAAATCATTTCACATACTTCATTAAAGAATATGTTATACATAAAGTTGTTGTCCATAGATATAGGATATCTAAAATACATTGTTTTCTTTTTAATGAGGAATATTCTTTCAAGATATAACCTAGTGTTATTGTTTTATAATTTATTATTTACTTTAGATGGAACACATAGCAACAATAACATTTAATCTCCCTAGCATCATCCATATTAATTAAGGAATTATAAAAATTGAAATTTTGATTAACTAATTGCTACTTATTTAAAAGCTAATACTAAGTAAATTAAAAAATATTCATTTTGCTCTAAAGATAATGGAAGGAAAATACAATTAATATTGTAAATTTTCTAGACACTCATATGCACATATTTCACATGCGTTTGCAAAACAAGTTATTAATCTAATAAGATGTAAGTATAATTGATTTAACTGAGTGTGTGATTGCCAGATCCCACCAAGCCTACCGCTACCAAAATGTTGGCCACCTCTAACTGAACCACATTCTCTCTTTCATGCCAACCACCACTCGCAAAACTCAACTTTTTAATAGTAGGTTAGCTCATACATCATAATCTCAAATTAATGCACATTATAATTTCACATAATCATTTAAAAATTAAACATTCATAATACTAACTGCATAGTAGTAAAGAAAAAAGGAATAAATCAACCATAGAACATTACTTGTAATGAATAATAATTACATGTCAACATGAGTAATCATTGATTAAAGTCTTTGATAAAGCCAAATATAGTCAACAAGGTCTACAAAGTTTCCTAAAAATTAGGATACACAAGGTTGTGACATGATGCCATGGCCAATCACTGTCATCTCTTTGCACCTTTGAACAATCAAATATTCTTCATCTTCATTAAGGACAGTTGAAGGACATTTCTTAGAGGTGTTTGCGAGTCCACCTAACCATTTGGAGAATGTGGCTATTGAGATGTTCTTTTTTTTTTTATGCAACCCTTTCTGATACGTTGTTATCCTCGACAACTTGAAGTGCAACTTTCATGTCATTGGTTGACCACAACTTTTGTTGCATTGTTTATTTTGGCAGTCTTTGAGGTGCACTAACCTCCACTATTGATGTTACAGGCTATGGATTTATGTCAACTTGAATTGAGGGATCATTTTCTAGAGGGAATCTAACTCCTCTTTTATGAGGAGACAACCTTGTGTCGCTCTTTTCTTTGCAATATGGGTCGTCATTTGATCTCCCTTCCTCATCTACACACAATAACTAGAATCAAAACTCTTACCAATCATATTTTTAGTATCTTCTTTCGAAGATAAATGTTAACCATTTTCATATTAAATAACACTTATTCTAGGTAAGATGATTGTGATACTTGAACAAAAAATAAAAATGTATACTTCCCTTTATAGAATGTTATTTTTTATAGTGATACTTGAACACGAATAATAATCTAATTAAGAATAAATTAAATCAAAGGGATGAAAACTACAAGTCAGATTTAACAAATCTCATATTAGACATTATAATTATGTGTTGGCAGATACCGAACTAGTGATGATCGTGAACCTACAAGTTTAACTATGACTTCTATGAAGAACATGTTATAACAAAGGGATGCAAAATAGTAAGAGATTAAAAAATCACATTTCTAATGAAACAATTATAGTATGGTAGAACTTGGGTAAGTATGATATGGAAGAAACTAAGACTATTAACCTACAACTCAAAATAATGAAAATAGGAGGGATGTAGACACTCTAGAGAGAGAGAGAGAGAGAGAGAGAGAGAGAGTATGGCTATAATGAAGAATATATTAGAGTGGAGGAATGAAAAATAGTAAGAAAGAGTTTAACAAACTAAGATTGTTAACCTTTGAGTCAAATTAAGAACAAACACAAATTGTTGACCCGTTACTCAAAGTAAAACAAACTAACACTATTATGCTATGACTCAAATTGAGAACAAGAGGGAGGTTGTAGACATATATGTATATGTTTATCTATATGCACAACACATACATATACATGTATATGTATATGTATAGACACACATACACATACACATACACATACACATACACATACACATACACATCCACAATGCGCATATACATACACATACACATACACATACACATACGCATACGCATATGCATACGCATACACATGCACATGCACATGCACATGCACATGCACATGCACATGCACATGCACATGCACATACACATACACATACACATACACATACACGTAGACGTACACGTACACATACACATACACACACAAATCCATATACATGTACAACAAATTGAGAACAATATTTGTATTGTACAAACAATTTAAAAAATGTTTACAAATTGCATTCACATATAGAATATAAACATATGCATAAGCAACAAACTGGGAACTACATCATTTGAATAAAAAATAGAGAAAATGGAACACAAGTAAAACCTAGAATAATGGTACATCTTCTTCCCTGTCTTCTTAGGTCGATGCATCTTCTTCCTCCTCTTCTTAGGCCACAATGTCATCTTCTTGTGTCATTGAGTCCAAAACAAGTGCATAAATGAAAGGATTTCATGACTATTTGAACTTGAAAAGCTTATGATTTCTTTGGTGCTTGTTTGGTATGACCTCTTTAATTGCTATCTTGTTTCAAATTTGAAATTTGAAAGTTCATTCAATTTGCAAAAATGTTGTGTTTTTGACATTAATTTATGAGTTGATTAGTTTGGTGAAACGCTTCTCTTGATTTCAATTGTTTTAATGAGAAAAATGGTGGATTTATAGCTTGTTTGTGGTGGATGCGGGTGTTTTGATTGGTAGATGTGTGGGGAAGTGACCAATAGCTACACAATTCACCTCGACATATAGGACAAAGGGTGCCAATACGTGTTAATGCAGTGATATTTTAGTGGAGAATTGTAGTATTAGGAGATATATGATAGATATGTTTGATGAGTTAGATGGATTTGGATGGACTTTGACACAACGATGTTATTTTAGTATGTACGTGTATAAATAGAGTAACAAGTCTTATGTGAATCTTGTATTTAGATTTAATTTTGTACATGGATGCATATAATTTAATCATGTGATTCAATAATAGATATCATAGATTTAATGCTTGATCTGACAAATATTAAATGATTTCAAATTAATTTGTTCAACAATTATACTTAATATACATTTTGGTATGTCAGTAATGACCCCTAACCGCCTAATCCTATCACATATATAAAACATGGTGCACTTATTGGCCCCTCTCCCCTAATTATAATCTTATTTGGCTTACAAAAGAAAATAATCATCAATGGGTAGGAGTTTCAAAAGACAACAAAGACTGTAATCTTTTTGGGGAGCAATTGCTTACTCTTTGCGGAGCATTTGATTTAGTCATTTGCAATGGTTTGGCTAAATGGGTTAAGTCTGGTAATTTCACTTGCAATACATACAATGGCACAAGTGTAGTGGACTATACAGTTTGTTCAAATGACTTGTATGAGAATATGGAGGACATTTCAATTGGTGAACAACTTTGGGATCTAAATTCTGATCACAATCCTATATATTTAAGCATTTCTTAGACTGAAGAGCAGTAGTGTGGGACAAAACCTCAGTGCATTCAACAATCTTCATTAAAGGGCAAAATTATTTTGACTCAAAAAAATTGCAACACATTCAAGATGGCGCTTGAGAAATTTGTTAAGAGGGAAAAAATCCCAGTTCATGGCCTTCACAGTCACACACTAACAAGCTTGATTTAAAGTGCGCTTGATGAGTACAAAAGGGTAAAAAATAAGAAATCTAAAGAAAAAAAAAAAACTGTTTTCCAGCTAATGCTTGGTTTGATGAAGAATGCAAAGAGGCAAGGAGAACTTTGAAAGAGTCAAACAAGGAGAAATGAATATCAAATCTTACAAGCATATTCTAAGAAAGAAAAAGCTGATTTCATGATTACAAGGCGGGAAGAGCTTATCTTTCTAGGGAAAAATAACCCCAAGTTATTTCTGAAAGAGTTACAACCAAAGAAAAAGCAAATGGGTAATAATATTACAACTTCTCAGTGGTTTGATTATGCTAGGCAACTTTATGAGTAGGACTCCAAGGTTGACAATCCTCACGTGGTCAACACTTCTTCTATGCTTTTCATTGTTCAATAGATAGAGTTGGGAATCAAGAAATTAGGTATTGGAAAAATAAAAGACCATGTTGATCTTCAAGTAGAGTATCTAAAGTGGGGCATTGAAATTCTTGCGCCTCACATTACAAAAAATTTCAACAACATCATTCAGCAAGGGTTCCCGTTAGAGATCTGAATAAGGTCATTCTTGCTTTCTCTATGGCTGTGAACTGTGGGCTAGCAACACTTCTAATTTACAGTGGAAGGAAATTGAAATAATTAAAAAATGCTTGATTACAAACAAGTTGAAAATTAAAAGTTCATTCCCTTATGATATCATGTTGAGTGAGGTGGAGGCTACTCCTATTGAAGCTATTGCTATGGTATGACTCATAAGATATTTAAAAAGAATTGAGAAAATGGATGAGGGAAGATGGCCTAAGGTTGTCTTCAGTGACACTTTGTGCAAAAGAAAGAAGACTTGGATGCGTCAAAATAACAAATGGTTTAATAAATAGGACATTTACTTGAACTCGTGCCCCACAAATAGTAAAGAGATAAAGGCTTTTGTCATGAATAAATTCCACAAGTGCTCTTGGGATAAATGTGTAACGAGAAAGAAAGAATATTATACTGTAGAGTTTAATCCCACTCGTAACCATCACCAAAAAGATTACATTGGGGTCAATATCCCTTGGAGATCCAAAATTATTATTGCCTAATTAAGGACCAACTCTCATTAACTTCCCTGAAACTGAGCATTGGAAAAGACCAAAAGAAGCTTGGGAGGAAAGAGAGAGTATTTTCTCTATTTTACTACTCTCTTGTCAATGAACTCTTGGGTAGATTTATTCAACAGGTAACTGTTGAGCAACTGGGGCTACTCATCATTAAGTTACACAAGAAAATGGCAGAAATGCAAAGAAATACGTGTGTGAAGGGGTCTATCCCATAGACTATCTTTACCCTCACAAACCTTAAAATTAATTAAGTTGATAGGCTTCCCCTCCCGAACGAGCTCGACACCGTACATGGGGAAACCTGTCTCATGCTCGTGAAACAGTTTCACACCCAATATTCAAGTAGGAAAGTGGGATCATGGTTTATTGATCACCAACCAAAAAATTATGAGGGATGGTGCATGAGTCGAGAGAAAGGGACAACACAAACAATACAACATTAGATGGGAAGAGTCCTCTATTCCTTGGCTGCCTCTTCAAACAATTTCAATGGCACCCTGCCTTCATCGGTTGAAGACTACCAATCTCTACACTATCTGTCCACAAGCCCTCAAGTTTGTTGTCGAACAACTTCAAGACACTCAGGTACCGTAGCCTAGTGAGCTGAATAGCTATCTATCCTGTAATCTGATTCCCACTCAATTCAAGGTTTTTGAGATATGTTAGATTGACAATACTAAGCAAAATTATGTCGTGAAGCTAGTTGGTGCAAAGATCTAGATAGCATAATCTTCTAAGTTGGCCAATGTTTGCCAGAATTTGTCTAGACAAGTGGTTCTCGTATAGAACCAGTTCTCTCAAATTTGGGAGCCTCATTAAAATGGTCAGAATGTCACCGCAGAGATTGCCGCATATCCAACGACTCCAGTTGCATTAAATTGCCCAAGAATGTTGGGATTCAACCTTCAAGACTACAATTATATATCCATAACTGCTAAAACTACTTCAAATTCTCGTGCTCTCTCGGTACAACACTAGGATGCAGGGGATTACCGCCAATGGTGAAATTCCTCAGAGACATCAAATTCCCTGCAAAATTAGGGAAATCCCCACTCAAAATATTATTGTAGAAGAAGAGATCTTCCAATTTTAGAAGCATTCCAAAGGTTGGAGGAACGAAGCCACTGTCAGCATTCCCTGCCAAGTTCAACTCTCTCAACTCGCTCAATTCATAGATTCAGAGATACCAGCAAGCAACGTTCCAGAGAAGTGGTTCCTAGACAAATCAAGCTTCCACAAACGCTTGCAATGTAAGAGACCAGTTGGGAAAGGACCGCTGAAATCATTGTCTTGGAGGATCAAGACAATGAGATTAGAAAGGCCGCATATAATAGAAGTGAAGTTTCCATAAATTAACGCACCCGTGAAATTAACTCGTGTCACGCTATTTAATGTATCACAAGATACTCCTTTCCAAGCACATGGATTTTGGTGAGACTCATTCCAGTTACTCAAATAATTACTCGAGTCCATCCAATCTCCCTTTTTTTATTTTAGACAGTACTACACCGTCTTGCGAGAGTGAAGTGCAGTTGGGAAGCAAAAAAAAATGGCGAGAACACATGGAAAGAAAGCGGAAGCAAGGCAGAGCATGATTGCAAGATAGAGTTCAAATAATAAAAATACCTTTGCAGAAATCTAAAGAAGCCCTTGAAGGTTTCATGGTTTGAGCACAGTCTGCCTCATCGACATCTTTGAAAGGACTGTTCACTTTTTCTAATGTATTTTATGCTCTTGTATGCAGCCGTGTGGTATTTTGGTATAGAGTTTTTAACATCAGTCGTAACACATAACAACTGGTATTTTGGTATAGAGTTTTTAATATCTGTCATAACACATAACAACTGTTTAAAGATGACTCCCAAAATAAACAAGGACGCATAGCGTCTAGTTTCTGCCTAAGTCTTAAAGATTAAGCCTTACGATATTTGAGTCAAAAAGTTGTTGAAAAATACAATGTTATGATTGGACAACTAATACAAACAGTAGCATTACATTGAATGCTAAAGTACCCTGCCTATAGAGGAACTAATAAAGTTATAAAATATGTAAACTGTGTCCTGTGACAGCGGGCAAAGAACAATCCAAATTTCCTACAATACTTTATCTCTTATATTCGAAGATTTGAAATAAGTTTTGAAGTTTGGCAAAGATGTTATATTTGCTTTTTATTCTTTGTAATTATGAGTACTTTTTTATTCTAAAAGTGGGCATGAATTTATTTTACTTATTCCCACGATGAATTATTCAAAAACATAAAAATTAGATTAACAAATTTCGGTGTCTATAAATAGTTCTATTAAAAGTGAATTATTAGTATTTGCCGTTAGCTAGATACTATTGCAATGAGTTTTTCTTAACTAGTTATTAAAACAACTTTTTCCAACCAATTACAATTCAGTATTTTTTATTTTTTCAAAACTTTTAAATTTTTTTAAAGGATACATGTGAAATATTTAAGTTATAAAATCATGAAAATTATTTTTCTTCACGCTTATTGGCTAATAAGTTTGGGTCTTATACACAAATTTCTCAGAAACACTATTTCCATAATGCCATTTTTTCGGACACACTACCCATGTTTAAATAAATTCTAATTTCTTTTCACCTTATTGAGTAAATAGAATTAAAAAATATAAAACTTATTTAACATATAATTTATATAATAAATATACAAATATTTGTATAGATTATTTTAAACATGATAAATGATATTAAATTAAAAAAACCTATAATTTATTTTAAAAATAAAATTTTAACATAAGAATTTTTTCATATTATTATCTCATACAATATACAAATTTTATATTAAATAATTATTAAAAAATAATAATATTATATTGACTAAAAAATATTACATAAATAATTTATTTATTTTCTAGTTTGCTTATAAAAATTATGGGTCACCTCTCTATTATTATTAGATTATTATTTCTAATAAAATTCAAAATTATTATACTTAATTAAATTATATCAATATTATAACAATAATTAATTATAGGCAAATACTTAGCCACTACATGGCACTTGTTATAATTGTACCACATATGCTTATTTTATATTCATTCTTATCTATAAATATTTAGAAATCTTGTAGTATCATTATATAGTATTTTTTGTGAAATAATGATAAAAGACTTTGCATTTTTAAAGTTTTTTCTAATCCTTACAAAAAAACTTGTTCATCTTTTGTAATTTGTAGTTGTAGCAATTTATTAATATGTTTTTATTATCTACCACCTCACGTAAGCAATGTTTTCAATATTTATAACATCATAATTTAGATGTAAAATTGATTCACATATAAGAAACTATAATATAAGTTTAAATTTTTACTAAAAAGTAATAACAATTGTAATGACATTCTCTTTTCATAATATGATCTAAAAATTTAAAAAAATATAATTAAAATAAATTATTAAAAACAAAATATAAAAATCAATTTATGTTTAATAATAAATATAAAACTTTTGATACTCCTTGGGATGTATCTCAATATAGAAAGGATCTTCAAATCCTGCTTGGTTAAGAGACTTTCTAAATCAAAGGCTAAACTGAAAAGTAAATAATCTATTCACACATACAACTTAGACTTGCTGATTTTCAGATCTATTGTAAGCTCATTATACCTTTATGATCAATATATCTTTTCATTACCTTTGCTCCACTTTTTCTACTCAGTGATGTTATGCTTCTCTGTTGCTCGGTGTCCACACAAATCTTTAGCTCTTTCCTCAGCTTGATTGATCGGGTCTATATGAAGTTGTTCTTCATCAATTTATCTCCAGCATCCTCTTTTTCATTCACTCCCCTTAATTCATAATGAATTAAGTTGTCTCTTTATAGACATGATATTGTCGTTTCTCTCTTCTTGATTTTCTTGTTCTTGGCGTGATCCGCAATCTTAGCCAATCTTGAGTTAAAGCATAGCTCCTATTTTATAAAAGGAGGAAGATGGCAGGAGTAGGAGCAGGTGCCGGTGCAGGTGCAAGAGCAGGTGTCGGTGCAGGTGCAGGAGCAGGTGCAAGAGAGGGTGCAGGTTCAGGTACAGGAGTGGGTTCAGTTGCCGGAACAGGTGGTGCAAGATCAGGCGCAGGAGGGAATGGTCATCTAGGATAAGAGTTGCATGAGACCTATAATAAGCAGGTGACACGGAGATGATAGTCAACAGAGTTTCTCAACAGGTATGACAACCAACACCCAACTTTAGAGAGGGACTTTGTCCATATTTTCCGTGGGATCTCGATCGTTCAACCTGCCAAGCATGCCAGGTCTGCACATAAATATTATGGGTTTCAGAGATGCCCATTTATGAAGAAAAACAAAATGCCCCCCCTTAATGGGCAGCAAGAGAGATCAATATTCCGAGGGATAGCAGTAGTTCAGCCTGCAAAACCCTTTTTTGTCAACCCTTGCTTTCTTGTACGGAGCATATCCAAATTGTCATGCAAGCCAACGGATAGCAAGGTTCCTCGGTTAGATCTACCAGGCAGTAAAGACCCCATCTCAGATTATTCGGCTCATCCCAAGCTTAAAGCACCCTAGTATGGTATTAGCACATTTGAAATAGGTGAAGCATCCAAACACAGAGTGAGTTTTAAATTTTTTACTCCAATATCAGACCACCGCCCCTGGGATGGACGCAAATATTTGGGGTTTGATAGGACAAATTGAAACGGTAACCGCATGTGTGGCCTTCTTAAAAAAAAGTAGTCAGTCTTTGACATCTGTGAGGGTACCCCCCGGCTCACCTTGGAAAGGTAAGCTGGCTCCAAGCCCTAAAGCTATTCCCACCAAAGGGATATCTACTCAAGTATTCGAGGATATGGCGGTCGGTGTAGCTATGAATATTACCAGGGAGGCTCAAACGTATGTAAAGGCCCCTGTACAAGCGCATAGCATCAGCAATGAAGGATTTGTTCCTATCAAAACATCTAGAGCTCCCATCAAACCAAAGAAGTTAATTCAAATATGGAAAAAGAAGCAGAATACTACCATAGAGCCCCCAGTAGCCCCTAAGATGGACAAAGGTCAACCCTTCATTACCCTCCTCCAGAACTGCTCCAACATCAAATCGGTCTTCTCCGCCATAAAACACTCATAGGTAAGTTTAGCAGCTCCACTTTATTGATTGCTCAGATTAAAGCCTGGGATTTTTCTTCATGGATGGGTCTCAGAGAATTGTTTTATCTGGACTCCGATTCCAAATATTTTGTTGCAATTTTTTATTCAAAAAAGGATAGAGACGAAGTTCATTCACAAAAAGGTTGGTTTTGTCACGACTCTGGCCTATTTACCACAATCTGGTACCCTGATTTTAGGCCTGACCCACAAGGTGTCCACTTTCTTCCTTTTTGGATTTCATTTCCTCATTTTCCGCTAGAATAGCATGATCCTGATATCATTAAAATATTTGCAAACAAACTGGGGATCTTCCTTAAGCACGATCTTATTCCTTTTGAATTCCTCCATCTCAAAGTTAGAGTTTGTCTTCTTCTAGATATGCATAAGGAATCCCCCAGATAATTTACTATCAACTCCAAATGGGGCTCATGGGTTTAGAATTTCATTATTCAGGATGAGGCTACTATTCATAAGGTACTGCATAAGCTAGGTCACTTTAAGTCACATTGTCAAGATGGAAAACATGGAGATTCAGCTGCATGTTATGATCAAAATTCAGATCCAGCACAATGCGCTATTGCTAAAGCTAATCCAATGTCTAATGATCTGAGTCAAGACATAACAAGGATAGATAAGTATCAGGACATGTATGTGAAGATATATCTCCTCTTGCGTAGAGTAATGCATTACTTGCAGTATGTATCTTCTTGGTCATTATACACATTTCCTTCGTCACCAATAGTCGGCTTTATTGAAAACTCACATTCATCTTCGATCGGTTCTGCCATTGTCCTTGTATGCCATAAAACTTCAAATCAAGACATGACATATTCGTCTCACTTTGGGCAAAGTAAGCCTACTGACATTGCACGACAAGAATCCAAGATTCGACAAATGATGGAGCAAGTTATTTCAGAGTTAGCTACTAAGATGGTATATGAAATTTCAGAAGAGGAAGGAGTAAGTGGTGATGAAATTGAGGTCATCAAGAAATTGGTAGTCCTAAAGGATGAACTTCAATCCTCTAAGACTCAAATCAGATTCAACTACTAATAGACGACTCAGTATAATAGAGCATACTACTGAGATGATCTCAAAAGAATCTCTCCACAACTTTGATCTGCTTGGTGACGAAGACAGTGGAGATGTTGTCTACCCAGAACCCACTCAAATGCCTATAGAATTTGAAGGAGTAGATGAGCTGGGAGTGGACACATGCATCATGCAGGTTCAAGAACCCACTCAAATGCCTACATAATTTGAAGGAGTAGATGAGCTGGGATTGGACACATGCATCAACATGTAGGCTCAACTTTCAACAACACATCTAAAGAAAGAGTATCTGGAAGCAAAAAATACAGCTGGGCTCGAAAGGATCTATGACCACAACAAAACTTTGTCAATAGAAAAATCACCGACACAATGCCAACATATATCAAAGACACCTAAGACTAGAGGTAGACCAAGAGGAAAGAAGATAAATATGGAAATTGCAACAGGTATTCAATCTACTTTGGATTGCAAATTCATGATAACACCAAGAGTGACAAGGAGAATGAGAGGTTCTCCTTATTTGCAATGAAGATAAACTCTTGGAATGTCAGAGGCTTAAATGCCTCTGACAAGAGGAATAAGATCAAACTCACTCTTGATTCTATGAAAGCAGATATTGTAATGCTTCAGGAAACCAAACTTTCACAAGACTATTTTGGAAACACCATTGCAAAATGGCAAAATTGGTCTTCTCTACACTCTCAAGGAGTGGGAGCGTCTGGAGGTCTTGCATTTCTATGAAACCCTCAAACTATTCAGGGGTAACTTATCCAACAAGATAGTAACTGAAAAATGCTTGGAATTGATGAATTTGATACTACATTTACTTTGATAAATGTTTATGGCCCCACCCTAACACAAGAGAAACAAAGATTGTGGGAATCCCTCACTCGGTTGATTCAGTCCCAAGATTCTCAGCAGGTCATCCTTGGTGGAGACTTCAATGCGATCCTTGATCAATAAAAAAAATAGGAGGCATTAGCCCACCTCTCAAAACCATACAAGATTTCTCTTTTTGTTGTTGATAATAATAGCCTGATGGATATCCATCCTCATCAAGGATCATTTACATGGACCAACAAGAGAGCTGCCTTTGCACAAATTGTTGTTCGGTTGGATAGATTTCTAATCTCTCAAGAGTGGAATCTTCAGAACCTCCATATTAATTCTGAAATAATGGCCTTACTAGGTTCTGACCATTTTCCTATTTTACTCACCATAAAAAATTTAGGTAGTTCTTATAAGATTCTACATCATCCGTCATTTAAATTTGAAAGAATGTGGCTTCGAAACCCACAATTTCTCTCTCTCTTGAGACATTGGTGGTCTACTTCTCCTCAGGTTCACGACACCAAAATGCACCAATTTGCAATGAAGTTGAAGTATGTTAAGCTAAATATTAAAAAGTGGAATGAGCTAGTCTTCAAGAATATTTTCAAACAAAAAGAAGAGGTTTCTTAGTAGTTATCTAACATCTATTCTCAAATCATACAGAATGGTATGAATAATGATTCCTACCTCAAACAAAAGAAGCTTCAGGAAAAATGGGAAGAGTTGTGTAGAAGAGAAGAGGAATACTGGAGACAAAAATCTAGAGAATTATGGCTTCGAGAAGGGGACAGAAACACCAAATATTTTCATGCATCAGCTAAAATCAAAAGAGCAGCTAAAACAATTTTTTAAATACAGGAGGTAGTTTCGGGAAAAGTCATAACTAATGCTCAAAAAATCACAGAGGAAGGGGTTAACTTGTTCAAAACACTCCTAGCTCCACCACCCATTGCCCCTACTCCCCCAGATCAACATTTGGATGAGATCCTTGAAAATATTCCATCTATGGTGTCAGCAACTAACAATGCCATGCTTATGCCCCCTTTTACCATTCAAGAATTACAAACAATAGTATTCTCCTTTGCTCCAGATAAAGCCCCAAGACCAGATGGATTCACAGCTGTCTTCTTTCAAAGTTGTTGGGATGTGTTAGGCTGGGATTTACTAGCAGTTGTTGAGGAATCAAGGAAGCATACAAGTATGCTCAAATATTTTAATACTACCAATATTGCCATCATTCCTAAGGTCAAGGTCCCCAAAACATTTTCAGACTTCCAACCTATTTTGCTTTGTAACATTACATATAAAATCATAACGAAAGCCATTTATTTGAGGATGCATCATCTCCTTCCTCATATTATTTCCATAGAACGAGGTGGTTTTGTTCCTGGGCGTGAAACAATGGAAGGGGCATTAGTGGCCCATGAGGTCCTCCACTCCATCAACACCAATCAGACCTCCAACTTTGTTATAAAACTGGATAGGATGAAATCTTATGATAAAGTTCGTTGGACATTTCTCTTTAAGGTTTTGCACAAGATGGGATTCTTCGTGGCTTGGTGTAAATGGATCAAAGCATGCATTTTAGGTGCTTGGTTTTTTCAGTTATAATTAATGTGAGCCCAGCTGGGTTCCTTTCTTCTACTTAGGGGGTGAGACAGGGAGATCCTTTATCTCCAGCATTATTCATCATCATGGCAGAAGCTTTCAACGGAAATATTAAGCATCAAAATTTGCTACGTACTTGGCGCGGTGCAAGGATTGACGGAACAAATATTGCCATCACACATTCTTTATTTGCAGATGACTCCTTGCTATTCGTTCTCTCACATGTTAAAGAGGCTAGACAGATCAAACATACACTACAAATCTATTCAGAGGTCTCATGCAAACAAATCAATGCACAAAAATCTAAGATTTATCTTTTCAATACCAACAAAACAATATCTAACAGAATAGTTCAAATCATGGGGTTTGCTGTTGATTCATTACCATCCATGTACCTTGGCATTCCATTCTTTATGGGGTCCAACAAAGAAAGTTACTGGTCCTCGGTCATGGAGCGTATTAAGAGTAGAATTGTGGCTTGGAAAGCTTGATGACTATCACTTTCAGGTAGAATTCTTCTCATTAAATCAATACTATAAGCTATTCTAAACTACTACTTGGAAGTTCTCAAGGTTCCACCTTCAATCATCACTCAAATCCAAAAATTGATCAGGGACTTTCTATGGAAGGGGAACATGAATGAGGAGAAGAAAATATCGCTTATTTCTCTTCAAGACATGGCACACATACCTGCATTAGGTGGGGCTGGTGTGCATGATATAGAAAAAAGAAATGAAGCCTTTGGCGGCAAGCTTGTATAGAAAATGTATTCAAAATCTTTAAGTTTATGGTGCTAAATAATGCAGCAAAAATATCTGGACAATAATGACAATTCACGGGTGTTATCAATCCTAGATCCATCGAGAGGATCAACCATATGGGATTTTATGGTCTCGACAAGAGGGATTGTTGCTAACTATGTGACTTGGGAAGTAAATAGTGGTAACAAGGTCAATTTTTGGAGAGACTCATGGAATGGTCAGCCCCTTCTATCATCGGTGGAAAACATTGCAGACATTATGGCCATTCGGAAAACCAGTGGGGAAGATTCCTGATTCACTACATCTCGGCAGTCTGTATATTCTCTGGAAAGGTTGTATGGAAAGACCCGAAAGATTTACTAGCAACCCATCAAGATAAGGAAACCTTTAGGAAAATACTTGCAGACAAAGATGTGTATCTATCGGTACACAAGGATAGACTTATTTGGGCCCCAGCTAAAGATGGTAACTAATCGATTAAAGAAGGATATCAAATTCTCCAACAAAGTGAGTCTCACAAAGTGCCAGCCCAAGCATTCTCATTATGTTGGAATCACATTGTACTTCCTAAAGCTGGATGCTTTGCCTGGCTTGCAATTAAGCATCAAGTATTGACAAGTGACAGGCTGGAAAATCTGGGATTGCACCTTCAGTTAAATGCCTGATGTGTGAAAATGTTCACGAAACAACGGATCACTTATTCCTCAGTTGTTCTTTTGCACAGGGATGCTGGATGTTTGTCTTGAGCAAATTGCAATACAAAAGTCCTCTCTCGAATGATATTTGGGATTTATTCTAATCTTGGCCAGTATTACACATGCAATCATTATTCACAAACATTTGGAAATGTGCTCCTGCATTAGTGGTGTGGGCAATTTTGTGGGAAAGAAATAAAAGGATATTTAGGAAAATTTCATCTCCTATTGAATCAGTATTAGAAGGCATTGAGAAATCAATTTCAGAGGTGGTTAATGCTAGTCTGAGTAAAAGTCATTTTAACCCAATCATCACGCCTTGGGATGGTAATGTCATTCGCACCTGGAAACAAATAGTTGTGCCAAGTACAGGCTGCAGCTTACCTCAACATGTCCCATCTACGATGGATAGATCAATAATTCATTGGCACCCCCCACACCAGGGTTAGTGAAGCTTAATTTTGATGGGGCTTCATGTGGAAACCCTGGCATGTCGGGGTTGGGGGCTTGTATTCAAGACTCTCAGGGTGATATCCTCGCACTTACTACCTCTCCTCTGCCCGAAGGTACAACCAATGTGGTGGAGGCTCACACTTTATTTGCTGGTTTAAATCTCGCCATGCATGGAGGTTATAATTGCCTCCACATTGAAGGGGATTCTCTAGTTGTTATAAATGCTTGCATTAAGCAGAAAATACACTCATGGAAGCTTCATGACATTTTCACCCAAATTTGGAACCTATTAGACAAGTGCCACAAAGTTTATCTCTCCCACACACTTCGAGAAGGAAATATAGTTGTAGATTTTTTGTCCAATTTGGGTTGTGATGGGACTGTGGTCTCAACTCTGAACCCGATAAAATTTATAGCAGAGTATGGTGGTCTTCAAAGTGTAATAGATGAAGATCGGTTGGAATGCGGCAGGTGAGCAGTCATTAATATCCAGACCGGCGAGGCATATCAAATCATTAAGCATAATAAATAAGCCCTCGTACAATCACTTGCCATAATATTGGGATTTTATATCCTAAAAATATCATCTTCACAGCCGAAGGGACGCGTGGTGGGTTCGCTCGTGTTTGCCTCCAATTGGGAAATACGAATCCAAATGTTCACATGGCCACTTGCAATTCTCAGGCGCAACAATTCCCAAGCGCATTTTGCGTTGAATGGCATTGAATGTAAATAAATCCTACATCATACATGAGGTCATCAACGTACATTGACATTCCTTATTTAGGGCATGTTCATAGCTACTCATTCTTCAAGGAGCAAAAAATAGTCGATGATGACGAAAGGAATGGACGTCTGTGTATGTTGTGATTTATGCTCTTGCTTCCATGCTGAAATATTACCTAAGAACTACCAAATTTGGATTTCCCCTAACAAGGATGAAGAAGTCTTGCCAAGGCATATCGTCGATGAAGTGATGGATGTAATGTTTATGGCTCGTTCCTCCTCCATTCGGCAGGCTATCAAACAAGTAATTGGGTTAGAAAATTTCGCCACAACATCTTTTCAGTTTCTATTTCCTCTCAGCTTGTCTCAATATTTTTGTCAAACGCAATGGATTTGCTGCAATCCTCACAGTTGCTTGAAACCTTGGCATTCAAAGTTATCCATAAACAGTTATGGGTTGGTTACAACCTTAAACAAACCATGCAATAATATGATTTATGGAATGGTCATGCCCTAGTTGGTGGTCTATTTTCTCGACACCAATTGATGCATAAGCATGAGTTTTTTGTGGCATACAATGGTATTAAGTGTGCACTTCAGAAGTAGAACCCCATCATTTTGAAAAATGCAATTCAAGAGTTTGCCCCTGTTCTCGACACACAGATTGGGGAACAAATGAAAGTTATCGCGTGTGCCTTGCTGGACATTTTGGGTATGCAATATACCCCTGCCATCCAACGAATCTCTCCTCATGATTTGTTCGTTAACTGGGACGTGGCTCCATCGAGTAAACACAAGAAAATTGATAGGAAGTGTCGGGCTCCTTTGCCGTCTCCATTGTGGGCAAGTTCTAGTGACACAGGTAGGGTGCTTGATGTAAATATCACTCATGAATGTGACTGGGCGGTTGCGACTACCTCTTCACCTGACCCTGGATAGATGCCTCATGAAGTCCAGAAGAGTGGTTGGGAAGTCTTCGCTCCTCTAGAGTGTCCAAGTGGCTGGGTATCGGGTGGGCCATTTCAATCGCGGTCTGATCTTATGCACTTGCAGAATGAGCTTGGAAGGGATCTCGGGGACTGAATGAGTTGGAGGAATGAGGGCTTCGGTCTCCCTTGAAATGACGATGTTGGTGGCATTTTTTCTAACTCAAATTTTGGATGACGCTTATATTTTCTTTTTCCAAGCATGTTGGCTGTCTTGTCCAAGTCGACGAGCCGAAGCATCCAGACCGGGTCGCTTACCGAGATACTACATTGCTATCGACTCTATACCGAGACAATCCCGAGATACCAATTCTGAGCAAGTACACTGAGACACCGATATCGACGACATAATGAGTACCTACTGATATCGAGATACCAAATCTAAGTAAGGACCCCGAGCCACTGATACCGACGATCTACTGGATAAATACCGATGATTTACTGATTTGCTGAGGTACTTCACTATCACTGAGCTTACTCCAAGTCTACCCTGAGGTGCTATACTGAAATGCTTCTGAGTTACCGAAGTTTTGAGGTGCTCCCAAGTGGTTAATATTAAGTCTCTGAGTTGGTGCAAAATTGCTACCGAGTTACTGGTCGGTCTTCAGTAGCCAGATTTTGATGTAATATCTTGGCACATAAAAATATATTGAAAATACTCATGCCAAGACTTGGGTGGTCAAAGTAGTTCATAGGATCATTATGAGATTGTTTTGTAATTGAACTAAGAAGTGAGGTTTTCTTGCTAGTTCTTTCCCCATAGAGTTCTTGAACTAGTTTTTATTTATTATATAATATTTATAGCGGTATCATCCACTTTTGCCTAAAAATAAAAATAAATTAATATTAATTTTTAATATAGCATTATTAAATATAAATATATTTAATTATTTAAGTCAATATAAAATAATCTAATATACATCTATACACGTATACTATAATATAATTATTTATATATTTTTAAATAATTTAAATCAACTTATATATTTATTAATACTTTGAAATAAAAAATAAAAAATGTAATAATAAATTGTTTCCATTATTTAATTGTTACATCTTTGGAGGAGGAAGGGAATAAGATGTAGTGACAATTTCTACTATCAAAACTATATTGTCAAGATAAATTCACTTCCTTTAAACTTTCAATTATACCCAATAGTTGAACACGTTCCAATGGTTGTGATAGTAGTTCTTAACTTAATACCCATAGTTGTTGATTTAATATCTAATATTTTTGACAACATTGTACCAATGGTTGTGACTTTAAAGTTGTTTTTGCTA
>MU225791.1:5105413-5117885 GCA_018584345.1 Thuja plicata | reverse complement strand
CATGACTACCCATAATTGAATGAAATGTACCCTTTGTTCTAAAAAGCAGCCAATAGTGTGATGCCACATCAGCTGCACAACTATTGGGGTACCTAATTCACTATGATTGGTCTCACTTTTTTTTGGGCTGTTTTGGACACCTTGGCAAAAAGCATGCTGAAGTGGCATCATATTTGATGATGTGGCTCTGAAACCTTAGACGTAGGTTTTTGAGAAGCCCGAAGTTAAGGTGCACAACTAGTGGGTCCTCTCCCCTATAACATAAAAAACTATCGGCTTATCCTTGCACCCTCTTTTGGTGAAGTGCTAGTTTATTTTTTTCCTTCTTTGTATATTAACACTCTTTTAGTGCAGCTTTGAATCGAGACTCCTTGGTTTCGTACTCCTTAAAATCTTTCTCAGTCTACGTCCCATTTCGTTCAATTGCTACAATCTGAAATTTGCTGGATTTTTACAGAGTGAAGGTGATGGCGTGGTTGGCTGGAAGTGGGCGTTTGCCTCTCATTTACGTTTTAAAAGGACGAAGGAAAATTAACGGAGTAATCTCTCGTGCGATGAGCTATGCAAGTGCGGAAGAATATGTGCCTGTGCTGATTGTGGGAGCAGGCCCTGTTGGCCTTGTTCTTTCTCTTCTGCTCACCAAATTAGGTATATCACTTTGCTCCTTCCATGTGCCTCTCGTTCATTTTGAAATTCTTCCTGCAAGTAGTGCAACTTTACGCAATCGAACTCTTGGCCATCAAGTTGTGAAAACGACTTTTATACCCTGAATCAAAACGGCCCCTTAAATGCATTGCACATATTTTTGGTTGTTAAAATTAGAATAGGCGCCCCAGGTGTAAGGAGATCAAATAATATTCTGGACTATTTCTAAGTAAACAGTTTATATGTGATAAAATAGGATATTTAGAATGGTTATTATGGTCCAGGCCACAGTTGCCAACACACGGAAAACGGGGAATGAATTGGGTTTCTTGCAAATGTGTCTGCTTACGGTAGTGTCCCATGCTGTCACTTAGCTAAATTATTTTATCAGTGACAGCTCAGAAGTTTAGGAATTATTTTTGGGTTAGTGGTTTCATGATTTTTAATATTTTTCTGTTTATTGGTTGTTTGTAAATGTTTTTGTTTTAATGTATATCATTTTGTTTTCATTTTTGGAAGTAAAATCTAGAGGGAAATATTAAAAAGGAGGGAAGAAAAAATGAGAGCTACATGATTAAGTTGTGGATGCATTATTCTAGCCATCCTGGATTAACTCACAGCTAAAATTCTAATTCCTAAATTATAACTGCTCTCTATTATTTATGAGAAGATTCTATACTATCTATTACGATTAGTTTTTCCGCAAAGACCACCTATTTCTCTAAAAATTAAAAAGCAAGCAGCTGAATGTGACCATGAAGTTATAGATTTTTTGCGATAGTTAGCTGGAAACATGGGGCAACAGTTACGGATACGTTGATGGGGTGTCATTAGAATTAGGGTATAAATGTAGTTACCAAAAGTTTTTGTATTGATTTTTATCTATGTTACTGATTGGCTTAAAAATTCAGCATTCCTGGGTTTGAGTTGTACTAGAGTCAGGTGCCGATCTGAATTGCCCGTGGAATCAGGCAAGGAGCGGATTTGGGTGTTTATTTTGCAAAATCAATGCAAAACATTACATGAGGAGAGTCATATGGAAATGATGCAGCCTGTACCTGGACGAATTTGGGATCAATGAGGAAATTCCAAGCCATTCCAGATTGAATCCAGTGTTGGTTGAAATTTTTTGAGACATCTTTTTGACTTTCTTGACCTTGTAAATCCTAAATGAACACCCCCAAACACAATAACTACCATATTATTATGCATTTCATCTGTAGGCGTGCAGCAATAAAGAGAAAATATTTCACTTGTTGAAGTTGCAACAAGGAAAAAATGCCATTTCATGGTTGGAGTTACTGTAGGAGCAAACAATGAACAAGGAAAGGAGCATGCAGCCAATAGGGACAACTCAGCAACCACAAACAATTGATGACTTAGATGTTAATTTGCTCAAACTGTGACTGGGACATGGATTTACATGAAATCTGTTGTAAATGGACTGATATTCTGTAAGAGAGTGCTCCAGGAAATCTAGGACAAACTAATAAGTCACAAAATCTAGAGCAGATAGAATATAAAATCTATTTTTTTTACAAATTATCGGCCCATAAATTGTTTCATTATTTCATTTTTTTGAATTCTTGAATGCGTTGTTCAATGTTTCTTTTCCAAACTCGTTGTTTTAGGATTATAATGGTTGTCGGTTCTAGCTCCAGTGGCCAACCTCCTTCCAAATTAATCCGAGGTCATCTTTGTGGAGGTATGTAGAAATGATACAATAGATTCTAGGAGTGGGACATATGTTTGGATATGCCACCTCATAAGATAACATAATATAATGATTAGTAGCGAGTAGGGGGAAGTAGGTGCAAGTGTTGCCGTTAGAATAGTGGTATTTTTTGAGGAGGATATGGGGACCATGGGGTTCCCTTGCTTCTCCATCCCATAGTGTCGTCCTTGATATTGTAGAGACTTAGAGAGCCACACATTTTTGGGTAGGAATGAAGAACAACTTGCTAATGTTAAGAGAATGAAGGATGTTTTAAATTGACTCTTGAGAGAGTGCTGATCAAACCACAACAAGATGCTTCTATACAAATGTTATGTCCGAAATGTTAGTGTAAATAATGTCATTACCTAACCAGTTAGTTGTTAGCACTTTTTAGATTGACCTATTCACACATGAGCTTAAGTTTTCTTAGGTATTTTAGTGTTTTGTCTCACTTCATCTAGTTGAGACACGTGTCCTCACTTAGGGAGACACCTAGTGCACACACACATGCCACTTAGTAGAACAATTGTCAAGTTAGTTAACAAGTGTCTCATCCTTGGAAGGATAGTCAGCAATTGTGTCCAATTTTCCTACCTCCACTTGTTTGCCTATATATGCATTTTTATTTATTACATTTTAGTTAACTCTTTGATCATCAATTAGGCTTAATTTGTATGCTCATGATTTTTTGTTTGGTCTGTGCTTTCTAATCCTGGCTAATTCAACATGGTATTAGAGCCATGCTAGCAAAACCCTTTCCCGATCCTGTACCTAGCCTACTGAAGATTTCCTCATAGAAAAATTGTTGCATTTAAATTCCGAATCAATTGTTTTTGTGAGTTATATTGTAGCAAAAAAATTGGTCTATTCACTTCTTTGCAAGAAATTGGAAAGTGTGACATTCTTTGCAATGTGCAAATCTTCTACTACAAGATTTTTATTTGATCGGTAAAAGGTTGATTTTATTAATTAACCCGGAAAATAACTTGGTCGGGCCCAGTGAAGGCCAACTCCCTAGAAAAACAGAAAAACGATAAGACTACAATAAGGGAGCCAACTCCTCAGAAATACAGAAAAATGGTAAGACCTATCAACTAATTTGGATAAAGTCAAGTAACAATCAAGATTTACTCTTAGCATTTCCCTTCCTATGTGATCGCAGGGTCATATCAAATGAGGATTGTGTTTTCTTTGCTTTTTTGCCCTTCATAGCCACCCAACCATCCTCCACTTTGGCTGCCTCATCCTGCCAATCAATCGGGTTACATTCCATAATCTTTCCATCATTCATGTACACTTCATTCTGTTGAGAAACATCCTTCTCCTCTTGACATTCAACTGGTCTTATTTTCTCCCTACCATCAGGCGTAGAAATATTCTTTTGTTCACCTACATTTGATTGAGGAGGCATACTGTCTTGTGCAACCAGATTCACAACTGCATCTGATTGCGGAGGCTTCACCCCGCTAACCGCCTGAGCAAAACTCTTTTTTTGTTCATCCTTTTTTTTCCACTGTATAATGGTGGTGGGAAACATCCTTCCACCATGTGGCCAACTTATACTGCCTTTGCTTGGCACATTTGGCAGCTAAATGCCCTATCTGAAAACATCTTCTGCAATGAAAGGGTACCCCCTCATAATCCAAAGGCTGTACCCAAATTCCTTTTGAGGTTTTAAGATTAATTTCTGCAGTGAGCCCATCAACAATATTCATCTCCACTAAAATTCGTGCATATGTTGAATGTAGGAGGTTTGACGATTCCTCATCAACCATTAAAAAATTTCCTCGAGAATCACCAATAGCTTCCAAACAAGAGTCAAACCAGAAATGTAAAGGTAGATTTGGAAGTCTTACCCAAAGTGGTACCTTGTTGAAAGTTTTCAGTGCAGGGCAAAAAGTTGGGTGCCAAGGTTTCAGCATTAGGGGATGCTTATTCTGCCAGCTCCAAAGACCCTCACGCAGAATCTTCTTCCTATCCCGAGCATTTTGAAATCTGCAATAAAGAAACCCCTTGCACATGGGTATAGTTGAATATATCCCCTCATCAATGGCTCCTAGTTCTCTAATATCCATTGGTGGAGCCCACCTAAGCTTGACCACATGCCCTGAAATCTTCCCACCAAACCAAGCTCAGAGAAGATAGTGACATTGTTGTCTACTTCCCTTTCTATCTCATCGGCCAAATCTATTGTTTTGGCCTTCGCCATACGGGGTATCAACACACCAGACACACTCACAACCTCCTTCACCAATTTATCTTTTCTTGAACCAGAAGGACCATTTGGGCGTCCCTGTGATGAGAGATCATTCGCCACAAACCCTAAGCCTCCTTTATTATCCTCGTGGATAACCCGAAACTGCCACCTCCTTCCTGGATAGGTTTCCCATTCTTTGGAACCTTAGCACCCAAGGATAAAGGCTGTTTGTTAAGCCCACAATTAACGACTTTTCCTTTGTTTCCTTTATACATCGACCCCTCCATCTTGGACAATGAGGGTCCTCCCTTTTGAAAACCCCTAAAATCGCTACGCCTCATTCTTTCCCCAAGGAAGCCATCATCGTGTTCAGGTCGTCCGTCGTTCTGCATAGGAGCAACAATAGGTTGGGCTTGAGGTGCCACAACTAGACCTCCCTCCTTCTCATCCGAGATTTTAAGGGCATTATTGTTTCCCTATCCGCCATGCCCGCACAGAAGAGAGCCACCGCCAGCATCACCATTGGTTGCATTCGTCCTTTGCACAGGAGAAACCCTAGCGCCAGGAGCAGACGAGAGCGCCATCTCAAAAAATCCTTAAATCTAAGTTCATTTCTGCTACAAGATTTCGGTGATATGCATCGTTTGCATTTGTTGTGGCAGCATCACATAGTAAGGAGAAGCTATCAAATCCATGTGATCTACACATACTAGAGTGCAAGATTTAGCTTTTTTTGCAAGTTGCATCATTGGAGGTTCACATTGAAGTAGTACGCATCTTCCTGGTTGGTTAGCACCCTCCATTTACCTTTGGCACTGCTTCAGATCTGCTGATAGAGCGCCCTCCAGTTTAGATTTCAGAGCATTGTGGTGCCATCAATATCTACTTTGCTTGTTGAGGTTCATGTTGTAAAGGATGACTGCTAGAGATATATGAGGGCATAAAAAATGCTGCATACAAAACTAGTCACAAAATCAGCAACTTTTATTTATTCAAAGCTGCAGACTAGGGTTTGTATGTATGTTGAATCGGTGCACTCTACACTCACGTGGTGAAGAAATATGTATGTTGTTTGAATTCAGATGCTCTTCTCTGCTCGGTCACCCAAAAGAAGTACTCATTTACTCTACAAAGAAAACTTTCTTTCACCACAAAAAAAAAAGCAGTAGAAAGCATAACAACAAAGAAGAGAGATTGGACTTGTGGAAGAAGAAGCTGTGGACTGCTGTTAGTGGTGAAATTGGAGAACGCTGGTGATGTGGCGCCATTGACAAAAGTTTCATTTGCAGCAGCTCTTCCTAGAAAAATACATGAATCATGGCATATTTTTGTTTCTTTGATATTCCATTTTTTGGAGAAGTCCAGTGCAGGCACGGTTTTGCAGATTCATTACATTTTGGCTTGGCTTAACAACCAAATTTGATGCAGATTGTCTGTTTTATTATCTCTGTTTTCTCATCTATTTTAGCACATGGCAGTGGAATATCCCCCAACATTATGACTTGTTCCTTTACTGCACATTGGTGTCCCTTATCCCTCATAAAGCGGCATGTAATCTGCCATTTGTTTTTGCCGTTCTGTTTATTTATTGCATGTTTAGTATTTAGGCGTCAAAAGAGGAGAATACTGGGGAGTTGTTTGTAGACACGACTGCAGCTTTGAGTTGGCCTTAACTCAGCTTTGCTGGTGGCATGGTCTCTCTAGTGCTTGTTTCCACCACATGGCTAAAGAAAGGTCAAATATCACAATCATTGCCCAAAGACTTGGACTTGTAGGTACCGCCAAGGAATTTGAGGTCAAATTGATTTCTAATCAACATTTATTGGAAGCATAGTCTCCAACGCCCATCAAATTGCATGTGTTTATTTCAACCTTGCACAAGGATCTGATCAACACTCCAACACAAGCAACGTAACTAACACATGGTTTTATAACTTCATACTATCATTGGACTTGATCAACCCAACTGGTTTTTTGAAGTTTTCAACAAAAAATTATTGTTTTTTAAAATTAAATGCTTGTGAAGGGGGCTGATTTTTTTCATTTTGTCATAATTTTTGCTCACGGTGGCGAAATTTGACAAATGTGTAGTCGTTGGAAAGCATCTTCTGTGATGATTCCAACAAGTGGTTAGACATATAGTTTGGATACCATCTTAGAGCAACTTTTTGCAGTTGTAGTGCAGATGTAATTAAAATAGGTCATTTAGCAAGAAATTGGCTGTCAAATAACTTTTAAACGGTTGCTCTAAATAGAGCACTGCTTTTTGCAGAATTTAATGTTTTGACATTCTTTACACAATGGACCTTGATGCATTGTAAAAAGCACTACGTTGTAAGGCGCCAAAAATTAGGGGGGTCACCAAATATTACAACAAAGGGGATTGCCAGTATTTATTATTTCTTTCTATCTTCCAAGTTTGCAATCACACAACAACATTAAAGGTGTGTATGTATTTATTCTAGTACTTTTAACGAGGCCTTGAAAACACCCATTGGGAAGGGATGACCTTGAAAAATCCCATTGAAGCATTTGTAGAGCTCTATGGGATTGTTGAACAAGTAAGAAGTCAAAAGGTAAAAAATAAATCATCAAGGTTGCAACTAAGAAATCAGAAAAGTTTGAAGATATTTCAAAATGGAAAAGCAATAAATGGCAACTACAATATATTGATATGAACAATGTAGTCCAATGACATGCATTGTGTTCTCATCACTTGTTGCTACATATGAACCTAGAAATGCTTCATATAAAGCATGAGTGATTCCTTACAACAAGATATGCATACCCGTTTTCAGCATTGTAGGTTTGAAAACCAGTATGTCACAATTCAGTCTTTGGAAACTTGAGAGATATTGATTTCACTTCCTACATATTTGGAATGGGAAGTCATTTTGCACACATTTGTGGTGTTGATCAGTGAGTGTGGATCATATTCAGCATCTTCTGTCGAGGATCTACATACATCACAATATGGGGGGAGTGGGCTGGGCTACATGGGCTCTCATTTCTCTCCTATGGAGGGGAACTTTCATTGTACTAGTGCATAGAAGTAGTCCTTTTGGGGATATCACGAGTCCTTTCCTCTATAACCTATCTTTGTCACTTGTACATTCATCATTGTATCATTTCTCTTTTTGGAGAGGAGGTTTGTTCCCACTGGGTTTTCTCCTTTACTCCACTTTATGAGAAACTTGCACGACTACGTAACATGCCTAGTAGCAAGGACTCATCATCTTGCATACATTACTCCCTAAGTTGCACTTGGGGGGGTGTTAGTGTAAATAGTTTCATTACCTAACTAGTTAGTTGTTAACACTTTCTAGATTGACCTATTCACACATAAGCTTATGTTTGCTGAGGTATTTTAAT
This sequence comes from Thuja plicata, assembly GCA_018584345.1. NCBI lineage: Eukaryota > Viridiplantae > Streptophyta > Pinopsida > Cupressales > Cupressaceae > Thuja > Thuja plicata. Next base: position 5,109,954 of record MU225791.1, on the reverse strand, counting down.
ATTTTGTCTAACTTCATCTAGTTGATACATGTGTCCTCATTTAGGGAGACACGTAGCTAACACACACATGCCACTTAGTAGAACACTTTTCAAGTTAGTTAACAAGTGTCTCATCCTTGGAAGGATAGTTAGTTGTTGTGTCCGACTTGCCTACTTCCATATTTTATTTAACTCTTTGATTATCAATTAGGCATATTTTGTGTGCTCATGATTTGTGGTTTGGTCTTTTTGCTTTCTAAGCCTAGCTGATCTCAACACAATATTGTTCAATTATGGTATTGGCAAGATATATTGGAAAAAGAAAATGGTGCCTAAGGGTGCATGGGCCTAGGTTATGAAAATTTATGCAAAATTCTATCATCAAAAGAGGTAAAAAATATAGAAACTTCATTGGCTTTCATTAGGAATTTAATAATTTATCAAAATAGATAAGGGCGCCGTTGTTTTCAGCAGATGGAAAGATGTAAAAAATCGGGCATTGATCAATGTGATTGTAGTGTGCCTAAAGGGGCAATGTTTTTGAAAGTTGTGTTTGTGAGGGGCAAGTGAAGGATACATAGTTTATTGCTAACATCCGTATATAATGCATTCAGAAAATGGGTCTTCAAAGTGTTGTCCAAGTCATAATGGACAGTACAAAGAATTGCAAAACAGCTGGTATGTTGGTTGAGACATGGTTTTTACATGTATTTTTGATACCTTGTGCTGTGTAGTCACATAACCTCATGCTACAAAAGTTGGATAGAAAAATAGATTGGATCAAATATGTATATACTAAGGTCAGAAAGATACAAATGTTCATTACGAAACATCACATTTCAGGACTTTTTTAGATCATTCTCATAATTGAAGCTGTTGAAAGTAATTGAAGTAACAGAAGCCTGAAAAATAGATTGGATCAAATATGTATATACTAAGGTCAGAAAGACCCAAATGCTCATTACGAACCATCACATTTCAGGACTTTTTTAGATCATTCTCATAATTGAAGCTGTTGAAAGTAATTAAAGTAGCAGAAGCCTAAAAATTTTACGTTTCGCTTTAGTAATTTATTTTAAATAATTAAGTATGCTTTGTTTTTTGTTTTTAATTTTGATTTTCTAATTTGTTGCTAAGACTTGATTCTCATTCAACACAATTGTCTTGAGATGACTTGTGAAGTTGTGGAAGGTTCTTTTTAGCATGGTCATTGACCAACTTCGGTCAATATGGAGGCAATCCAAAATTGAGAGGGCAAAAAATGTAAAGTAAACAATTCTAGATGACATTTGTTAGAATAGGATGAAATACTTTATAAATTTGATAAAACTCATTGAGTATGATCCACTATACTAACATGGATAAGCCTTAAGTATGCTTTTTTTTTGTTTTTAATTTTTAATAAATCTACTTCAGTGGAAGAATTTTGAAACAAGAGCCGTAGCCTTGAGGTCATGTTTCTTGCAACTCTATTCTGGATGGATGTATAACTTAATTTACATGCTAGAATTGGTGAAAAATGAGCCTCATCTTTCAGATCAGGTTTCTTGCTACTAAGCTTCAGAGAGATGTGTAATTGAATTGTAAAAGCATAACCTACAATCATTTTCAACTTTGTATGGTAGGGGTTAGTCCTCTTATAAGTTGCCTGGAAAATTGAGAATTCTTATTGAAAAGTTCTGCGAGTGTTGCATTGGGTCTAACCTTGTATTCTGTAACAGCTAGAACACACCTGCTTGTATTTGGGTTAATTGTGGGGTGGCAAGTTTCTAATCGTAGTCCTAGCAGGTCTTAAATGTTTTTTTTCATCAGAGGCCTTACCACTGCTTGACTTGCATATATGTAGTCATTTAAACTTGTTTCTTAAAATTATTGTTGGATATAATGAACCCATACATATTATGAAAACTGACCGGGGTTATTGGTGCTGATGGGCAGGGGTCAAATGTGCAGTCATAGAGAAAAGTCAGCACTTCAAACAACACCCTCAAGCTCACTTCATTAACAACAGAACTATGGAGGTTATTTTGAATTTTCTTGTTATTCACTAGAGTTGTTCATCAGATATATTGAAAACATATGCAACATGAGAGCCCAACTCTTTTTTTAAACATTGAAATATGCAGTCTACAAAATAAATGGCTCACAAACAAGCACCCAAAATAACCAATATAAAGTCACATGGAAGCTCAAAAGGGCATGCTAGTCTACAACCAAGATCAGAAGTTCAAACCAAATAGCAGAATAAAGTGGCAGTCCCCATGGAGCACAAACCGCACGAATCCTGTATTAAAATATCAAACTATAAACAGTATACTTAATGTTGGTGAGCAGCAGAAGTGTCCTCTTCTGGAATAACATACCCCCCCTGCTAATCACAACTATATGCTCACCAAGATCTGTGTGCTGTTACCATGAAATTTTGGAATTTTTTTCCTTGAGCCTGATGGAAAATCATAGTGAGCTACAAGTGCCACGAGACCAATGGTGCCTCTCCAAGGAAATAGAAGTGGAATGTGATTGTTGTCATGGTCATTCTTACCATTGCCTGAAATGGTTCATTTCTTGAATTCTGATTTCCTGCAAAAGAATCAATGAGCTCTTGAACTATTGGACAAAATGAACCTTCACTTGAATGGGCATTTGAAAAGTAAGATTATGAATCCTTGCCTTCGTATGTGATTTGGTTTATACCTTATGAGCCAGGATGAAAATATTTCAATTGAGGCAAAAAGATTTGTTCTTTGAAAGCTCAGCCTTTTGCATCTCATCCTCAATAGAGTCATCAAAATCTGGTAGTGTTTTAATTTGTCTGTTGCTAGACAACACAAAATGGAGAAACACATACGGTAGAACTGTTTGTCAAAGTATAAGGGGGGGTGTTCTGTGAGGTCTATCTAAGCCTAAAATGTAAGAGCTATCGATAAAATTTACAATTATACACACTGTACAAGATCTCATGAAGGGTTTTGCATCAATGTAAATATCTGATTGACTATGTTTTCACCCTGAATGCAAGTGCCAGATTGTTAGTAGTCAAGGTTTGTAACAAGATTTTTATATTAATGAGGATAAACAATTCAAGCATGAAAAAGTACAACTTTCTACTGGCTAAAAGAAAACTAGTATTTGGTTGCAACACAATATTTGAATGGAAAATAGACATAACTTTCAGCAGATGAAAGTAGACACCAACAAATCTACATCAATAGGAAATAGTCAAATAGATGAAGATCACACAATTACAGAAAATAAATTGCTAACTGGTATAGAAAGCGACTAATTAATGAATATCAATATCAAACATCCATTCAAAGTTTGATAAAGTTACTCAATTCAATTTACTTTATGAAATCGCAGGATATAGGAAAACATTAACTTTTTCTGAACATCAGTTTCTACAGCATGAGTTTGGCTTCGATTATTATTTGAAATTATGTGCTCAAGGCACTTATTTATAAGCTCTCAAGAGGCAGCTATAAAGTATAACATAATAACAAAACATTCCCATTAAACTGTCACTTTAAAGCAATCCTATCCCTATTTCTTGGAAAGAGGAATTAAAGCTACTTTTAAAGCAATGCACTCATAAAAATGCCTTATATACAAGGCATTATCATCTCCTTTAGAACCAGAGATAGTTACTTTCTACTTCATAACCTTTGTCCACTTCACTGCCTTCCCTCCGTACTTGCAAGACATCACCGTCTCACCCAATTAGGAGCACATCTCTCATAAAGGAACACATATAAATCAAACGATCAAATCATCTAGTGTTAAAAATTTAAAATCACTAACATACATCCAGTCACGCATCTAGAAAACCTAAGCATAGTAATGGCAAATTAAGAACATCAACAAATAATTAAGTCGAGGCGATGAAGTCATGCTTCCAACATTCAAATTACATTGGGTCGGGGTGAAAAATTACAGAAGTGTGGATCCCCAAGTACATAACCATGAAAATAATGTTTTACTCAAAAAGAAGAAATTCAAAATAAACTTGTACCAGTTAATTGGAAACTAAAGGAAGAAACAGTGGGTTAATGAACCAAATGTGAGAATGCAATACAAATAATAATGTTACTCCTATCACTGCTGCTAATGATTTTAATAAAGATAATAATAATATTACTATGATAAAATAATGAAAAGTGAAACTGAAAAAGAATAGGGAAATTTAATAAATAGTGAAAGGACATAGCTGACACCAAAAAGGGAAGGAAAAAAGCGAGGATGAGAAGCAAAGAAATTAAGGGAACTAACTTCTTGAATGCTTGCGTGGGCTTCCAAACATTGGCAAAACAGGTTGCTCGGTGGGCATTGGAATCAGAGAACATGGTGTAGACATCAAGCATGATCGCATATACTCGCTCTAGTTGAGCATTCATCCAATACTAGATGCCACATCTGCTTAGATGCCACCAAGAAGCTTGTAAGGTGTAATGTTCCCAGCTACGTCCTGCGCCTTCGAACAGGAATGAACCGAATAACGGTATCAGGAAGGCAGGCCGCACGGTATCGGGAAGGCAGGCCGCTACGGTATCGGGAAGGCAGGCCGC
>MU225791.1:5023670-5095652 GCA_018584345.1 Thuja plicata | reverse complement strand
AACTTTGATGTTGGAAGTTTGGAGATAAATGCAACCCGAGCACACTTACTTGCAAATCAGTATAGCTTTAGATTTGCAATTTATCTCATATGCAATCTTGGAAGTGCTAATGCTGTATAAGTTCCTCGCAAGACCAATTGATACAACACATACCGTAGAGATCTCTATCCCTTTTGACTTTAAATGACATGAATCTTTGTAAATCTCTTGTAGCTGTTCACTGTCTCCGATCTTTGGACTGCACTCTTGCCTTGGACATCTGCTCCATCATGATTGTCAATCTCAGGTCTGCAACTTCATAACAAATCCTTGATCTGCTGTTTATGTAAGGTGCAAAAAAACCCCTCTATGATGATGAAAAATCTGTCATGTCACTGATTCTTGACCATTATCCTTGGTACTTGTGGCTTAAGTCAAAAGATGTATCTCCTTGCCCGTTTGCTATTGCTTGACATTTCTCTATAGCCTTGAAATCCTCACAAATTTGTCAACATGCCCCTTGTACGACTCTTAATATTAAAGAACCATAGAATGTTCTTTTAGTCATTTCTTTGAGGCATTGAAGTATAGAAAATTCTACAATCAAAACAAGATAAGGGGTCTTAGCACATCATAACAATGTAAGGACTCTTTGTTGTTCATGACAGCTAGGAACCTTGTTCATGTCATTCAGCCCTCTATTCTTGTCATTTATGTTTTCGCTGCTGCTCCAAAACTTATAATTGCTGCTTTGACCTCCTCACTATCCATTGTCGAGCACTTTGCAATTATGTCATCAGCCCTTAGTAATAGTAACCATGTTACCTCTTTGCACTTTGTAAACGCAGTCTTCTTATACCATTACATATACATCTACATGAGAAATGAATCTTTGGTGAGTCTCATAAATGTTGATGACATATATATGCACACAAGATCTTGATTGTAAATGGGAAGTTCTGATTAGTTGGGAAGTAAGCATGGAAGTACAGCCCATGGGAACAAATCGAGCTTTTATTTCCTCCAGACAAAGCATATTTGAACTCTATCAATGCAGGAAGATGTTCGTACAATTTGGAAACCTTAGCTTCATAACTAGCCACCTTTCGAAACTCCATAATGCTGATGAAGACCATGGGAACCATGAAAGGAAGAATAGGGATCTATACATATAAACTCTTCTCTTAATGCGTCCACCATCAATCTCGGGCTCTTAGGACAGATGGCAAGTTGTAAAAAGATCACTGCAGTTCAAGATTGATGTTTGCAACGATTTCAGGAGCCACGCTGCAAGTGCTGACCGAGTCCCATGGAAACTGTTGCAAGTGTTTAGAAATGCCATTTCTCCTCCAAAAATCGCGTTTCATGCCTTGGACAGATTTCTCTTGCCAAAGCGCAGCTTGCTATGGAAGATCACTTGTGCAATATAAAACAAAAACGACGCCGAGCAGTTTTCTTAAGACAAGCAGTAAAACAAAGAAAAACGCATTACATATGTTACCACGTATGAAAACGATATGCAACATAAGTTTAAAACGACGCCATGTGGACTTTAAGTCATGCCACGGTTTTTAAATAAAACATAACATAGGTTATGCGATATGTTTCATCTTAAACATATGCTAAAGCATTTAAAAACGATGCGTGCTTTTAGATGAAAACACGGGCTGGACAAAACGATATGTTTCAATGCCACATATGTTACGTTAATGACACCATGCGTTTAAACGATATGTTTTAAATGAAAGACAAAAACAAAACGCGGACTTTGATATATATGCGATTTAAATTGTTTTAAACTCCAAACAATAGAAGTTTATTGGATTTTGAAATGCCAGGTATTAAAAATGAAACCGCCACTATACAATTTCGACGCCTTCCACCATCAATCTCGATGCTTTTAAATAAGATTTTTTTAAAAATAAAAGATAATATACTTTTATTTAAAAACCAAACCTTAATTTAAAGAAGACGATATACTTTGTTTATTTTAAAAACAATGGATTAATCTTAAAATAAAACTTATTATAATACGTATTATAATTAGCTTATTATTTTAATATTCGATGTTATTATTATTACTATTTTAAAATAATAATAATAAATTGTTTTTAATTAAATAGTAATTCACAATGAATTATAAGATTTATAAATAAGACGACGTCTTTTTTATAAATCAAATCTTAATCTTCGTCGTTTAATAAAATAAATTTCTTTTAACAATATATGCATATTATGCAATTATCGTTTTCTTTAAAAATCTATTTTAAACGCTAAAAGAACTTTAAAATGTTTGTATGTGTCTCGGAATTTTAGCGATTTGATATGCGGATTCAATTCAAAATCACGCTATCATTAAAATTTCTAAGCAAAACTTCGCAAAGTGGCGCAAAATTTTAAAATAGAGTTTAAAATCTATCACTCATACAGAAAAAGCTTAAACTTTATGCGCTTGACCAGAAAAGACCATTTCTTCATTGACTTTGGAAGGACGTGTTTTGCAAAGCAACTGAAACCTAAGGGCGCCAACTAAACTGGAAACAAAAACAAGACGCAAAACAAAGCGAAAAGAGAAAAACAGAGAAAGAAAAGGACTTGATGTTTAGTCAGAAGATAGAACCAGAAATCAAGGGATGATCGATTCCGTTGAAAAATACTCCTGCTAAAACATCGACACGCTTAGAGAAAAACACATATCAACCTGACTAGGAAATGCGTAGGGTTACCCAATTTTGGGGAATTCAAAATTAGGGACAGCAAGGCGTTCATAGCCCCGACGAGGTTATTGTTGTAATTTCCACAAACATTGCTCTATTGCTAGCCAGACGTCCATAGGCATGATAGAGATATTCGTAAATTCCCAATGCCAAATAATTTCATGATATATCTTTTTCACTCCATTTTTCATTTTTCATTTTTTCTTTTGATACATCTTTTCTTTCACATTTTTCAGACATTCCGTCAATTCTAATTGGCTTGCAAGCAATGAAGCTCGCGTGGGTTTGAAAATTACAATGAGACTGAAGCAGGATTTAAGATTTTTCACTAACTGCAACTTTTCCTAAGAAACCCCAATGACTCAGAGCAAACAATTAAGTGTAAAATATATAGTAATTGAAAGACTTAGGTATTCAAAGCACAATGGATGACTCCATTTCCAAATTAGGACAATAATAAGAACAACCTCCAATTCAAAAGATCCCCCAAAAAGAGATATTCAGGGAATAAACCAAACATACCCAGCAAGAGAAAACCAAAGCGTGTCTTGAGAACCATCACCATTCTCACAAATGAGATCCCTCTTACCTAAATCTAGAGAGCAAGAAACCAAACTAAAGCTAGCTAAGCCACTAGAATCAAAGGATCCTATGCAAACCTAAGCAAACTAAGACTAACAACTAAAACACTAAACTTCTTGAGTCAAATGACTCAAGGTAGAGCTACGACAACTAAAGCCACTAAGCAAACTAAGCAATCTAAGCTAAAGGCCTCTACGCTACGACAAGAGCCACTACAAGATCTAGAATCAAATGACTCAAAGCAAATTAATGACTTGACTCTTTAAAAGCAAACTAAACTAGAACAACAACAGGAAACCTACTCTAATAACTATGTACAAAAACAACCCCGCAGGGGAAACCTAGGGTTGGAAATAACATTTGAGAATCTGCCCATTGATGTGCAATGGGACATCCTCACTAGTTAAAATCTTGCGTTTTAATGCATTATCTCCCAAAATATCAGTGACCTGGTATGGACCTCTCCATAGTTTGTCAAATTTACCGTGTTCTCTTTTCTCACATGTCTTGTCAAGTTCACTTTCTTTCTCACATGTCTTGTCCCAATGCTTCTCAACCTCTCGATGTTTTATATCGTCACTCAAGTTTGTATCTTGTCCATGTTCCAAATGATAAGGGGCGATCCCAAAGGCATTCCGAGCTCGAATTTTACCTCTCCTAAAAGTTAGTTTTAGTTTCGTGTGCCTGTCTTTCAGAATTTTGTTTAACAACTCTTTCATGACATTTAGCAATTTCAAAGATATACCAATTTCACTTGCCCAATTTGAAAATTCAATAGAAAGCACATGATCATCATCATACATCAAAACATAGGTACATTCAAACTTGGTGATAACATTATCTTCTAAAAGCTTGTTTAGAAGGTATCTGTGTCGCGCAAAGGAAAATGGATTGATCATACCAGTGTAGTTTTTTTCCTTCTTCGCAAAAGGTTCTACCTCAATCACCAGCTAGAGTGGTAAGGCTTAGTCTTCTTGATTAGCAACTTGACTGGCGACCCACGTCTAGTGTTCTACTGATAGTAACTCCTTCACTTCTTGAAACTTTCTCATATCCCTGAATGCATCTTCCTTGTTTTCAAATGAACCAACTATCTCCTTGAAGGCATTTCCCGATTCACCTTCTATCTCCACATTCATGGCTTTACATTTGCTTTCTTCTTTTAAGGGTCCATCAATTTGTAACACATGTGCTTATTGATCTTCTTGTGTCATAGGAGTTTGATCTAAATCACCACATATTTCTTGCTTTGATTCAACCTTGTTATTTCCTTTTTTCAGAATGTCCTGTTGAGCATTATACATGCTATTCTCGAGTGCTTGAAAACCCTTGAATCCTAATGTTTTAGGAACTTTTTCTTTCATTTCCCGTCTCTTGCACCAGTTGGGCAACAAATTTTGAACTAATGTGTAATCTTCCAATCCAATTCCTTGCCTGAATCCTCCGAGGGCAAAATTCTTGAAGTCTTCGAACGTAGTCTTGCTTTCTCTGGATGATGAATAATGCAACATCAAGATTTCTTCTACCTTTATCCGATAAAGGCCAAGATCCACTTCTGTGAATAGAATTTCATTGTTTTCGCCGTACTCAGTTATTGTGAACTTCAATCTTGGTGTGCTATCGACTTTGATTTGGTTTGGAAGTCCCCTCCAAGGGAACCACGTGTGAGAAGTCCATAGCCATGTATCCATTCAATCTTCTTGACCAATCTCTTCCTAGAAGCATACTGTATCCATCTGGGATGTAGCACTGAAATATCAATGAATTGTTCAATCCTTGGATCAACAACTTACTGCATGTGGATATTTTTCAACTCTCCAATTACCAGGACCTTGGTCTTGTCCAATTGTGTAACTTTCTTGTTTGTACTATTGAGGATCAAACCCAATCTCCTGTGTATGTTTGATGACATTACGTTACTTGTCGCTCCCGAATCTACCAAACAGTTTTGTAAAAGTTTCCCAAATATTCTTAAAGAGAGAAGAAACGGGGCTGGCTCATCCTTTCCTGGTTATAGAACAACTGTATCTTGCTTGGGATCGTTTGCTTTCGCTTCTTTCACCTTGTTAAGGTTTCTTGTGACTGTCGAATTTCCACTCTCAATTGCATGCTGATTTTGGACAATCGCTTCATTCCTTGTTACATCCTGAGTTGTGGTTGTACTTTCACCTTCTATACTTTCATCCCCTATTGCTTTTCGAATTATGCATTGTGAACTCTGTGCAACATAAATTGGATTTGATCTATCTTGAATGTTGTTGCACGCTCCATGATCAACATATTACACACTTTGAGCAATATTTGTGTTTTGAACCGTATTGGATGCTCTTTGAATATTCAATGTATTATGTGTGGTACTTGATGCACGTTGAGTGACATTTCCTTGAATAGCATTATCATCCAAATCACTAAGAAGAGTTCTCCTAATCTTTGGTACTTTCAGTAGTTCGAGTAATGGTATGCTCAACTTCACTTTTTTTACTTCTTTAGCCACATTGATTTAACCTCTTCTATCCATCTCCATGAGGAACGTTGTTCGTGCTTTGCCTGCATCCAAGTGAATTGTTGGGATGATTTTGAATATTGCTTTCATTTGAGTGTGACGACCTATCACAATTACTTGGAATACTTGAGAAAGTCAATGGATTGTTTGGTCTATTATTCCTCTGATACACTTTTAGTCTTGGATTTCCTTGTGACTGTTGGAAGGCATGAACATCCTTGGTTCCTTGCACTAAAATATTGTTGTACAATGGTGGGAAAACATAACCTTGTTCTTCGATTGGTTCATTCGTTGATGTAGGTGGAAACTTAAAGTCTGGCGCCTCCATTGGACCATTAGCTGATTCGGGTGGGAACTTCCAATTTTGTTCTTCGTAACTGTCAAATAATGGTGAAAACATGGAGTTTTCTACAACTAAAGCTTGATCTTATCTCATTGTGGGAACGAGCTTATATTCAGTTATAGTAGGACTCTCTAGATTCTCTATACTCTTCATATCCTTTTGGAGACTATTAGCAACTACTTGGAAGTCATGCCATTGCATCTCTAAATGCTGATTTGTGTTGTGCAATCTACACCAATTTGGTAATGCTGCTTCTGTTATGAGCACCCTGTCTATTGATCAGTTGTCAAAATTTGTAAGATTGTCCAATGGTGACACCACGCTTCCATTGTTGGGTGCTATGTTCAATGTTTTCTTTTGATCACCTTGATTGCTACTAGTGGACACCTGATTATTGCTTGCATATTACCTTGATTGTATCTCTGATAGTTTCCTTGCTAGCTATTCTGTGGGGTTTGGTGAGTCTTTAACATGCCCTGTAACTGGCTGTTTTGATTCCTCAAGTAAGTGACTTCAGTTGACAACTTCATTTGCTCAACAATTTCCTTCATTTCATCCTTCTCTCGAGTTCTTGTAGAATGTGTTGCACCTTGAAGATATATAGGTTGTGATTGAGGCGCTTGAGAAATAGGAGCTCCTGGGTGTAGCACTAACTGGTTAGATGGGGCTTGGTAAGAAGGTTGTGGAACTTGGTTCAAGATTGGAGCTTGATGCATCAATGTCTGATTGAGGCCAATAATTTGATTATTTGCAGCCAATGATCCCAAATGCATCAATGGTCCTGATGTGTTATGTCTCGAGTGTTTACTTACTTCCACTGCCTTGGCATAAGCCGCATTCAAATCTGCCGGAGGGGGATGAGAGTGCCTTACAAACATGGATCTGAGATAGTCCAAAGCTTTATAGTAAAACCTCTCTCGCATCTGCATCATCGACTGTGTAAGGAGCTTGTAACCTTGTATAAGCTTTGTGTAATGTCCCCTTTCTAGAGTAAGATTTAATAATAGGTAAAAAAATAAATAAAATAATAAATGAATAACTAATAATATAAATGAAATAATGTAATACAATTATATATGATCATATAACCATATACTATATATATTATAATCTGAAAATAAATATTATATGAATATTTTAATTGGTATATTATTTATATTATATATTAATGATATATATAATGTAATCTATTATTAAATATAATATAAAATATCAATAATATAATATATATTATTAATATAATAAGAAAATTATGATAATATATGAAATACTATTATAAGATAATATATTATATCGCATGAGGGGATTCAACCCTTGAAGGAAAGGTCGCTTCCCCTTTCCCACGTGAATATTATACTTGGAGGAGGCATCAAACACCAAAAAGGGGGCAGAGACTCAAATACCATACAAACCATTATACCTAATCACACATTATTATTAGAATATCAAACTAATGTGATGGATCATTCCGTATGTGGTAAAGTGATAGGGGGACGAGAATATAAAAAGGGAAATCATTGCAATAACATGGGAGCTACCACAAAGGACATCAAATAAGGAAAATATTAGTTATCTAGGCAACAATCTAAGCGCAGGAGAAATGAAAGGCAATTCTGTTTATGATTTCTAAATGGGCTAGGTTTGATCGACTATGATGGCCGTCACTTAGAGGTTATGATGGTGGATTCCATATTATCTCTATGGTGCTGCAGAGCTAACTATATCTCCATAAGTTTTGAATAAGCAAGAACCTACAACACAGATATGTGATACCGAGAACATAAAAAGGGAAATCATCGCAATAACATGGGAGCTACCACAAAGGACATCAAATAAGGAAAATATTAGTTATCTAGACAACAATCTAAGCGCAGGAGAAATGAAAGGCAATTCTGTTTATGATTTCTAAATAGGCTAGGTTTGATCGACTATGATGGTTGTCACTTAAGAGGTTATGCTGGTGCATTCCATATTATCTCTATGGTGCTGCAGAGCTAACTATATCTCCGTAAGTTTTGAATAAGCAAGAACCTACAACACGGATATGTGATACTGGCCAATTCAATATGCATGCCACTTCCATCAACACAACTGTAATTATCCAATCAATTTGGAATCATAGATCATTGTATATAATTATCTATAGATTCCAAACTGGAGAAAGTAAGAAGAGGATCAAGGAAGAATGAATAAGGGAACATGGGAAAAGATGTAAATGCGTCTTGTTTCTATTCATGGAAGGGCTTAAATATTGGATACTCGAACTGATAAAAACTCTATTGCAGATACTAGATGGGAACTATGTGCTTAGTTTGAGCCACAAACTTATAAATCATGGAAGCATCAATCAGTAGCGTTGGAGGGAATACATTCTTACTCCTCTTCACCGAATAGAGATCATCAACAAATAGCCATCGGGCATCAACAGACAGAACAAGGAAAGACATCAAACATGAAATTATCAAACAAGGAATTATACCATGAAAGTTACATTTCATGAGGAAGAGAGTACACATTTGTATGGAATAGTCTGACTTCTAATTAAGATTCCAATCAGACAGAAGATCATCGAGTACTCGTTATTTCTTATATATCCTTATGGAATTGCTCTATTGAGCATTAGTATATGGAAAATCAAGTTGTATATAATTAAGAAAGGGCACCAGGAAGAACATCTCCATTGCATTCTTCCATAATTCAGACCAGGCATACTAATAATTAAGATAATTGCATAAATCTAATTGATTTACCAAGGATAGCAACTATACTTTATATGAGCCATCATAAGCAATCATCCTTGGAATTACATAGCATCGTTACCATCATTCTAAGGATTATTAGAGTATTTTAGAGAAAGAAGTCATTTGCAATTGAAATCATAAGTGAATAGTCTCAAGACTCTGACAGTCTTAACAAGGAACATTACACTTTGTGAAGGGGACCATTAAATGAACTTATTGGCTCGTGCTCCTGCCTCCAAAAATCAACAAATTGTCTCTATAACTCCAATTGTGTAATAGGAATTCCAAACCTCGCAGTGAAAGTTGTCTTCAATTTGTCCCATGTGCTTATGGAAGAGATTGGCAAATGAATAAACCAATGGAAAGCTTCCTCTCCCAATGAGTAGGAAAATAGTTTGCACGCTACATATTCATCGTGGATCCTTTTGTTGCATAAGGCATTTTCAAAGATTTTGATGTGCTCTTCCATTGTTTGACTAGTATCATTGACATGGAACTTGGAGCAAAAGTTCTCTGGATTCTTTCGCATGTAATGATAAGTAGTGAAGGTAAGCAAAGATGCATTGTTTTGTATCCAAGGTGCAGCCATTGCTGCTTGATCTGATTGAATTGGAGTTGTGTGAACTTGTTGTATTGAAATTGCTTGATCTTGAGTGACCTGAGTTGTTTGGACTGAAACTTGTTGAACTGCAACTGATTGGATCAGACCTGCTTGATTAGGAGATTGTTGTAGATCGATTGATTGACTTAAGGAACTTCCTTCACTTGTGTTGCTTTGATAGTTTCACTTTTGTTTGTGTAATTGCAGCTCTGCCAAATCCTCTTCCTGCATTGAAGTCGATCTCAATATCCTTTCTCTCCTTTCTGATTCTAACTTTTCAAACCTCTCAGGTGAAAATGAACTGATTTTCTTATACAGTTTGGAGCTAGTTTAAACTCTCTCCTTCAAATTTTTTGAGCTAGTCCTTCAGCTTCTCTTGCTCAAGTCCTTCAGCTTCTCTTTCTCTTTCAATTGTCCTTTGAATTTTGCTTTCTAGTCTCTAGGCTTCTTTTTCTTCTTTGTCCAATATACTGCCAATTTGCAAATATTCTTGGTTACTTCTTCCTCCAAGCAAAAGCGTGAAATGTTGCAATGATATTGTCCTGAGGTACTTCCCAATCTCTTTTTGGTTGGTTCAATCGAGGAAGTACCATTTTACATCATCTTTAACTTGTTGACAACTTCTTAAGTGAGCTTCGAAGGATGCCCTCCTAGCGCCAATTTTGTTGATGAGTGTTTTATGACCACACCAACATAGAATAAAGTGCCAAGACACTATACTCTCTCTTGATCAAAATCACCACATATGCTAAGATTGCACATAAGATCATAGAGGCGACTCCAAGGTTCCAACTTGCGAACTTGTGACTTTAATATGGAGATGAGCTCTTTTGGCTTGATGTAATGTTGTTTATGCGTATTCACATAGACTTGTCAACGATTCTATGAATGATATAGCGTTGTGAGTGCACAAACTACTTCTAGCTTCTATTTTAGAATAAAGCGCAAATAGATTGAGGATTTAGAAAGCTAAACTACTTCTACTAGTGCAAGACTATGTTGATGTTGTGGTGAGAACAAACCATTCCTTGCTTCGTCTAGTCAACTAAGCTAAGGAGGGTGCAATCTTCAAAGAATGCAAGTATGATGTTCAAATTATCAATGCTCATTAAACCATAAGTAATGCAAATCAATGATCATCAAGTAATTGAAATGAAGTTCCTGCAATTGGGCCCAGTCTAACCTTGCACTATCGTTTGCAATCAACAAATGCCAAAAGGTATGGACACTTGTTTCACCATGTACTCAACAACAACAAAATCTTCCATTAATCTATTCAACTATTTTACTTCAACTACTCTTATTTTCTATTTAACTTAAGCAGATTTAACTAAGCGAGGAATTAAGAAACCATGCAACACTCCAAAATAGCTTAAGTAATCCACCATGAAATCAACAATGAATGAGCAATTACTTTGGCAGTATTTAGGCAACAGTTTCTTCAATTCTCTTCCCTTTTACAAATGAGAAGGCCTTGCCTTATATAAGGAGCTCAATTACAATGAATGTCCAAGATCGATCCAACAAAGCCCTAATGTAACTACCAGCTACAAGCATTAAATGCTTATCAATTACAATTGGGCACCACCTTGTGGGCCAATGAAAAAATTATATTGCTTTTGAGAACAAATGAGAAATTTTGGTTAGGTAATGATGTTAGATGGATTCCACATGTACATTTGGCATGATCTGATTGGTTGTGCTTGGACATATGGAATTGGAATTTTCTGATTGGTTGAAGATGAGTGTGAGCCACCTACACATGGTTATCTTGTTGACTTGATCAATTCTTTGGAGATTAAGAAATATCTCTTGACACTCAACATTATTAAGCCTTAAATTGATTGTGATGGCTCATGTTCCCAAAATTATTTATCTTTATGCAGTCTTTCATTCTTTGAAGTTCTTCACCTTGAAACCTTCTCACTGTCATGACTTTGAACTTGCTTGTATTGGTACCTTCCCTTGATTTTGCTCTTGTAGAAGTAATGCAAGTACTTCATGTATTTGAGCCTTTTAATTGAACTTGGATCTCCGAAGGAAATTCAAGTTTGTATTGACTTCTTTTATCTTTGACTTGTTCATTTCCTTGTGCAATTTGCACTTTGAATTTCATTTTGATTGTCTTGAGCTTGATCTTGGATTTGCACATTGACTTGATCTGCAACTCCGAAACACCTTGCTTGTTTGATGAACAACTTACACATTGACCTCGAGCATTATCAAATCGTAAGTTGTGATGTGAAATGTTGATGATGCTCGAGGTCAATATTATTTTTATCCTAGTGATGAATCACACAGTGTGATGTGAAATGTTGATGAAAATAAACTTACACGGTTTTACTGTAAGCTTTTTACCTACTCTTATGGACTATGAAAATCTCAGATTCATAAAAGATAAAGGATGTCCCCATAGTCACACAAAAATGTCAAATTTTTTCATACTTGTAAATTTCCGATGACAGTTTGTATTGGGTTTGTGCCAGATTTTCTGGCCATTGAATCAAGTTATGTGATCTAAGTCATCATTTTAGTGGACAATTGTGTAAGAACCCTCTCTAAGTGGATTCTTGTAAATACAATTTTTCTGCCTTGTTTTGTGTTTGTTTTGATGAATGAATGTGGTATATTTGTAATGTTTGATAAGACGATATAATACAACAAATAAAAGATATTGCAATAATAAATTTTTCCAACTCAAAACTGAAATTGCATTGAAAATACACAGCCGAAAATTGCAGATTTTATACCAGCTTGAATACTCAGAATTTTTACAATATAATGACAACCCAATTCTTTAAATAGCCCTTATTATCTAACACAACGATACCCAAAAAATCTAGGAGTTACAATTAATGAACTCATAGGTAATACATGCCTTGAAACCCTCTGAAAGGATGAATATCAGCAACATATGAATTCTTCAACAAACAAATGCAGCAAACTTATATCAGACCCTCAGCTGCTCCAAAGAGAACAACTTTCAGCTCCAAACACAAGTCGATTCAGCTAGAGAGAAGATGCCTTGTATAGAAGATTGTACGGTTTGCAAGTATTCTCCAAAAATTAATCCTCGAACTTTTGATCAACAATAAAATATTCTTCAGAACCCTTGATATAACCTCCAATGAAACACAATGTTGACTTCTGGATGAAGCCAATCTCACAGGCAAACTTCGGTTGGTCTTTCACAACCTCAGAATGCTAAAACAATGAAGAATCTTCGTTCTCCAATGCCAATACCAACAAACCTTGGTTTCTACTTTTCCATGAGAAGAGCACAAGGACAAACTTCAAAGTCTTTAATTGTCAAAATGAGTGAATGTTTTTTTTGCTTTTGTTGTGCCTTTTATACTTTTTCACCAACAGGTCGATCCCTTTCATGTGCCTTTTAATCATTTAAAATGATATAAAATCTTTTCTTTTCAACTTCATTGAATGCTTTAACAAATAACCCGTTGTAAGAACCCCTGCAGGTTCTAACTCCGACAACACCGAATTGCTTCACTTTTGTATGTTTGGCATTTCGTCAAACAATTGGCATGCAATGTCTAAGTTCTGATTTCTGAGTGTATATGGTTTGTTTTGTTTGTATTTAAATGATTTTTGCAATTCCAACATATACAAATGCATAAACATTCAAATTACCTTGCTAGCTATGCACAAATATCTCATTTTATTTCATTCTAGAAATGAATTACATTCATTGACCATGTAATATAATAAGGATAAAATTTATTGCAATGAGAAAACTTGGAATCTGATCGCTTGTATTATTGAGCACCATATATTAGACGCTGCTGTTTTGGAAACAATTATTCTTTGACACCAAGCTGAAAATTGCAAAGTTAAAGCATTAAACTGTCAAAATGTGCCCTCAATGCATCAACCGCTGCCCCTAATTACCAAACACAGCTTCTATGTCCTTAGCCGCTGCTTGTAAATGAAGAGAGGCTGCCTAAACTCCAAACGCTGGCCTTTAATGGCAGCAATCTGCAATAAATATCATTCCCCAGCACACTAAATTGATACTGATCTGCAACACTGGATTTTCCCCACTATTTGGACACCAATTAACCACACTTTTAATCTCTGGATGAGATTAATGCTAGCACAATTCACTGGTAGAGATCAACCAATTCAAAGTGCAAATTACTTAGAAGAATTCCCAATTCTTCCAGCTTCCAATTGCTCAAACCCTAGGCTTAGCCCAATCGCCAAATTCATCCAATGCAAAAAAAATAAAAGATATCATTAATGAATTGCTTTTGCCCAAAGCATTGCTTTTATAATAAAAGATATCTTCTCTCACACACTTTTCACTTACATATAGACTATGCTTTATGTGCACATTTGAAATATAATAAACTATAATATTTCTTTCCACTTTAATGATGAAAAAAAGACCCTTTTATTAAAATAACAATATTCTGACACACAGGCTCCCTATTTTACGAGCTCAGGATTTAAAACTTCTCAACCTGGTTCCAACGAGCTATAACACTAAGATGCCCAAAATACAATCCCAATAAAAATAACAACTTTAGCCGATTTAATTAAATAATAATCATAATTCACCCGTCTTGCGAAAATGACTGAGGAAGCATCATAATCAAAATTTGATAGCACAAGAGTGATCCTGATGATGAAAGATGATGAATGAATCTGACGGGGTGACTTACTAAAAATAGATGCTCTCTCCAAGAATCTTGGAGTCCAAACTGGAAGCCGAAAATAAATTCTGAGAGCATCTTATAGCTCCTCTAAATCATCCGAGCTCAGTGGAACCATCTGTTGACTTACTATAAATAGTAAGTCTCTCAAAATGGGGAGAAAACCTACAACAGGGTCCTCTAATCACCCGTATTAGCCTACAAGGACCCAATGATAGGCTTTATCCACCAACTCCAATGCTCGCTCAAAATGAGGACATTACACCCGTCAAAAGAAATGCTTTTATAATCATTTTAAAACATACTTTATATTTGTGTTTTGACTTTATATAGTGCATCAATAAATGGGCTTCAAACATAATTTATTAATTGTACTTTAAGTCACTTAATTGAGGGTCATGGCTCCATTGGACATAAAGTGCACATAAAAACTTTATATTATGTCTTTCATGAATAATTATTATTAAAGTCACCTTTAATAATAATTAAATGATATAACTTGCGCATTAAACCTTATTTCTCACCAACTGAAATCATGGATCAACACTAAAATCACATGTCCATGTGTCTTACTAAATATAGAAATATTGGATTCTACTGACAATGTGACTTACTATAAATAGTTAGTCCCTGAATATCTAATCAACCCAATGGTGTCAGGAATCGACATTGTAAAAACTTCAGAATGCTAAAACAATGAAGAATCTTCTTTCGCCAATGTCAATGCCAGCAAACCCTGGTTTCTACTTTTCCATGAGAAGAGCACAAGCACAAACTTCAATATGAGTGAATGAATTCTTGTTTTTTGCTTTTGTTGTGCCTTTTATACTTTTTCACCAATAGGTCGATCCCCTTCATGTGGCTTTTAATCATTAAAAATGATATAATTTTTTTTCTTTTCAACTTCATTGAATACTTTAATAAATGGCCCGTCAAAAGAAATGCTTTTATAATCATTTTAAAACATCCTTTTTAGTTGCTTTGACTTTATATAGTTCATCAATAAATGGGTTTCCAAACATAATGTACTAATTGTACTTTAAGTCAATTGAGGGTCATGGCCTCATTGGACGTTAAGTGCACATAAAAACTTTATATGATGCCTTTTGAGTAATTATTATTTAAGTCAACTTTAATAATAATTAAATGATATAACTTGCGCATTAAACCTTATTTTCTCCATGTCAGCTGAAATCAGGGATCAATACTGAAATCACTTGTCCAGGTGCCTTACTAAATATAGAAATATTTGACTCTACTGACAAGGTGACTTACTATAAATAGTTAGTCCCTGAATATCTAATCAATCCAATGGTGTCAGGGATCGACATTGCAAACATAGCCCGTTTAGGTGCCTTGTTATAATTAGTAATCCTGATTTTTCCTGAAATAGCCACTTACTATAAATAGTAAGTGTGCCAAACTAAACCAAACGAAGAGCAATCCTGAACACTTCTGACCTCCGAAATGGAAATAAGCCTCCTGCACTGCCATCGGTCTTAGCCTACAAGGGCCAATAATAGGCTAATCCAATCTTAAACCATATCATCTCAAAAAGGGGATATTATAGTCCGCCCTCCCTGAAATTGCTTGTCCCCAAGCAATCTCAGAAATAAAATAACACACTAGTCCACCCAGGTCCCAAGGGAACAAGTGTCTAATGTCCCTGTTGATACTAACTAGCTCCTGTAACACCAACACCAGAATAAATGACAGTTGCTGCCGAACCAAATCAATACCAACAACTGGTGTCGCAGGAGGAGTCATCTCAAAGGGAAGCAACTCAAAAGGCTAACAAAGTTTTCTTCCTAAAACAACGCAAGGTGAACTGTCATACATGCTATCTAACACATGTGCAACTGAACTATGTATCCAAAAGGGGTCATGCACATGAGGATCAAAAGTAAAACTGTAGGCACTCCTCACTGTGTAAAGTTTAAACACCTGATAACTCCTCAATGAGCTTTGTCTTAAATATTTTGGCATTAGTATTTCCTTTTGTCCTTTTAATAATATTGTTTTGCATCATTTTGCTAAAATGCCACCCTTTCTTTATTCTCCCCATTTTTAATTCTTTTAACTCCCATCCTTGCAAAATAATGTTTTACTTCTAATTTTTTAAATTCTTCACAATTTTTACTTGCCACCTTGACTGCTTCACTTTTTTGCTTTTTGCTTTTTGCTTGGATCATTACCAACCATCAGCAACCACCCACAACCACTTGGAAGTAATTACCATTACACCGCCAACTAATTATTTCTAACTACTATGTTTATTTCCAACTGCGGCAACACTGCCATACATTGGGTATGAACTCATGGAGTGAACTATTCTGTTAGTCTAGTTGAACCACCGGGCCACATGTTTATTGCTGCATCAATATGGATGAATTTCAAATACACCAAGGTGATACATTAGAGTAGATTGCAAACATATGAAATCATATACCTTCTGTGATAAAATGTGGTAAGAGATATGATGTTAAATCAAGCAAGTAGAGATCATGGTAGAACTGTTATAATTGCATTCTTGCACAACAAATGTATCACATTGTTGACATTATTAAGGTCTAAATTTTTTTGCCTAGGGAAATGACTATCGCATGACAGGTTAGGTTGATTAGTTAGTCTCATTCTCAATTTTGATGATCTCCTTACATGCTGCTTAGATCCATTGGACAGATTATGATATCAAATCATGACAAAGTAGAGGGTACAGTACAATTTCTTTGATTTTATTTTGGCGTGGTGAAGATGCAATTATGAATTATTGAGATATTTGATTACTTTGCCTGTAGACATGGCCGTCCCACTGTAGAATATGGTGATAAGTTGCCTTTTCACCATTTTCAATCCGGTGTATAACTTATGCACTACTGAATTATATGGGACAAATCATTCTCATGGAAACACTGATGGAGCACTTCTAACAAATAGTCTTGAGGACATCTTCCTGTGAAGGTTTTTCAGCTTTTAAAAGCAATCCAGCTTGCTGTCATTTTTTATTAAACAACAATTCATTTAAGTATGACATTATGTGTATTGATAGTCCTATCCATTTGGTTTGTGGTGATCAAGAGAATAGGGTCAATGTTGATGAGATATTTACTGTGGTAGGAAAACTGTATTCTTGTTCTCAAAATTGTACAAATTGTTCAGAATTAAGTGTGTGTATTTGTTCAACTGTTCTTCTGGAACTTCGTTCATGACATGTACATTTGATTTATTTGGTACAGATTTTTCGTAAACTGGATGGTTTGTCTGAGGAGATAGAAGAACTACAACCCTCAGTGGAGCAGTGGAGAAGATTCATATATTGCACTTCTCTATCTGGTACTCTGTTGGGTACAGTTGATCACATGCAACCCAGTGGTATGCTTTCTTGATGTTCTTGCAATCCTTTGTAATGTGTGCTCTGGGTGGCTTGCAGTTGCTAGTTAATTAAATGTTTTAGGGGTGTCAAAATAATTCTTATCTGTAATTTGGGCTGTTTGTAGTTCCAAGACTCAAGTTATATCTTTGGAGGTCAATATTAGCATAAATATAAATTTGCCTTTTTAACTGGTGGACTTATGGTTGATTGAGTCATCCAGACTTAGGACAGACAAGGAGCCCAACATCTGTTGCCCATTTTTCACAGCATCGACTTGTTCCTCTGCTACTTAAAAGATTGAAAAAGCTTGGTTTTAGCATTTACTCTGGGGACAATCAATTAAATGAAGGATGTAGAAATTTTGGATCGCCAATTGGAAAAGTTAATTTTGGTCACGAATGTGTCTCCTAAATCCCACATCTGATGGGATCAAGGCTGAAATTTATTGTGTTGAAAATGGATTAAAGGTTCTGAAAAAAATTCACTGCAGTTTTTTAATTGGAGCAGATGGAGCAGGAAGTACTGTGAGAAAATTGACGGGAATAAATTTGAAAGGTGAAGAGGACATGCAGAAATTGATAAGTGTACATTTCTTTAGTAAAGAGCTTGGACGTATTCTCTCAAAAAACAGGCCTGGAATGCTATATTTTGTTTTTAATCCCAAAATAATTGGCGTGGTTGTTGCTCATGACCTAAATGAAGGAGAATTTGTAGTTCAGGTAATGTACAGATAGACAAGATTTACTATAGCATGTGTAACAGCACATTTCTGTCACTTTTTTGTTCTGTTCTAAATTTATATAATGCCTAGAAAATTTATAGTATGGCAAAAATGAATTATTTTAATTTCTTTGTTGCATAATTTATATTTGAGCTTGGATAATTTTATCTTTTTGCGATTTCCTTCGTAGTTATATCTTGATGTTCGCTTCGTTTTTGTAGATACCTTTCTATCCTCCTCAACAATGTTTTGAAGACTTAAGTACTGAGGTATTGGAAGGGCTTAAGCATTTCTTTTTCACACGTATATGAAATTTCCACTTAAGTGTTCATGTTGTTTTATACATGCTATTAATATTCTGGCAATCCTGCTCAAGAAAACCAGACCATTCCTCCAATAAGAATAGCTTTCAAGAAATCCTTTCTAAAAATCATTTTTTGAACGTGTGTCAATTTGGATTTCATCTAACAAGGGTTTTTGTTTTGGTATTTTTCACAAAGATAATATGCTATTACTGAATAGCAGAATGAAACAGAAGGCTGTTATAATAGAGCACATTTTTAAACTCCATTCTTCTTGGTGTAATACCCAGCAGACTGTTATAGTTGTCACCGATTGCATTGCGCTTATTTGGAGCACAAGCAGAGTGCATTAACACACATTATTAAAAATAAATAAACAAACTTTAACTCTACCTAGCTTCTTTCCACTGCCTAACTTTCTTTTCTTCAATTGCTCAGTCAACTCCAAACATGATTCCTATTTATCTGCTTTCCTTGTTTTACATCAACTTGGACAAATGCAAATTTTCTCACACCAGGCTCATCCACTGCAGACTACACATTCATATCACAAAATAAGATTTAGAAAGAGTGACATAAAAAGCGAACATCATTCACAAAAACCATAACCTTGCACAACCCCTCGTAGGATTTTTAAATCTTTCTGCCCCCTTTTCTTTTACTGTATTTATCATGGAAGAATCTAAGTAAAATTTACTACAGGTTTGGCTGGGTAGGCTGGCAAATTATGCTAGGCAAGCCATCCATTAGCAAAAAGTATACAGTTATTATTTATAGCAGTTTTTATACTTTTTCTTAATAACCCCACTGATTCATACGATAGCTTACTTACTTTTCTCCAGTACTATCATCTGATCTTCTGTAATGAGCCTGACTGGCTCTTATACTAAAATCAACTGCAATAGAAATTCCTTCTTCTCTAGAAATATATTTAAATTGCTTTGCATGTATATCTATATACTTTCCTTGTATTTTCGAGATATGAATTTCACAATGCAAGCATTGAATGATTCAAAATAACTTAATATTTAAATCACATCAAATTCTGAGTTCTCTGAATTCACAAACTTTGATCAATTTTTAAAAAACCATTACATAGCCATGTATGAAACAATTCATAAAATAAGGAAAAAACCTGCCTTCATCCCGCGTTTGCTGTTACTAGCTGCGGCAGACAGAAGGACCAAACAACGACTATTGAAGCCTCACGCGTGAAGGAAGAGGTGCCGGCCAGTATGATATTCCGCTGCGTAGGAGGTGGTGCAGCCGCTACCACTGATTCCCAAATGCTACAGCAGCTATACTACTCGTCCGCGGTGATTCCAGAGTGAAGTCTAATCACCTTCGATGCTGATCAACACACCACGTAGGATATAAACCACAGGTACAGTCCCACAGATCACAGTGCCAAGGCGTTGAAGAATTGACAATTCTTCTGCATACTTCGATTCCAAATCCTTGTCACATTCACAACCATTTCGGTATCCAAGTTTTATAAAATTGCATCAGACAGTAACATCTAGTTTCAGAATTAATTCCTTCCTCCAAATCACAGGCAAACAGTATGAAGGAAGTGTAATTGGTTATACTTCAGCAACCAATTATAGAACCGTTCCAGAAGAATCAGTCTTCCAGATACTTAATCGACCCTTATACTTCAGCAAGGGCACAGTTCAGATAATCAGGAACAATTCCCAAGACAAAGTTGTATATAAAATTTGATATCCAACTCCAAGAATGAGCCCATATTTATAATCCTTCTGTAGCCATAGTTTCCAAAAAGATGCATCAGTTAACCACTCTCTGGAATAACAACTTCTAAATTATAATAATAATAAAGTATTATTATAATAATAATAAAGTATTATTATAATAATGTGGCTTTATTATTAATTAATAACATATAGGAACTATTAATTAATAAATATGAACTCATGCGATAAATCCTGCATTTACTGCTGGTAATGGCTGATCGACATGGCCAGCCACTACACTGCCAAAAATAGTGACTGGCCCAACCGACTTACTAAAAATAGTAAGTCTAGACTTACTAAAAATGGCAAATTTGTCCACTGAGACCCTCAAAACATACTGTCAACTCACGAGGGTCGCGGTGATGAGCTGACCACAATCAGGCTCCCAGAACCTGCTAATTTGGGGACATCACAGTCCTCCCTCCCTAAAATTGCTTGTCCTCAAGCAATAGCAATCTAGGGTGCTGCACAATATGCTCGGGTTCCCAAGTAGCATCTTCGTCAGGTAACCCCTGCCACTTAACCAAATACTCTCTGATAGTCCTCGGGCGCAACTGTCTCTCACGCACATCCATAATAGCCTCAGGTATCAACTCAAGTTTCCCCTCGTCATCCAGGGGAGGTAATACAACAGAAGGAATCACAGTTCGACACAGAGCTTCCTTGAGGCGCGACACATGGAACACATTATGCATTCTACTGCCCTTAGGTAAATCCAGCTCATAAGCCACCTCCCCAACACGTCTCACCACACGAAAAGGTCCATAATACCGTGGCTTGAGCTTTTCAGCTCCATTCTTCCGGATGAAAGACTGCCTATAAGGCTGCAATATCAAATAAACGATATCCCCCACCTCAAAGGAGCGTGTTGTCCTCTTTTGATCAGCATATTGTTTCTGCTGATTCTGTGCTCTCTGCATATTATCTCTCAATGCCCTCATAATATCCCGGTTGTCCTGCAACAATTCACTTGCACTGTGCACCCTGCTATCATTGCATAGTAAATCCATAAAACTCGGGGGATCATAACCATACAAAGCTCGGAAAGGGGACATTTGTATCGTCACATGAAAAGTGGAGTTATAACAATACTCGCACATATGTATCCACTTTACCCAAGCCCTCTGCTGCGATGAAACATAGTTCCGAAGATAGCCTTCAACCCACTTGTTGACAATCTCAGTCTGGCCATCAATCTGTGGATGGTAACTGGTACTCGGTGTCAACTCTGTCCCACATAACCTGAAAATCCCCTGCTAGAAGTGGCTCATAAAGCGACTATCTCGGTCACTCACAATGTTCCGGGGTAGGCCATGCATCCTAAACACTTCCCGGAAAAAAATAAATCTGCTAACTGTACTGCAGAGTAAGTAGTGGTGATAGGGAAAAAATGTGAGTACTTAGTGAGCCTATCCACTACCACGGAAATGCAATCCTGCCCCTGGGCTTTAGGTAGCCCCACAATGAAGTCCATAGAAATACTCTCCCACTTCCGCTCAGGAATGGAAGTGGTTGTAGCAAACCGGTGGGGTAAGTGTGCTCTTGTTTGTTCTGCTAACAAATGGAGCACTCGCGAACATATCGCTGCACATTTGCCTTTAGTCCTTTCCAGGTAAACCTCTCTCGAATCTGCCTGTAGGTTTTAAAGAACCCTGGGTGACCAGCCATAGGTGCGTCATTAAAAGCACATAATATAACCTCTCGCACTCCCGATCCAGCCACAAGAAAAATCCTACCCTTATAAATGATCAATTCATCCACCAGGGAAAACCTGTCATCCTGAATACTACTGTCTATAATACCTATAGCCCATGTATCCCTGGCATACTCAGCTAGTATCAAATGCCTCCAATCCTCAGAAATCTCGATGAGCAAGCAGATGTGAGGCCTACGCGAAAGAGCATCCGCAACAACATTCTGAGTTCCTTTGATATAGGAAATATCAAAATCATATGACTGCAATTTACTCACCCATTCTGTTGTCTTTCATTGAGATCTCGCTGCCCAAGGAAATGTTTCAGACTCTTGTGATCAGTTTTAATGCAAAATTTACTCCCCACTAAATACTGTCTGAATTTGGCCAAGGCATGCATAAAGGCCAACATCTCCTTATCATACACACTGAACGTTCTCTCAGGACCACGTAGCTTCCAACTCTCGAAAGCAATGGGATGGCGATCCCGGGATAGTACTGCTCCTATACCCTCTCCTGAGGCATCACAGTGTAAATCAAAAGGCCTTGAAAAATCCGGTAATGCCATTACTGGGCAAGTAGTCATAATAGTCTTGAACCTCTCAAAGCACTCTTGTGCCTGATCGGTCCACTGAAAGGCACCCTTACGTGTCAAATCTTTAAGGGGGGCAGCATGCCTCGAAAAACCCGCCACAAATCTGCGGTAGAAAGCACATAATCTGATGAACCCTCTCAATTGTGTCAGGGTCTCGGGCGCGGGCCAATCTAAAATAGCACTAATCTTATCCGGATCCATATGCACACCATCTGCACTAATAATATGACCCAAATAAAGCAGTTTCGTCATCCCAAGGGCACACTTAGATTCCTTGGCGTACAAGGAATCCCTCTCCAAAATACTCAATACTGTATCAAGGTGTGCAACATGGTCATCCCAAGTCTTGCTATAGACCAGGATGTCATAAAAAAATATGAGTACAAATCTCCTCAATTGACTGTGGAACACCCTGTTCATCGTGGACTGGAAGGTGGCCATGGCATTTGTCAAACCGAAAGGCATGACAAGGAACTCAAAGTGCCCAAAGTGACATCTGAAAGCTGTCTTCTCGATATCCTGTTCCATAACTCGGATCTGATGATATCCGGACCTCAAATCTATCTTCGAAAAATATTGTGCCACGTGCAACTCATCGATCAACTCATCAATCCAAGGGATGGGGTACAGGTTCTTAATAGTCTTCCTGTTCAGCATCTTGTAATCAATACACATGCGCAAGGTGCCATCTTTCTTCTTCACCAGAACAACTGAAGAAGCAAAGGGGGATTTACTTGGTCGAATGTGTCCCATCTCAAGTAATTCCTGTATTGTTTTTTCAATTTCATCTTTCAGCCGTTTCGGATGCCTGTATGGAGTGATCATAACGGGCTTAGTGCCCTCCAACTCTATGATGTGCTCGATTCCCCTATCTGGGGTCTACCCGAGGGTAAGTCTCTAAACACCTTATCGTGTTTAGTTCTCAACTGCTGAATACCAGGATGGTATGTGAATTTATCTGTATTGTCCAATGAAGGCATCAGTCTACACTCAACTGCCCAATCTATCTCGTCCTCATGTTTTACTAAATGCTGCATCCGCCTTAGTGAAATCTGCTTAAGCCCCTCATCTCTAATGGCCTTAAGCGCCTGTGGTTGCCCGTCCGAGATAAATCTTATCTCCATCCTCTCAGTACTAATGTAGATGTCCTTAATAGTGTGTAGCCATGCCATCCCCAAGACCAAATCCTTACTACCCATATCCACCACATAAAAATCTGCCTTAAAAGCATAAGTACCCAGCTTAACTGGTAAATCAGTAACCATCTTGTTACACTTAAGAGTGTAACCATCCGCTACCTGCACTCTCAACCCCTCAAAGTCCTCTGTCTAGATTCCTCTGCGAGTCACCAAACGAGAGTCAATAAAATTGAGTGTGGCTCCAGTATCAAAAAGCGCAGTCACCCTCTATCCATCTAGAAGACCACGTAAACTAAAATCCCCCTCTTTTTTCATACTGGAGAGGTATGCCACCTTGAGGTTTGATGCATTAACCTCATCTTCCGTGTAACCATCAGCTCCCTGAATGCCCTGATCCTGATCAGCCATCTCACCTGTATACTTAGGAACATCCTCATCATCGTAGAACCACTCCATCATCCTATGCTTACCCTGGGGTTTCATAGGATAGTTATGTGTAACATCATACGGACTCCGGCAATAAAAACAAAGTTTCTTTCTCCTTATATCATTAAGTGTTTCCTGATCTAAGGGTGCTGCCATAGGACGTTTAGAATCTGATTTCTCCTCCTTTCTTGGGGTTGTCCTGTCATAAGAAGGTCCTGGAGGTCTCGCAGCAAACTGTCTCTTCAGTGTAGAAGACTCCCAAGTCTCTAGCCTTCTTCATGGCTTCATGTAAGGATGGGGGATCTAGGGACTTAACCCATCCTCGCAATGGTTCAACTAACCCCTCCAAAAATAGCATCACTCTCCTCCGCTCTGAGATATCATACACCATAACTGATATGCGCTGAAACTCGCTAATGAAGCCCTCTAAACTGGTTGTCTGCCGTAACTGAGCCAACTCTCTGAAATAAACCTCTGGGTCCTTTTTGTCAAAGCGCTCAATCAGCCTATCCACAAACTCCCGATAGACAGTAATTTGGTCATGTAGTGATCTTAACCCATGGTACCACCAGTCATGTGCAGTCCCATCTAAGTGCAAAACTGCAAATCTAATGGCGTCCTCCTCAGTCATAGGACACAATGCGAGGTAGGTGTCGAGCTTGTGGATCCAAGCTCTAGCAGTGACCCTACCGCTGCCATCAAAATGTGCTAGCATCATCTTGCTAGCCACCTGCCTCAAATCATTCTGCCCCATCCTCTGTCTATCCTGTGCCGGTCTTCCCCTCGAATGTTCCTGTTTCTGTGTCAAATATCTATCAAAGTTCAAATTTTGCTTCAAGGCTGGAGGAAGGGCACCCCATTCAACATAGTGAGTGACTATATCATCGGCAAAAGGGACATTCTCAGCATCAGTGCTGGCTGCATCAGCCTCTGGTCTCATAAAACTGGGCCCCTGGGGTTTGAACTGATCTCCCCTGTCACCTGCCCTATCTGCTCTATCATACCTCGGGGTTCTAGGCTCATAATCCCTGTGCCTATCATCAATCCGTGATCTATGTGATGCAACGGAGGCATCACGTGATCTCTCCCTACTCTGATCCCTCGGAAGAACGATCCGTCTCAATGTGTCAGAAAGCTCATGTAATACATCAGCTACATGATGCTGGCCTGCTGCTAGGTTCTTGAAGGTCTCCCTAGCCTCTTTGTCTATATTTGCTTCAGTAGCAGCTGTGGGTCATGCAGGACCTGCTGAACCACTTGGATTATTAGCATCACCACCAAGCACTGTGCCAAACTGAATATCTGCATCTTCTTCATTTGGTGGGGGTGACTGACCTCTCCGGTAGTAATGCCTACCAGGAATAAATCTCCTATCATCTGCCATAGATGGAATCCCAAATAATAATAATAATGAATGGACCCGATTTCCCTGCAGGCTGGCAGGAAACCGCTCTGATACCACTGTAATGAGCCTGACTGGCTCTTATACTAAAATCAACTGCAATAGAAATTCCTTCTTCTCTAGAAATATATTTAAATTGCTTTGCATGTATATCTATATACTTTCCTTGTATTTTCGAGATATGAATTTCACAATGCAAGCATTGAATGATTCAAAATAACTTAATATTTAAATCACATCAAATTCTGAGTTCTCTGAATTCACAAACTTTAATCAATTTTTAAAAAACCATTACATAGCCATGTATGAAACAACTCATAAAATAAGGAAAAAACCTGCCTTCATCCCGCGTTTTCTGTTACTAGCCGCGGCAGATAGAAGGACCAAACAACAACTATTGAAGCCTCACGCGTGAAGGAAGAGGTGCCGACCAGTATGATATTCCGCTGTGTAGGAGGTGGTGCAGCCGCTACCAGTGATTCCCAAACGCTACGACATCTATACTACTCGTCCGCGGTGATTCCAGAGTGAAGTCTAATCACCTTCGACGCTGATCAACACACCACGTAGGATATAAACCGCAGGTACAGTCCCACAGCTCACAGTGCCTAGGCGTTGAAGAATTGACAATTCTTCTGCATACTTCGATTCCAAACCCTTGTCACATTCACAACCATTTCGGTATCCAAGTTTTATAAAATTGCATCAGACAATAACATCTAGTTTCAGAATTAATTCCTTCCTCCAAATCACAGGCAAACAATACGAAGGAAGTGTAATTGGTTATACTTCAGCAACCAATTATAGAACCGTTCTAGAAGAATCAGTCTTCCAGATACTTAATCGACTCTTATACTTCAGCAAGGGCATAGTTCAGATAATCAGGAACAATTCCCAAGACAAAGTTGTATGTAAAATTCGATATCCAACTCCAAGAATGAGCCCATATTTATAATCCTTCTGTAGCCATAGTTTCCAAAAAGATGCATCAGTTAACCACTCTTTGGAATAACAACTTCTAAATTATTATAATAATAAAGTATTATTATAATAATGTGGCTTTGTTATTAATTAATAACATATAGGTATTAATTAATAACTATTAATTAATAAATATGAACTCATGCGATAAATCCCGGATTCACTGCTGGTAATGACTGATCGACATGGCCACCCACTGCACTGCCAAAAATAGTGACTAGCCCAACCGACTTACTAAAAATAGTAAGTCTAGACTTACTAAAGATGGCAAATCTGTCCACTGAGACCCTCAAAACATACTGTCAACTCACGAGGGTCGCGATGATGAGCTGACCACAATCAGGCTCCCAGAACCTGCTAATTTGGGGACATCACATCTTCTGGTTTCTCTTGACTTGCTCCTTTCCTTCTTTGTTAACAGTCCATAATAGTTTGTAATCTCCATCTGTATCTCCAATGAGCTTCAAATTGAGTCCTACTGTGATTTCCTCATTGTCTTTCAGCATACCCCTAATCCCATTGAGAATAGTTGAGCTCATGATTGGCCTCCCCTTAGCAACTTCAAACCACCATCTCAATACTGTAATGATTTTCATGTAGTAAAAAGGAACTAGCTGCGTGTGAAAGCATGGTTGCACGGCTCAGACTTTGGGTCATGTCAAAGACATTGTGCCTCCCAATTGATTGCCTTGGATCAAACAACATTTCCTTCATTAGTTTCTATATGTCCCTGACCTCCACATCATCCAAGTATTTCACTGTGCCCTCCATTCATTGAATACAGATGCACATATAAGGGTTTCTGATTTTTTTATTGACATAGTCAATGAAGGAATTTCATGTTGTCTCGACATTCATTCAGTCTTTCTTGCTTTGCATGCAGGTAGTTCTTACTATCAGCTCGTTCTCTTCCTT
The DNA here is from genome assembly GCA_018584345.1 of Thuja plicata. Lineage (NCBI taxonomy): Eukaryota > Viridiplantae > Streptophyta > Pinopsida > Cupressales > Cupressaceae > Thuja > Thuja plicata. The sequence goes on along the minus strand of MU225791.1, from coordinate 5,068,212 downwards.
TGCTAGCTTTCACTCTCTTTGATGATAACACCATTTCAGTCGGAAGGTAGATGCTTTTACTGCACAGACAAATGCCTTTTTTACTGTTTCATAATTTCATTCCATGTAGGGTTTGGAATGTTGTCATTGAAGGTAATGGCATTGATTTAGTTCACTCAAAGGGCAGCAACCTGGAACTTGAGCTGGCCTAGTAATCATTGGAGGACTGCTATCTTGAAAGACAGGTGGATAGTAGTCTTTAATCTCCACTACCTTTTTTATTTACCACACTTTATTCTCATCTTTAATTTGACTTTTCACTGCTTCATTATTCTCTTCCTTTTGCAAATTTCAAGGTATATTGTATAATATAATTTATTGTTTATATATCATATACCTCTGCTTCATAGCTTATGATTTTGGATTGGTATCTTGAACTAGTGGTCATCAGAATCCATCTAGAAATTTATCCTTGCAATGCTTTAACATTTTCAATAGTGATGCTCACCAAATTGATACCAGTATATGCCACATTGTCTGCCATGTTATTGGCCATTCACCAGATGTGTTAGAAGGATATGTCACCAGATTGCTAGGACAAGCATTTAGCTATCTCTATATCTTGTTCAGTCTCCATGAAATCTCATTCCCGGAGTTAACTGTTACGGATTTGGGAGACACCTTCTACTGTTAATCTTTTTCGACCCTTTCTGAATTGCCCATTGGAGTCCTTTTAACATATACAGCATCTATGCTTGTAATCTTTTTTTCCTAAAGTTCTTGATAAGATTGAAAGCGGTTGACTTTGATAATCCCAGAATACACATCCTCTTCCAGCTGATCCAGGATTCCCCTTTACAGCTCCTTATTATCCTAGGGAAAGCATGTGTCCGAGTTGTCTTTTTGATTGATTTCTATCATGCTCCATTATCAAGGATGTTATCTGATGTTTTAAAGTTTAATATAATATATATTTCCTTCCTTTTCTGCATCAAGTGGTACTAGTGTTGGTTCATTTTGGTCTTTCTTTCCAGTGTGATCTAGAAAACTTTGAAACCCTCTTGTGATCAAGAACCAGAAACTTCAAAACCATCTAGAAGAAGAGAAAACAGTTTTGAAGAAGTAGAATGCTGTTTTTAATTTTTGTTAATTATTGAGCAGTTGAGGCTGTGCTTCTTGTGGTCGTGGCCACGCTTTTGTGTGGGGCTGTCATAGGCTTATGTATTTGTTTGCCTTGAATGGTATCAGCCACAATAAAGGGTTCCAATTATGTTTTAAGTTTCCGATAAGTTTATTAAAGGTTTTATCAAAAAAGGTTATTATTGCTCAAAACTTTCTATTAAAAGCTTATTGGTTGCAGAACAAAGGAATTAAAAATGGAAAGAAGAAAAAAGTTACATAAAAGAAGCATGATTTAATTTTTTTTATTTTGAAGATACTTTTCTATAATCCATGAAATAAGAAAACAAGCATCTAATTGTTGTAAATTTGAATTGTATTTCAATTAATAAGGAACAGTGACCATTTCATATAATATTTGCAATAGTTTATTATTTATGGAGTGGTGGTTAATATTTAATTAATAGAGTTGCAGCTACTTTGTATTTATTTATTTTCTATCTCCCAAAAGAGTATTAATGTACTAATGTACTCCATTGGAGTTATCTATAATAAGGAGCTTTAATCTGCAATCTGCATGCATCTTTTCCATCTTGATGATGGATCACATGATGTGATTTAAAACATTGATTAAAAAATTTGCCACATTTTTTCAACAGCTTGTTTTCTTAGGATTTAGTCTAAAAGAACAGGTAATAGAAAAGGGAATTTAGTTTTACTATTTAAAAAGGTATTATTTTGAAAAGCCAAAAAATAATATATGGAGAGAATGGAACAAGATAGGAATCCTTTCAATAGTTAGCTCAAGCTGCAACAACATTTCTGTATGTATGAAATCTTCATGGTACATAATGATCATGAGGCTGACCTTACACTAATCTGGAAGCCATGATCAACAATCAAATCATTAACCCGATTAACATTATGCAACGAAGACTAGAAGAAAATATTAATAAACATAGGTAGAGTGAAGAATCACACAAACTTCCCCCATGATGAATCAAGTTGTATGTATGCATTGCTAATTCGGCATTCAGACAAGAAAAAGCTAAAATTGTGTATAGCAATGAAGGTGAGGAAGAAGTTCAAAATACATGAACAAGCATAGAATCAAATGAGTGTCGCAATTTCCTTACTCAAAAATACATGAAAATAAACATCCCCAACTGGTTTAACAAGATGAAACAACATTTCTATTTGGACTGCAAGGATGAAGAATCAGTTACTACCATTAGACTAAAGTTTGAAAGAGTGGCATGTAAGTGATACAAGTTGTGGTGACATGTCATGGAAGGATTCACAAAAACCTGTAATGGATTTAAGATTGGGTTTTTATTTGAACCTCTAGAAACTGACTACTCAATTGACTACTATTGCTGCCAAAATAAGTGAGGGAATAGTTTGCAGTTTGGGAGATCATTATAACATCCATAAAAATCCCCCCCCTTCGTTTATTATTAGAAACCTACATTAGAGTTAATTGATTTGATGTCAAAGAAAAACAAGTAGAATGATGAACGAGATAAAAACAATTGAAGATGCAATTCGGAAGGCTTGCGTTATTGAATGAAAAACAAAATACCACTACATGAACTATAACTTAATGTATAGAGTTATACTTGTTGCTCACAAATGTTTGATTGAGATGAAGGATTTGTTTTCTTAGTTTTCATGAGTTTATAGCCAGAAGACTGCTATTGTTGTTTTCCTATTTTAATCAAAATACCATTTTGTTAAGTTAGATAGCAAATTTACAAAATAAATGGACTCAACATATGGTGTATTTGGTTTTGTATTCTATGCAGGTATGCAGGGAACACATTTTCAATCTGGTTGGCTATGATCATGTGGACATGGAAATAAAATCCGTAAAGCAATGGGTGATGCATGCTGAAAGGTTTATTTGTGGCAACTGTCGTGTCATACTTGTTGGTGATGCTGCTCACCGTTTTCCTCCAGCAGGGGGGTTTGGTAATTTCATAGACCATACACCATCCATATATATACATAAAATGACCTTAAAACTGGTTAAAAGTTAAATGTTTCAATTATGAAATTGATATGCTGAATTTCAGCTATATATAGCTCATTTTGAGCTTGTGTGATTTAGCAAAGATCAATGGAATTATATTCATAAGAAATAAATAAATTATGTTAATGCCCAGTAATGACAAATTTGCCAATTAATCAAATGGGCGAAAGGCAAGAGAACAATAAAACAGGTCTTCGTTAGCAATAATTCCAATGACAACGTGAATCGATAATAATTAATTAGCATTAAATGTGTTTTTTTCATTTGACTAACAAATATAGGCAATTAATCATTGGTCTAAAGACAGTATGGATTATTGAAGAACAATATTAATCTTGTAATTTTCTTGAAAAGGGGTCGAGGGAGACTTCAACCATTGGAATGAAAAACATTACCTAGTGATATCCAAATATATGATATTATGTTTGACTGTGGAAATATAAATCTTTGTTAACATCAATTTTCTTTAGCAGCAAGTTCAATGACAATATATAACAATCAAATTAGCATTAATTGTACCCTTGACATTTGTGTAACAGATGTAATTGTTTTTAGGAGTGCATCATATATAATAAAATTAAATAGGAAGTATCCATCAATCAAACAAAATGTCTACAAAGAAAATCTCCAAAGTTCCATGGAGTTTTAAAATAAAGGGATAAGGGATGCAAGGACGGCTTTTGGGGATAGGGCAACCATGGAACTAAATTTGGGGATGACAGTGCAATTAAGATACAGTACTTGAATAGATAGTTATTAAAAATGTGCAAGGGATTGTTGAGTGTCTCCCAATTCCGCTGAATGATAGGATGAATGTGTTCATTATAAAACTGAAAGGTGGGGTCTTCTTTTTGTACAACAACCTTCATTTGGATAAGCATGGTATCAATCTTCTCATACAATTCCTCGACATTCAGAGTTTTTGAGTCCACAAATTTGATTCCCCTAATCGTTGTAGATATGATGGAGATGATGTAATTGGCATCAACCCAAAAAGTGTCGCTCATTCCCACTTTTTTTCACCCATTTCACCTATCCTTACTTGGACTTGACCCACTCATTACACTTTTATATCACGACCATAGTTGAAAAACTCATAGACTACTCGGCGAGTAATCAAAAACAAGCGAGTAGTTTTAGCTGGCAAGTTTTTAACACTTTATCTCATAGAGAAAACTCTTCGAGAAGTTGGCAAAAACTTGCAGAGAAGTTGGTAAAAACTCGACGAGTTTGTGCCAGTTATTCGGCCACAGCAACATATAAGGATTTTGATGTAAAACTTAAAGTTTCATTTGGTTTTTTTGAGTTCTTGTTTGCTGCTCAAGCCACAAAACACACTCCCAAGCTTATGCAAGGTCATTTGTAAGCATTTTAGTTGATTTGAAGCACATTTGAAGCAGAATTGAAGCAAATTTGAAGTAGAATTCCAAGGGAGTTCAAACACGTCAATTTTGGGAGAAAAAATGCTTAAAAAATGAAGAATCCAAAGGCCACGCAAGAGGGAAAATGTGCTTGGCCCGGGACCCTACAAGGGGCATTGCCCCTTGACCCCACCGGGAGCTACTGCCTCCAAAACCCCACTTTTGAATTTAGAAAAAAAAAAATTGATGGGGAAATCGCGTCAAATTAAGTTGATATTTTTATACCCCCTTTATTGAATTCCCCCTTGTCCCCAACGTCCCCTTGTCCCCTCGTCCCCAATGGGCGGTGGAACATTGTTTTATCTCCTTTTTGTTGCATCTAGGTTTGTAGAAGCTCAATAATGACATTTCCCAAGTACCCCAAATTGCTTTAGAGTCTAACGAGCAAGATTTAACCCCATTTTTTCTAGGATGGAGGTCGAGCCACAACTAGTCGTGTCGAGCGAGGAGGCACAACCACAATGGACTTCTAGGACTAGACCCTCTACCTCTCCCCTAGATTTTACTAGAGCTGGGAGGAGGAAGATGTAAATTGTTTTGATGTTGTATTTACTTTTAGTTTTACAAAGACAATTTGCTATTTTAATTTTGCTTCAGACTATCATGCTACCAGCCATCAGCATTCCACATGAGGATGCCATTTTGTAGACAATTTGTATTTAAATATATCTAGACTCAGCCTGTTTCTTTTGTTTACCCATTTAGTGACTCATTAGATGCAAGTCCTCATTGAATTTTGCCAAAAAAAAATGCATTTCTAATTAAATTTAAACAATTTTTTAAGTTGCCGAGTTTTTTGTAAATTCTTGCCGAGTTTTCTTTGAGTTTTTTTTTCGGACCTTGGTGAGAAGTTGTCGAGTCCAAGTATTTCAACTATGATCACGACCGTTATTTGCAAGAACTCTTGCAACTCAATCACACTCTTTAAGAGGATGAGGCATAAGGCATATCTAGTCAACAATTTTGAGAAATGATTTTTTGGAGAGGGTCTAGAATAGTGTATGCATTGTTTGGTGATTGTAGATAAACATCTACACATCTCTTGCATCAAGTACTACTTTTTTGATCTAGTCAAATTTAACCAGTTCTTTGAATGCTTTGTTCATGCCATGCACACAAGGGGTCCAATATATATTTGTAGGCAGCTTCAACCAACTTCTCCAAAGCCCTCCACATAAAGGTTGCATCTGTCATGACTTGCACCACATTCTTGAGGTCAATGTCCTAAATAGCATCTTTGAGAATTTGAAACTAAAACTCCTCAGCCTAGTGATGCCTCAAATAGGCAATAGCCCTAAGGAAGTAAGGGCCCTGTATCCATGTTACCACAATATTGATGAGTCAACGATGCCTAATATCCATTCACGCATCCATGATAATGTTACACCCATCTGTAACCCGTATGGCCTTTATTTTTTTTATAAGAATGTTTATCTTGGAATAGTTCTTATCTAAAATAGTAGTCCTTATTTTCTTCTTGGTGTTCCTGCTGTGGGCTGGCCTTCTACTTTGTTTCGGCAGTCCCTTGGTCCCTCTTTGTGGTTGTTTGTTGGACATTGATAGATTTATCTTATCTATCTTATTTTTTCTTATCTTATAGTGGCACATGCAAAGGTCGTGTTCTTATAATCTTGTCCACAACCTCCTTATAATATGGATAGTGAGTAAAATGGAATGGACTAGCATTGGCAAAGACGACTTTTCCAATGACATCATTTGCCCTATTTCTCATTTTACATTAAGCTTGTTTGGCATTGGATTGGGAGATGAACTTGTTAGCCTACATTTATTTTTAGGCTATGATACATTGGATGAATAAAGAGGAACTCTTGGCTATCAGGAAATGCCAACAACCCTTAGTATCATAATAGTAGGTGGTGTGTCGTAGGCTTTGATACCACTGAAATAATCCGTACGAAGAACTTCTGTTTTAGACTTGCAGATTTCACAATTTTAGCACAGGCGTTTTGTCAAACTCTTGGCATGCTATCTGTTATGAGTATTTCTGATTACAATGTAAATTCCTCTACTATTTGGTTTTCTTAGATGTTTTTTTCAATTGTATTTCCAAAATAAAATATGCAAATTGAAAGATTTATCAACAGTAAAATTACCCTTGTAAGTTGTAACGATAAAACATAAACTTCTGATACAAATGACATTTATCAATATTCACTTTCTGTTACAGAATTATTGATATTTAGAAATCTATTTATCATAAACCAGAATACTAAAATTAATGAGAATCTTTGCTGGCCTCAACTGAAAGGAACCACATGGACCAATCAGAAAACTTAGACTTCCCTTGCTGGTTGTACGATCTCCTTTCATATGATATGGCACCCATAATATGGTGTACAACAGCAAATAATGTTGTTCAACAGTCTAATGTAAGGTGTGCTAGCTTTGATGAAACTAATGAAGGTTCTGTAGGATAATGCTGGGCACACAAAACTATTACATACTTCTAATTCCCTTTTGTTGTGTGAAATATGGAGTGTACAACATCTTTGTAGAGGTAATATGCAACCAAACATAGTGGTATGGTTGGCATTGGAAGCATGAACAACACACTTAGACAGCTGTGCCAAATTTGACCGTGTTCCTAGGTGCCACCTCACTCTCATGGGCCCAATGTATGGTATGACACTCTTAGGAGTGAAGCAACCTTTGGAAAGAGCCATGGTAGTTACCAGAAGTCGACAGCAAGTGCGAGGATAGGATTTAAAGCCTTCAAATGATTATAACTCCTCCCTTGCTTCTCAGAGAAATGTACGTCCCTTCTAGGCAACTTTAGCAAGGTAGAGTACGGTGTTGTCGGGAATAATGTCATGTATGTCGTTGGGAATTAGTTAGTGACCGGAGGTTAGGTAGTTGGATCACGGTTGCCAACTGTCGCACCCCTTCGGTCCTTTATATTCTATGTACTACCTTCGGGTAATCATCTTGGTATGAATGGAGAAGTATACAATTGTAATCAGTGTGTCTATATTAATAGAAGAACTGTTCTCTGGCTTTATTCTTATAATGTTCTGTGCATTTACTTTTGTAATTATCTAGTTTACCCAAGGAAGCAAACATTTGGCGCCGTTGCTAGTCGAATCTGGGAAGTGACTGAATAGCGTGAGAATGGGCCAACCCCTCGACAATGGCACTAGCAGGGATAATGACGGACCGCGTGAACTCTATGAAGGAGAAAATGCTTTGACCTCGGATTTTGTGATCCTGCTACGGGCGGCAATCGAGACGTACGTACGGAGAGAGGCTACGGAGGTGGAGGTTCCCAAAGGTGCAGTCTGGGACGCTCTCGAAGTGAGTCGAGCAGTCAATAGGTTATTGCACCATCTCCCTCGTCTACTGGCACAGACATCCCTCGCACAAAGGAACCGACGGGAAGAAATCGAGAGGGAACATCGACGACAACGAATTCTCCGTCATTACGAAGAAAACAACTGACGCGAGGAAGAGGAGTGTGATGGAACCCAGCGAAGGGGAAACAATCAGTAAACCCTAAATCTTCTGAAGAAAGAATAAAAAATAAAGAAGACACTTTTGTAATAATGTCAGACTACTGACACTTTTGTATATGAAGCATGATTTAATACAAAGTGTTTTATTTTCAATATATGATGGTTTATTGCAAGAATTGATGCCCAATCTTTTAAACAAGGATAAAAATAAAAAAGAACACGTCGAGGAGTGTGAAGCCGCCCAACGAACTTTGATCCTAGAACAACAGGCGGAAAGGAGACGGAGGCTGAGGCGGTTGGCGGAGGACTGACCGGACGGAGGTCAAGGCAACCAGGGGGAGGGTGATGACAATGAGGGATACCGTACGGAAAGTAGTGAAGAATTGATCGAGGAAGCCCGACAACGGCTAGACCTACTTGAGGAGACCCGACATCGGTTGAGGGATTTGTCTCTCACACCACGTGCGGAGGCTAGGACGCCCCAATAGAGTGAGGAAGAGGCTAAGGAGAAAGAGGACACCGGGGCTGCCGTGAGTGTCGGAGGGATACAGGGGCACGGTAGTCAAACACATTCTCTAGGCTCTAACCTACCTGGAGGGGGACAACAACCAGTACCAGTGGCAAAGAGACCAACAATGTCATCTCAAAAACAAAAACTACCAAAGTTCAATGGCGACAGGAAGGAAGATCCCGTAAGACACTGCTGCACCTGCGAAACCATTTGGATGGCGAACGGAGTCATCAATAAAGATGAATGGGTCTAGCAGTTTCCAGCGACCCTAAGGGGAGTTGCCATTGATTGGTACTCCAACATGGATAAGGCAACAATAAACACGCGGGACAACCTCAGGAAGGAATTTCACGCGGAGTTCCGGTTGCTTCGGGACAACAACGAGATAGTTGCTGAAACCTATAGTGCCAAACAAGGTAAGAAGGAAACTGTACGAGTGTATAGTCGGAGGCTTAAAGAGCTACTTGGGAAGATGGAGGCTCAGCCAACCGATGAACTGAAAAAGTGGTGGTTCGTGGAGGGATTGAAGCATGCCCTCAAGAAGAAGATGAAGATAGTACCACCCACTTCATACGCGGACGCCTACGATCGGGCCATGTACCTCGAGAGCGAGGACAAAACTTCAAAGAAAAAGAGGAGCAAGTCCTCATTGGAAAGTGACGAATCCGGAGAAAGCAGTAGTGATGATGTATCCAATAAGAAAGTTCAGGCTCTGCAAAAGGATATGGAGCAAATGATGAAGGAGTTTAAATCAATGAAGGGGAATGTAGGATAAAGTGATGAAGGTGAACTGTGGTGTACGAAGTGTAAGGAGAACGGGCACACGAAGGGCTCGTGCCTGAGAAAATCATTCTGCGATATTTGCCAAGTTATGGGCCATTCCATCAAGGAATGCCCATACAACATGAAGACGAGGGGCCCACAAGTACTCTTTACACAAGAACAATCGTTTACCTCTGGGGCAGCAAACACCGCACAACAAACAAACAATAATGCATCATCCGACGGATTCCAAAATAACCGGCGCGGAGGGAAAGGAAATTGACAATAGCAATAGGAGCTAGATACAATATCATCCGAAGGGAAGGCCGATGATCCAGTGTCGGGCATGAAACCAGTGGGGTCATTTTGCCCGCGACTGCCAGAAAGGCGACACCACAAAAGTTGTGTCGATGGTGCGGCCCCGCAGATCATGAAGTTGCTAACTATCCGAAGCCTGGCGTGAACTACCTGAACATTGAGGAAGAAAAGGTGCTTGCTATCACTTGGAGCCAAACAAAAGAGGCCCGATACCCCAACCCTCGTACGGAGAAACAAAGAGTACGGGAGGCTCGTGAAGAGATTGGAAAAGCGATGAAGGGACGAAAGGATGCACATGAGCAGGCTAGCACCTCCGGGCCGACAGAAGCAAAAAATAATATACTTGGGCAGATGTTGGAAATGGAGGTACCAATCAAACTCCAAGACCTCCTTCAGACTATGCCTTAGTTAAGGGCAGCCCTATTGAATACCTTTTCCCTACAACTTGACACCACCGCACAAGCAGACACTGTACAACCAAATATTCCTGGAGGGTCGGCAACGGATCCTATGTTGCTGGCAGTAAATAATGGCCGACATCCAGCGGTTGTAGAAATGGGTATCCTTGGAGCGATCCTCACAGACACCATTGTGGATGGCGGGTCCGGGGTAAATGTCCTCCCGGAGGAGACATGGAAGAAACTCGGGAAGCCTACCCTATGGCCCCCTACCTTAATCTATTGGGTGCAGACCAACAAGGAATCAAACCTCTTGGGACACTAATGGCCCAGCAGGTGACCATAGGAACGCAATCGTTCGTGTTGGACTTCGTGGTGATCCCACTGAAGATAAAAGTGTATGATGCCATCTTAGGAAGGGGATGGTTAGTCACTTCGAAGGTCATTTATAATTGGAAGAGGAACACTCTCTCCATCGAAAGCGGCGGGCGGAAGTTTGCTATTGACCTCCATACTCAAATGGTGAGCGAGGAGATTGCATCCTCTTCGGAATCAGAATCCGACGAGGAACATGGCCGACCGGATGAGGGAAAGGATGGAATGGAGCCTAATGACCAGGGTGTCCTAGAGCTGGGAGAATGTTCCGAGGACGAACCAAGCTCGATGAACGGACTCTTCCATTGGCAAATGGAAGACTACGAGCTCTTTCATACTTACATGCTAGGGGTGGAAGAAGAGAAAGAAGTGTTCCCACCGGAATACAGGGAATACAAGGGGAAGCCCGTGTAAATGAAAGTCCAGCCCACCAATTTGATGCAGAGAAACTGATCAGGTATGAAGAACCATCCTTACAGACCACCAACCTCGGGGATGAAGAAAACCCATGCAATATACTAGTAGGGGATGAGTGGGATCCAGTCTTAAAGACTGCAGCATTCAAAATCTTCATGGAATACAAGGACGTATTCGCCTGGACTTACAAAGACCTCAAGGGGGTCCCACCAGAGTTGTGCGTACACCGCATTCCCTTGGTACCAGGAGTCGTACCCGTACGGAAAAGACCATATAGGATGAACAAAAACAATGCAGCGAGGGTGGATGAGGAAATTCAAAAGATGCTTGAGGTTCGTATTATCTTTAGAGTGTAGACAAGTGAGTGGGTATCTCCGATAGTGATATCACTAAAGAAGGATACCAACCAAATAAGGATTTGCGTCGATTTCCGATGCCTCAATGCGGTCACCATAAAGGACCCCTTCCCCATCTTGTTCATAGATACTATCCTCAAAGAGGTGGCTGGGCATGAGATGTACTCATTTATGGATGGATTCTCTGGGTATTACTAGATCTCCATCGCAGAAGAAGATAAACTAAAAACGACGTTCGTGGTGGAGGACGGAGTGTACGCATATAACCGGATGCCCTTCGATCTATGCAATGCACCGACAATGTTTCAAAGAATCATTCTCCACATCTTCGACAAGATGTCTGTGGGGAATTTTTAAGCCTTCCTAGATGACTGGTCTGTCTTCAGCGGCGAGGACACCCACCTGGTAGCCCTTCAGGAGTGCATGGAAAGGTGTCGCCGCGCAAGATTGGCACTCAATCCGAAAAAGTGTCGATTTATAGTCCCACAGGGGAAGCTCTTGGGTCATATTGTTTGTAAGACCGGGGTAAAGATTGACCCGACAAAGTTCGAGTAATAGTAGAATTGGAGGCCCCTACGGACGTAACAGGAGTGAAGTCCTTTTTAGGACACATCTGCTGTTGTAGGCGATTCATCAAGAACTTCTCACAAGTCTCTTGTACCCTTGACAAGTTGACACGGAAGGGGGAACCATATGTGTGGAGTACGGAACAGGATGCTGCATTTGGGGAGTTGAAAACGAGGCTGGTCGGAGCACCGATTTTGGTGTATCTCAAGTGGGATAAGGAGTTTCATGTACATGTTGATGCTTCCAACTTTGCAATTGGTGCAACCCTTGCCCAGGTTGGCGACCACGGTCTGGATCATCCTATCTATTTTGCCAAGAGATTATTGTTGAAAGCGGAGAAAAACTATAGCACCATGGAGCGGGAGGCTCTCGGGATGGTATATGCCATACAAAAGTTCAGATGCTACCTCTTGGCAACGCCGTTCACATTTTATGTGGACCACCAAGCGTTAATATACCTGGTCAATAAGCCCATCATTCATGGCAGAATAAGCAGATGGTTGTTGTTGTTACAAGAATTCACATTCACAATCATTGTACGGCCAAGGAAAAGCCACGTGATCGCGGATCATCTCTCTCGACTCAAATTCGGGGAACCGCTGGAGGGTGTCAATGACGACTTCCCCGACGCACATCTGTTTCGCATTGCCATCTTGCCAGGATGGTACACGAGCATTGGCGCGTACCTCTCGACATCACAGTTTTCGAGGGATATGCTGCCCGGTGAACGAAGGAAACTGGTGCTAAGGAGTAGATCCTTTCAACTAATAAATGGACTGTTGTATAAAATGGAACCCGACCAAGTACTCCGAAGGTGTGTTTTAGAGGAAGAGATTCTGAGCATTCTGAGGGAGGCACACGAAGAGCCAGCAGGCGGGCATATGGGATCGGACACAACAACACGAAAGGTGTTGTTGGCAGGGTTATGGTGGCCCACGCTACACAATGATGCTCGAGACTGGGTTGTGGGATGCGACACCTGCCAAAGAGCCGAGAAACCGTTAAAGCGGGACTTCATGCCTCTGCACCCTTCCCAGGCGCAAGAACTCTTTGAGCGATGGGGCTTGGATATCATCGGACCCCTGAAGGTGAGTAAGGCTCGGAGATGTCGATATATGGTGGTAGCCACGAAATACATGACAAAGTGGGCAGAGGCACGAGCCTTGCCGCATGACTCGGCCTTGAGTACGACCAAGTTCATTTATGAGCAGATCATAACAAGGTACGAGATTCCCATTCAGTTGACTAGTGACAGAGGAGGTCACTTTGTCAATCATGTCATTTGGCTGTTAACGACAGAATTCAAAATCTTTCACTCCTTGTCTAGTTTGTATTACCCTCGGGCCAACGGGTAGGCCGAGGCCACAAACAAGATACTAGTCTCCGTGATTTATAAGTCATGTGGAGTGGAGCAGGAGGACTGGGAAGAAAAGTTACCCTCATTGCTATGGGCTTATCGAACAACATATAAGGTCACCACAGGACATACACCCTTCTAGTTGATGTACGGGCAGGAGGCAGTTGTCCCTGTCAAGTTTATGGTGCTGAGTTTAAGAATCGCAGTCGAGAATAGGCAGGAGGACATGGAAAGCCTTCGAGAAAGATTGTACAATCTCAACAAGCTACATGAGGGTCGCATGATGGCACAGTGGGCGACAGAAGTTGCGCAACTGCGACGGAAGGTCTGACACGACAAACACCTCAAGCGCGTTCGGTTCACCCTAGGCTAACTAGTATTAAAGTATAATGGAAAGAATGAGATAAAGCCTGACAAGTTTAAAGTTAAGTGGCTAGGACCGTACCGGGTCCGGCAAGTTGGTGACAATGGGGCAATCAAATTATGGACGCTCGATGGCAAGGAAGTCCTCGTTACAATAAATGGGTCAAAATTGAAGCCATATCACAAGAGGCGACATTGTGACGACCCAGTTCAGCCGGTGGGCCCAGCCAGCCAGTAAGTCATTATCTCTATAGAAAATAATATTAAAAAAAAAAAAAAAAAACGTGCGGTACCGTACGGCCATAGGACCTCAAAAAGAGAGTAGAGAACATATAAGTCCGTACACCATACGGTAAACAATTCAAACCAAATTTTGTTGTACATCGAAGAGGAAATATCCGTACACCGTACGTACGGTAGAGGGAATGTATACCGTACGGTATCAAACAAACATAAGTCATCCTTTCACCGTACAGTCGAGGGAACAAACATTGCATTCTTGTACGAACGAAGGAGAGTACGGTCACTATTTATGCGAAGTATCCTTCTTGCCGTACGACTGTACGGACGGGCACAAAGAGTGGGTGTAGTTGTTTTAATAGTTCGTTATCGTTCGTACGGTACTAGCAAATTAGCAACGTGCAAGAGAAGGCGTGGAGGAGGGGGAAAATAGGCCGTACGTACGGCAAATTGGAAAGCATCACATACACCTTGGCAATGGTGTGAAATCTGTACGGTTTGGAGATTAACTGGTTTTTTTGGAGTACGGCAAGGAAGTTTTTTTCGAAGACAGCAAACAGGTAGTTATTAGTTATAAGCGACAAAAGACAACAAGGAAACGGTTATGAATTCAGCAGGGAAACGCACTTCGAGGACAAAGTTAGCGGATGATTCTAGTAGCAGCATGAATTTGAATAGGAATGCGCAGGTCTTGGCCTTAGGCCTGCGTGTTGCAGGTTGCACAGATACAGGCAGGAAGAAGAGTAGACCAAAAGTGCAAGGACAAATGGCTTCTGCAACTTCTTCCTGGGATCATGTCACACCTGAGACCATAACCTTCGAAGGTCTAAATGAATTGGATTGCTGGAAGTGGTGGCAAGAGACACCGGAGAGCGATCTGGTAAAGGAATGTCTGCGAAGGGCTCAGGTACAGTGGGTCATCCAAATGCCCAATTTTTGTATTAAAGACTTTGAAGGTCCACTGCACGCAATGGTCAAAACATGACAGGTACTCTAGAATTAGCACAGTGTCATATAAGAATTATAATGTTCAAATTTCCTTTACAATAGTGGAATTTAGACGAGTGTTTGGCTTACCGGACGAAGGGCAGAAGATTGATCTCAAGGGCAAGAAACTCACCGTAGAGGTAAAGGATTTTTACATACGACTGATATGCAGGGATAACCTCTCGGAGGCGGAAAAAGACTATCAGAAAGTCTTCACAGAGCCGAGGGGTGAAGAAGTCTTTTGTCAGGGAAGGGCATTGGCACAGTCTCATGGACGTGGTTAAGAGCAGGCTCACAGGTTCCAACTGTGCTTCAGATATTTCTTTTCGGCAGATATCCTTTATGAACAATTTGATGGGAGGCAAAAGGTATGACTGGGTCGAATTGTTGTCAGAACGCATGCACGATTTTATGACTTTACAACACAAAACCTTGTACATGCCACATTACGCGATAGGATTACTGTTGGACGCCTTAGTCAGATAGATTCCTCAGGCCACTCTGTCGAGGGAGGTTAAACTAGGACCCTTGGCCCTAGGCAAGCCTCCAATTATGTGTTGGAGACACTTGGACGTCCCTACTGGACAGAAGGTTCTTCCAAGGCAGAAGCGGCGAAGGCAAGCAGTTTCGGGGTTTGCGTTTGAGGACATAGATAGTGGATGCGAGGAGACATCTGAGGACGGTGATGCAAATGAGGACACAGCGGAGGATGACCCCATAGAGGTAGCTGTTGCCGTAACAACTCCTACGACCACCCCGGTTCTCTTTACTCGACCGATGCTATTCGAGACAACACATCTGACTTCCCCAGTCGTGGCATTTGGCCAACATTGCACACCCGTGAGTTTGGCTTCTGTACAAGAGGCCATCCCTGCTTTTGGTCAACCGCAGACACTGGTGACCATGACTCCATTAGTAGATGTACCTGTGACAGAAAGGGTAGATGAGTCAGAGGGGTTGGGGTGGAGATGTCCCTGAGGGAGAGCAGCTTGTGAGGGAGAGCCAAGTTTAGTTGGATGTGGTTGGGACAGATGTTGTGGTTACCAGTGATGCCAACCTGTTGGTCCCACCTCTAGCCGATCCTTCTTCCATTGAAGGTATGTGCAGTTGGCTCAGTCAGCGCTTTCAGATGGCACCCTTATCCCCAATTGGAGCGGCAATTCTCTCTCCCAGATGAGATGGGCCCCCGAAGGTGATCGATTTGGATGCAGCGACCTCACCTTCGGAAGTCCACTCTGAGGACTTGGCAGAGGAGGCCATGTACTTGGCCGAGATGAGTACCGTAGTTACTATGGGGTTGCCTGGGCCTGAGTCCATCAATCCGCTAGAAACCTTGACGGAGCCTGCCGGGGAGGATGTGGAGGCATACTTTGCGAACATGATTGTCTGAGGCCGTCAGATGGTAGCTTCAGCACAGTCTCGAGCTCTGGAGAGTAGCATTTGGAGTGCTTGTTGACCTTTGTCCGGGGAGGTTACCCCATTGTTTTTGCAGCCTGTTTCGAAGTAGGTGGATGGCCCACCGTAGAGATTGTAGAGATGTTGACTGCCTGGGCAGTTGTCGAGCCAGTGGTAGAGAGTCGAGTGGAGGTTCTTGTTAGACAGATAGAGCGGGCCGTTTGGGAGGGCTATTACACCCTGAGGCGTACGAAGCATGTTTCCGCTGGGCATGAGATGACACGGGTGGCCGCACAGTGTGCTTGGGAGGAGCTGGCCACCCGATTAGAGGCCGTAGAGGGGGACTTGGCTCACAGTTGCCAGGAGTTGGCTCGCGAGTAGGCAGTTTGAGCAGCAGAGCGAGCGGAGTTGGTAGCTCAATTGGATGCTACCAGGGTTGAGAAACTGGCTCTAGGGGCACAGGTGGTTGCGGAGAGATCTTCATTTGAGCAACAGTTGGTAGAGGTGGCTACCGAGCGGAGTGCCTTGGAGACATGCCTTATCCAGTCTTGGGAGGATGTCGACCGGAAGGAGAAAGAGTTGTTGGAGGCCGCGATGATGGTGAAAAATGCACTGGAACATAGGATGGTTGCAGAGAGGGACTTGAAGGCTAGAACAGAGCAGGTCTATGCGCTGCGCTCTCGCCTAACTTCTTCGGAGCTGCAGTTGGCCTCTTCAGGGACGCCTTCTCAGCCCCCTTCTTCTCAGTTATGATTTTGGGGTTGTAGTTATAGCATTGTCTCCATTTTGTTGTTAAGTTGTCGGAGACAACTTGTTTTTTGGGGGGGTTGATGTTGTTGAGAATAATGTCATGTATGTTGTTGGGAATTAGTTAGTGACCGGAGGTTAGGTAGTTGGGTCACGGTTGCCAACCGTCGCACCCCTTCGGTTTTTTATATTCTATGTACTACCTTTGGGTAATCATCTTGGTATGAATGGAAAAGTATACTATTGTAATCAGTGTGTCTACGGATGAATTAATAGAAGAACTGTTCTCTGGCTTTATTGTTATAATGTTCTATGCATTTACTTCTGTAATTATCTAGTTTACCCAAGAAGGCAAACATACGGCTGGGATAACCAAGCAATGTTATTAAATAATTTATTTCTGATTTCACTGCGCACACATTCACTTGTAATTTCTCCTCTTTTTTATTCACACACATCACATACACACATTTACCTTTTGCAGGAAAAACTCTATAAATTTATACACGTATCCTGCAAACCTGGGAAAATTAAATTGATTTGCTCTAAACCCTTATTCACAAACATTCAGCATAAATGCAACTTCTGTATAAAATTGCTCCGAATCTGAGGGTTTTCATCTCCAAACTCTACAACTTTAGCTCACTGTGGATCCTTGGATGGAACTGCTCCGCCTTTTCATATACATTGTTGAGTTTTTCCATCAAGTGCAAGTCCAAGCCAACTTGCTGAGTTTTCATTGAGTCCGAGTCTCAACATTATGATATTGATTATCAATTTGTCATAAATTAATGAATATATGTCATAATATATCAGTCCAATACCCAGAACTCAAATAATGTAGAACTGCAGTCTACAAATTGTTCCCCTTCACAACCGTAGTCAGATTTGAACTAGAAGGTAAATCTAAGTCATCCTCCTTAGGAGTAAATGAATCATCAAATATGTTGTGTTGTAATGTCCCCTTTTTGAAATAGGATTTAATAGTAAATAATAATAAAATTAAAATCTAAGTTGCTGGTCCTGGTTCGGGTTCAATATTTGTTCAATTTTTTTTTTGGGTGGGTTTGGTTTTGTTTGTACAAAAACATGTTTTTTTTAACACACACACACACACACACACATGCAACAACAAATAAGTTTGTACACCACTATGCTAATAGTAAAACAACATAGTAAAATACACCACCATATCAATGTTTCAGTTCAAAAATAATAATGTCAACATTAGCAATCAGCCATCACTGATCAAATATCATCAAAAGTCATCAAACATATCATCATCCTCTTGCTGTGGCAAATTAGAAGCACAAACAGTGCCACTGGCATCAGTACTAGCAATCTCAGCCTCATGAGCAGGCTCATTATCACTAGGTAGCTCATGATCATCATCATCAATTGCAAGTATATCAAGGCGGGCAATCGAATCATCCAACTTCTCACACTCTGGTTTAACAACCCAATGCATTGCCTCTTCTTTTTTGTAGGTATTGTCTTTGTACGTTAGGAGCCTCAAGTTTGAATGCACACATACCAAGTCTTCCGCCTTCTTGGAATGTAGTCTATTGCGTTTTATTGAGTGGATAAAGGAGTATGTGCTCTAGTTCCTCTCGGATAATGATGAACTAGCAACCTATCAAGATTTTCAATCTTGAAATTAGAGTTAAGAGTTATGCATAAAAAATTTAAATATAAATTCAATATTCATCAACAAGAATTTAGAAATTAGAATCTTAAGAGTTAAGAACTTACTTGTGATAAAACTTTGATGCCAACAGGTTGTAGGCGCTGGTATATTTCTCCATGGAAGTATCACCATTTATGAGCATCAACATCTTTCTTGTCTTCAATAGCGTCAAGACCACGATCATCGATGCTTGCGAAACTCATCAATTTAGACCTCACCATAGGCCGTATGGGATCGGGAGAGAGTCTACAAAGGGCTGCCTTGTACTCGTGAGCAACTTTAGGATCTCTAAATGGGGCAGCTCTAGTGCTACTCTTATTAAGGACCGCTGACTATGGTACTTGGGGCTCAATGCAAAGGCAAGGAGATGCAAAGGGGTAGTCATTTTGTTTGATCTCTCCACCATGATTTTCTGTAGTTCCTTGAAGAATGTTTCTTTAGGATCTCGCTCTTTCTCATTTATGATTTTTTTCATATCTTCAATCATGGAGTGTAATGTCCCCTTTTTCCTAGATTTGAGACACTATGGAATTTCTATAATTCTAACTTGAGCAATTATATAATTCTGATAGGTAACTCCAATTCGATGAAATAAATAATGCAATTAATTCAATTTGTATGATAATATGATAGTGCATACACAAGTTATAATGTGAATTACTGGTAGTTTCAATTGCAAATGCTGACAGTGATGGAATTTATGTATAATTCCAAATGCATACGCTTCCAAAGAAGGTTGCATACAACAATAAGAATGTTATTTCTGATATGACGTTATGATTAATGCTTATATCACCTAAATGGCTATCTCTGATGTACAATGTTTTATCCACGCTACATATGCAGGCTGAGGATATCTCAATTACAGAGATATAGGTTGTCTGATATTCCTTTCTTTTATATGTATTGATACTCTGATAATCAAGCCGTCTCTGATCTATACTTGAGAGAAAGTTCTTCTGGATGATGCTGTCTCATATATGGAATAGAATTGCTTGCACCGTTCAATTGCTGTAGCAATTGGGTATGCTCAATCGGGCGCTCCACAAGGGAAATATATATTTTATTCAATCTTCTAATCTGCCTTCTTGCCATGATACGATGCCCATATTTATATTCATCATCAGCCAAGTGAAGAGGTATGATGGAAATGGAAATGATAAGTTGTGTGGCAAAAGACATGACTCATGTTTACTAACCAACGCCACCTTTTCCTTGGACTTATCGTGTCTTTTTAGGATGATGATAATTATGCTCGTTTATTAAGTAGTCAACTTAATAATTTAATTAATGACTTTTGACTTCATCTACGTCTAGTCTTGCTAAGAGTTCTTGCTTCAACAGATAGGTATCGTTCATGATTTCCAGCGATAAGTGATTTCCATCTTTCAACTTAGCCATCGATGGAATATAATTAATTGGATGCCTAGTAAATTGCTGAGTTAATAATTAACGTTGATGGTGTGGCTAACACCGATTCCACCAACACTCTTAAATCAATTTTATACTACTTGCTTGATATTGTCAATAGCTGTTATCGGGGTTCCAATTATTATCGCGTTTTGTCTTCTTGGATTCGATAATAATATTAGCCGCTGTTCGCCAAATGATCTGACAGGGATATCGTCTTTGTACCTAGCTTCTAGACTTTATAACATTGTGTTTGACCGCTTCATACCGTATATTGGTAATCTCACATTTGAACAATGCTCCTTTATAAATCACGGTATCTTGTTGTTGACGTGTCATTGTAATCTCAATCTTTTTTGCTAAGAAAATGTTTGGTCAACATTCTATGCCTTCATATGGTTGAAATATTTGCTAAGAAAATATTTGGTCAACATCACATAAGTTGAAATCTTTAATTAAAACTTATAAAATCGTACACGCTCTTAAATTTGGGGATATTACAGTCTCCCCCTGGTGCAGGAACACCCATGGGTTGCTTGAGTCAATCCCAGTTGAATTTTGTTGTGTATGCCTTTGTGGCATTTTGTGTGTTGGTTTTCTTAAGGTCATGATTGACCATAGTTGTGAGTACAATAGGATTTAGGTCTTGTGAGTTTTAAGCCCTTTGAAAGTTGCAAATAGGGGCTAAAAAGTTGTGAAGCCTCCTGATTAGCAAAATGGGAATGGTGATGTCAGCATGATGTCAGTATGACTTAGAGTAGTTTAGAACCATGTTTCAACCATGGTTAGGGTCTATGGTAAGATTTGATGAGTGTTTGAACTCATTTTGTTGAAATTGGAAAAAGTTGTCAAAAAGATTTAAAGTTGCATTTTGCAACTTTTGCGAATTTGAAATGTTGCTCGGACAACATTGTCAAAATATGCAATTCGATGACAGAGTGCCCTAAGAGGCAACCAACTACTCAACTGACCTATTTAAGACATGTCTTGACCAAAATGCAAGGTGGGACATTCAATTGTACAGACTAAGTTTTGAGAAATCAAGAAGTTTGCTTGTTTAGTGTGCAATTCAGTTCTTTTAAGTTACAGAAGGTAGTTAATGGATTGAATCCTGCACTGTAGCTCATGCATGGATTAGTTTAGATGCTTTTCTAGTTCTGTGTGCAAGTAGATAGGCATTTTGAAGTTCTTTCTTTGTCTTTTGTAAATAATTTGTGTTTGGCACTGTCACTGGTTCAATCCAGACAATTTGTAAAGATGGAAATCTAACTCACTATCCCATCGGGCATTCTGTACGGCCTCTTGGGAATAGTGAGTAGACTCCATGTACATATTATGTGTAGGAGCTTGGGCCCTCAAATGCATAGGAGTGATTTTTAATGTCTTGCCCTAGGCGAGTCAGTGGAGAGCCCGGCTAGTGGAGACACAGTTGCAGAGAGCATAACTTGCATTAATTTTCCTTTTGGTAGATATTGAAACCTAGGATCAATTTTCCTTTTGGTAGATGAAGTTAGGAGTCTTTCCAAGATTTGGTGAGGAGGAGGTCGCACCAATCTAGATGGAGGTCTAAAACATTCAGCTTTGTCAAGAAGCCAGAGAAGACCCTAAACCCCCTTAAATCCACTCATTTTGAGTTAGGGTACTGTATGGATGGTGGAGACCCTAAGACCCCAAAAATGCTTGAGGGGTTAGCAAATGATCCAAGAATCCAAAGAAAGATTGCAAGGATACTTTGGAAGGAAGTAGAGAAAATCCCTATATTCTCAGAATAGGAGACCTAATAGGGCTACTAGCCTTTAGGCCTATTTTGTGACCAATTGTGGAAATCGGCTACCTAGTTGAACTAAGTGGGACTCCTAACACCCCTAGTTGATTAAATTGGGATGTTCCAAGACACCTCCACACCTCTGCAAGATTACCATTTGTGTAAGGAGGTTGCAAGCCTTTAATGGAGCTTAAGGGCCAGAGAGTGAGAAGGTAGTATGTACCTAGTAGAAGACTTGGTTTGTTGAATCTTTCTTGTTAGTTGGGTTGGCTAGAGTAACCATGGGATCATCAGTGGTTGAGGATCCTAGAGGTGTGTAGGTGTAAAGAGAAGACACCCTAAAATCTCTTGAAGAGACTAGGAGCATGAGTCAGTGATTGACTCATCCACCCTCTCTAACAGGTTGGTATCAGAGGCCCAAAAGATTTGGGATGGCATAGTGTATGTCAGATTTTGAGTCCAGTGGGTCCTCAATCATGGTGACTAATGTGGAATTGGCCAAGAAGGTTGATGACCAGGAGGTAGACAATAGGCTATTGAGGGAAAGAATAGCCCAACTAGAGAAAGCATTGAGTGAAGTGCAGACTAAGACTGATGAAGTTAGTGACAAACTTGAAGGGAAAGAAGCCAAGGGAAAAGAGGTTGCAGAAGAGGATAAAACCCCTGAACCTGACCCTGTGTTGCAAGAAGAACCTTTCTTGAAGGCTTTCAAAGCCATGAGTGGAAAAGCTCTTGAAGGGATACCATTATTCAGTGGAAAGAGGCAGATCTAGTCATGGACTGGATAGAAGGCATGGAGAACCATTTTGAATGTGATGGAGTCACAGAAGAACAAAAGGTCAAGGTGGCAAAGTCAAGGCTTAGAGGCTCCGCATTGACATGGTGGAAGTTCATTCAAGCAGAGAGGAAGAAGGAAGGCAAGAAACTAATTTCCACTTGGAAAGGAATGGTTATCAAAGTGAGAGAGGTATACATGCTAGATGACTATGAAATACAATTACACAAGAAGAGACAAAGTCTTAGACAAAATTATCTTGATGTGAATTCCTATACAGAGGAATTTCAAAAGCTTTGTATGAGATCTAATGTATCTGAAGATGAGAGCCTTAAAGTGGCTAGATACTTGAATAGTTTGAAGTGGAGTATTCAAGAGGAGATGACTCCTAAGTCCCAAAACAGCACACCAGTGCTATCAATTAGCTATCAAGATTGAAGATAAGAGTAGGAGGAAACAAGATCAAACCTCCAAGAGCAGAGGAAGAGGAAGAGACCAGAGAGGTCATAGAGGTGGTTACCAAGGTAGAGGGACTGAACAAAGAAGCCACGGAGAGTCTAAACTTGCAGAGCATGGGAGTGAAACAACTTCTAGAGGAGGTTATGGAAGAGGTAGAGGAACTCAAGGGGTTTCTAACAAAGGAAGAGGTGCAGGCAGAAGTGATTCTTACTTTGCTAGTATGAAATGTTATAGTTGTGGACAAATGGGACATCCTGCTTATAGGTGCCCTGAGAAAGCATCCTCTTCAAACAATGAAAAGAGAGTGGCATGTGCTCAAGAAGACACATCAAGAGTCAAGTCACCAGAGATTAGTCATATAGAATCAGAGATGGGGGAAAATCTAATGTTTAGAAGTCTTGATTAGACACCCAGTAAAAGAGGAACCAAAACAGAGAAGAGCCTTGTTTAGGATAAGGTGTAAAATACTTGGTAAAGTGTGTAAGGTTATTGTGGATTCTAGTTCCACAGATAACATAGTCTCAGAAGAAGCTGTGAAGAAGCTTAAATTGACAAAGATACCCCATACTAATCCATATAAAGTGACATGGTTGAACAAAGGGCAAAGTGTCGTTGTAAATGAGCAAACATGGGTTGAGTTCTCTATTGGAGGATACAAAGACAAATTAATTTGTGATGTGTTGCCTATGGATGCATGCCATCTCCTATTGGGCAGACCATGGCAATATGACAGAGGAGCTATCTATGATGGGAAGGAGAACACTATTTCATTCAAGAAAGATGGGAGAACATTCAAGATTCAGTCACTACTAGATGAAGAAGAAACACAGTCACAGACCCCTAGTGTTCTACTTAGCAGTGGAAAGGAGTTTCTTCATACTCTTCAACAAGAAGGAAGTGAGGGCTATGCCATAGTTGTAAAGCCCAAGGAAGTAGAAAAGACTACACAAGCACCTATACCAGTGGAGGTACAAGCATTGCTTGAAAAATTCAGAGGCATAGTTAGTGATGGTACACCAGCAACACTACCTCCTAAGAGGTCTATAAGTCATCAAATAGACTTTATCCCAGGGGCTTCATTGCCCAACAAAGAAGCTTACAAGCTCACACCAAAGCAGAACCAAGAAGTAGCAAGGCAAGTGTAGGAGCTGCTTGACCAAGGATTGGTAAAGAAGAGCATCAACCCATTTGCAGTACCTGTGTTTTTGGCATCCAAGAAGGGTGGTAAGTGGAGACTTTGCATTGATTCTAGGGCTATCAATAGAATTACAATTAGATACAGATTCCCTATACCTAGAATTGAAGATTTGATGGACTGTCTTGGAGGGGCAAAATATTTTACTAAGCTGGATCTCAAAAGTGGATACCACCAGATTAGGATAAAGGATGGGGATGAATGAAAGACAACTTTTAAAACCATTGAAGGGTTGTATGAGTGGAGAGTTATGCCATTTGGGCTTACAAATGCCCCTAGCACATTCATGAGGCTCATGAATGAGGTGCTAAAGGATTACACTGACAAATTTGTAGTAGTATATCTTGATGATATACTCATTTTCAGCAAAACAGAAGAGGAGCACCTAGAACATTTGGAAATAGTGCTCAGAAGGCTACAAGAGGAACAATTGTCTATCAATCTAGAGAATTGTGAGTTCTTCAAGCACGAGCTTGTGTACTTGGGGTTTGTAGTATCTCAAGGTTCATTGAAGATGGACCCAAGAAAGGTGGAGGCTATCTTGAATTGGCCAACACCAACCACAGGGACAAAGGTAAGGAGCTTTCATGGGTTAGCTCAGTTTTACAGGAATTTTTTAAGGAATTTTAGTGGAATTTGTGCACCAATGCTAGACACCATTAAAGGTGGATTGAAAACCAAGTTCAAGTGGACTTATGAAGCAGGTAAAGCCTTTGAGTAGTTGAAAGAACAGGTAGCTACCCAACCTATCCTCTTGTTACCTAGTTTTGATAAGCTATTCACAATAGAGTGTGATGCAAGTGGAGTAGCAGTAGGAGTGTTGAGTCAGGAGGATAGGCCTATAACATTCTTTACTGAGAAGCTCAACGAAGCAAAGAAGAAGTATTCAGCCTATGACTTAGAGTTGTGTGCTCTAGTCCAGTCACTTAGGAAATGGAGACATTATCTCCTTCCTAAGGAGTTTGTGGTATTCACAGACAATCAAGCCTTGAGCTATATTAACACAATACAAATTGAGCAATAGGCACCTAAAATGGATGGAATATCTACAAGCCTTCACATTTACTATCAAGCACAAGAAGGAACAGATGAATAAGGTGGCAAATGCTTTGAGTAGGAGATTGCTGACAGTTCAAGAAGTTCAACTCCAAAGCATTGGCATAGAGAGATTAAGGACCTCTATAGAGATGATGAAGACTTTTCTAAAGCCTACAAGGGATTTCCAAAATCACTTTCACAGTCAATTTGCAGAATATACATTACAAAGTGGTCTTTTGGTTAAGGGAAACCAGTTATGTGTCCCTAATTGTTCAATGAGAGAAAATCTCATACAGGAGAAGCACAATGGTAGCCTAAGTGGGCATTTTGGCATCAAAAAAACCATGGAGTTAGTGCAAAGGTTTTATCATTGGCCCAAGTTGCCAAGAGATGTCAGAAGGTATGTTGAGCAATGAGTTGTTTGTATGAAAGCCAAAGGGGGAGCTAGCAATGTAGGCTTGTACCAACCTTTGCCTATTCCCAAATAAACCATGGGAGTGCATTAGCATGGATTTCATAGTAGGTCTCCCCAAGACAAAGACATGTTTGGATAGTATCTATGTGGTGGTAGATAGATTTAGCAAAATGAGTCATTTTATCCCTTGTAAGACCACCCGTAATGCCAATTATATAGCTCATCTCTTTTTCAAGGAGGTGGTGAGGATACATGGACTTCCCCTAAGCATTGTGTCAGATAGGGATGTCAAGTTTATGGGTCACTTTTGGAAGACTCTGTGGAGTAGATTGGGTACCAACTTGTCTTTTGGATCAGCTTACCATCCACAAACAGATAGTCAAACTGAGGTGATTAATAGGGTGTTAGGTAACTTGCTTAGATGCCAAACTAAGAAGGAATATGGGCAGACATGGGATCTAGAGATTCCACAAGCTGAGTATGCCTATAATGATAGTGTTAATTGGACTATTGGCAAAAGTCCTTTTGAAATAGTATATGGGATGCACGCCAGGGGTGTATGTGAGCTTAAAGATCTAGGAGCCATGGAGTATAGGAGTGGTCTTGCAGAGGAATTCTCTCAGACAATGAAAGAGATTCAGGAGCAAGTCAAGAAAACAATAACAAAGGCTACACACAAGCTGAAAGCCAAGGTGGATGAGAAACGAAGAGATGTTCAATTTGATGTGGGAGACTATGTCATGGTTCATCTGAACAAATCCAGATAGCAGAAGGGAGTGCCTACAACGTTGCAGATGAAAAGAGTGGGATCATGCAGGATAATAGCTAAGTATGGGTAGAATGCCTATAAAGTGGAACTTCCCTTAGATTTAGGCATCTCTCCAGTGTGTAATGTGGCAGGCTTAGTAAAGTTCAAGGGGAATTTGTCTGAGGTAAACCAGAGAAACCAAGAGTTATTGGAAGATGTCAGTACAATTGCTTTACCTCCCAAAGCTAAGCCTCAAGCAGATAAGATCTTAGAATCCAGGGTGAAGAAGACAATTAGTCACCAGATGTACATGGAGCATTTGGTACAGTGGAAGAGACAGCTAGAATTTGAAGCTACATGGGTGGAGGAAAGCAACTTCAAGAAGTTAGGTATTGATCTCTCCCTGATCTCCTCATGTACCTTAAAATCTGTGCAGAGGGGGAGAATGGTGCAGGAGCACACATGGGTTGCTTGAGTCAATCCAAGTTGAATTTTGTTGTGTATGCGTTTGTGGCATTTTGTGTGTTGGTTCTCTTAAGGTCATGATTGACCATAGTTGTGAGTACAATAGGATTTAGGTCTTGTGAGTTTTAAGTCCTTTGAAAGTTGCAATTAGGGGCTAAAAAGTTGTAAAGCCTCCTGATTAGCAAAATGGGAATGATGATGTCAGCATGATGTTAGTAGGGCTTAGAGTAGTTTAGAATCATGTTTCAACCATGGTTAGGGTCTATGGTAAGATTTGATTAGTGTTTGAACTCATTTTGTTGAAATTAGAAAAAGTTGTCAAAAAGATGTAAAGTTGCATTTTGCAACTTTTGCAATTTTGAAATGTTGCTCGTACAACATTGTCAAAATATGCAATTCGATGACAGAGTGCCCTAAGAGGCAACCAACTACTCAACTGACCTATTTAAGACATGTCTTGACCAAAATGCAAGGTGGGACATTCAATTGTACGGACTAAGTTTTGAGAAATCAAGAAGTTTGCTTGTTTAGTGTGCAATTCAGTTCTTTTTAGTTACAATAGGTAGTTAATGGATTGAATCTTGCACTGTAGCTCGTGCATGGATTAGTTTAGATGCTTTCCTAGTTCTGTGTGCAAGTAGATAGGCACTTTGAAGTTCTTTCTTTGTCTTTTGTAAATAATTTGTGTTTGGCACTGTCATTGGTTCAATCCAGATAGTTTGTAAAGATGGAAGTCTAACTCACTATCCCACCGGGAATTCTGTACGACCTCTTGGGAATAGTGAGTAGACTCCATGTACATATTGTGTGCAGGAGCTTGGGTCCTCAAATGCAGAGGAGTGATTTTTAATGTCTTGCCCTAGGCGAGCCAGTGGAGAGCCCGACTAGTGGAGACACAGTTGCAGAGAGCATAACTTGCAGAGGTTGAAACCTAGGATCAATTTTCCTTTTGGTAGATGAAGTAAGGAGTCTTTCCAAGATTTGGTGAGGAGGAGAAGGTCACACCAATCCAGATGGAGGTCTAAAACATTCAGCTTTGTCAAGAAGCCAGAGAAGACCCTAAAACCCCTTAAATCCACTCATTTTAAGTTAGGGTAATGTACGGATGGTGGAGACCCCAAGACCCCAAAAATCCTTGAGCGGTTAGCAAATGATCCAATAATCCCAAGAAAGATTGCAGGGTTACTTTGGAAGGAAGTAGAGAAAATCCCTATTTTCTCGGAATAGGAGACCTAATAGGGCTACTAGCCTTTAGGCCTATTTTGTGACCAATTATGGAAATCGACGTTCTAGTTGAACTAAGTGGGACTCCTAACACCCCTAGTTGATTAAATTGGGATGTTCCAAGACACCTCCACACCTCTGCAAGATTACCATTTGTATAAGGAGGTTGCAAGCCTTTAATGGAGCTTAAGGGCCAGGGAGTGAGAAGCTAGTATGTACCAAGTAGAAGACTTGGTTTGTTGAATCTTTCTTGTTAGTTGGGTTGGCTAGAGTAACCATGGGATCATCAGTGGTTGAGGATCCTAAAGGTGTGTAGGTGTAAAGAGAAGACACCCTAAAATCTCTTGAAGAGACTAGGAACATGAGTCATTGATTGACTCATCCAACCTCCGTAACACCCGCCTTGGAAAATGCTTGCCCACAAGCATTCTCATTTGTCAAAGATAAGCCCTGGGTCCCAAGGAAATGTGTAGACTTCCAAATCCTGAAGATTAGAGCTCCAATGGTTCTTAGGATGCTTATTTGAAACAATGATCTTGGAATGTTCATCTTTAAGGCAATTGACCCAAAGCGGTATGGACTCTTTACAAGGATTTCTATTGATAATGTTATATCCATTGTTGACAAATAGATATTCATTAACCGTTGAGCTCCAACTTGTTGTGAGGTTTTCACACCGCCCTCTTTTTGCTCGTAGTTGTTAGTTTAGTTAGGTTTTGGCAGTAAATTTGGTAGTTCAGGGTTTTAAAGGACTGAGGGGTGGCTAAAAAATCAAGTAGCCAAATTGCGATTTTAAAGTGGGAGCGTTGAAATTAAAGACCTTTGGGGTTATGTTATGGTGGTGATAGCCAAAAATCCTAAGTGTATTTAAATTTTGGGTATTCAATTAGTCCAAAATACATTATAAATGCATATTTTATGCATAAGGGCCTTAAAATCCTTATAGAGATTGATTTTTCACACTTCAAATTGTCAAAATCCTAAGGAAAATCAATTTTTTGTTTATAAAAATACACAAAATCCGGACTTACTATGAATTTCCCCACTTTATTTGATCAAAATCCGGACTTACTATGAAATTCCCGACTTTAAATGACGTTTTCTTGAAAAAATTCGAAGTGTTGAGAGTCTATCCAGACATGGGTCGAGTTTGCCCACCGGGAATCCAAGGATAAAAGGTGTGAATGAAGAGTCCAAATGTAAGGCAATTCCCCCCTTTGGGTTTATACTTGGACAAATTTTGAGATGCAAAGTGTGGATTGTCCCTTCAATTGTTTGGATTTATCCAGAGAAAAGTCGAATTTCCCTTTTGGGATGACTATGAACGATGAAATTTTTTCGAAGCATGGGAACTAGTTATCCCTACATGGGTCAAAATCCCCCACTTCTGAAAAGGAACGGATAAAATTCTTCTAAGTGTGGAATGTAAGGATTTGTCCCTGCATGAGTCGATTTCCCTACTTGGAATGAGGAGAAATGAAGTGTGGATACCCCCTATGAAAGTATGGATGCCCTTTTTTGAATGGTCAAGGACTTAGTCAAATTTTTGTAAGTCCATACATGGGTCGTTTTTCCCTTTTAGTGCTTTTTAAAAAAGAAATAAATTAAATAATGGGAAATTAATAAAATAAAGCGGGAAGCTTCTAGAAGGATGGAAATCTTTTGTTCCACATTGCTTGTGGGAGGTAAATGGCAAGCTAAATCACCTTTAAAAGGCTGGCAGCTACAAGGTAAAACCATGAAGATCTGTAAGAGTCCAGGGCAAAGTGGCTAAAGAGTAAAGACAAATAGCAAGAGGCTAAGGAAAGGGGGCGATCCATGTCTAGAGGGGCTGGAAATTGAGCAAAGAGAGGGATATCAACCATATGCAGAGGTCTGATGTGGCAGGTGGCTCAAGTTGAGGACATAAGGTGAGTAAGAAGACATTGATATATGCAGGCCAAAATCTGAAGACTCCCATGTATGGACGATATTGGTAATAAATCATAGGGTTCTCCATAACCACTAAATCATATAACAAATGATTGCAGGTGATTTCTGATTTTGTTGGGGCCAATTTGAAGTGAAAGGGAGGTTGAAAGTAAGGTATTTGCAGGCTCAAATTTGCAAACTTCCTATACTGGGCGATTTTTGAGAAGATCATATAAATTTGTTAGTGCCCAAAACTTCCAGCATTTTGTTTGCAGATTGATGCCCATCACAAGATGCATCTTTGAAGACCATTCCAGGGCCTGGGAGTGGATGTTTGCAGGCCCAAATCTGAAGATTCCCTCAGACTGGGCGATTTTTTGGAAAAAATCATATAAATTCCTTAAGTGCCTAAAACCTCCAATACTTGTTTGGAGACTGATATCCACTCCAAAACACATCTTTTACAACTAATTTGAGGCATTAGGAGGCTGAGGTAAGTGAGTTACATGCAAAAGTCTGAGGACTCTATCTGAAAATTGATTTTTCAATATGATTCTGAGTTTTGTCTATGATAACAAATCTGATTAGGAACTTATTGCAGACCTTTTTGCAGCGTTTCGGGACTCATTTTAAGCCTTAGAAGGTCTGAAATCTTGAGTTGCATATCCACGTCTGCATACATTTGTAGCAGGGGCGTTTTTTTGGGAAATTCCCAATAGAATCTCATGTAATGAGCCTGATTTGGCCTCAACCTTAAAGCATTTAATTTTCATCAATTTCCATGCAAATCATATGTTTGACATTTTGTCAAAGAGTTGTCAGACTTGCTATAACGAACCCAACCTGACTCTTAGATAATTTCAACTGCAAAGCTCTAGGTTTGTTTGATATTATGATATTCCTCCACTGATTTGTAAATGGATTTGAAAAGCAAATATATATATAGTTTGTTTTGTCTTAATAATCACCACTTCTTCATATATGTAAAGCTTTACAATTAAACAATCATACTTAAATGTTTCAAAATTCTCGAAATATAACTCAATTTGCCAAATTTACTAAGTTCTTGAATTCAACATCTCTTGAATTTAAATGTTTCCAATCATGCTCATTCATATGCATTGAAAGGAAAATGCTTGAGCCCATGCTACAAACCATCTGCTCCCATTGATGTTTATTATTTGATTTGTAAGGAAATGCAAAGGAAAACATTAATTAAAACCTGGCAACTTCATGGTTGATGCCCACGCTGGTTCTTAATGCTACCGCTGCACACCCGTGTGCCCACGCGCTCGAGGATCAAGCCTTTACGGCTGGCGCAGCAGTCAAACTGGAGTCTGCAGCCTCTCACGTGAATGCAGAACGTGGCCCCGCTGCTGGTCTTCTCACCCGCGGCCGGTAGTCTACACCCGCGCTGCTATTTGGCCCCCTGCGGCTAGTATATAGGTGGCGGTTGATGCCACCAATCAGACCCTCTATCACCCGCGTAGCTGGAAGAGATGCGAGTGGCCTCCCAGCCGAAATGAAGAGTGCATACACCAGATTGCAAGCACTCGGCTTTGTAAGGATTGACCTCTTAAGCAGTCCACAGTTTAATGCTAAATTCAACCACCAGAATTTATAGCTCCTCCAAGATACAGAATCCACAGTAGGAAGGAGTTGCAATTGATTATACAACAACAATCAGTCGCCAATTAGCCTCAGAAGAATTAGTCTTCTAGAAACCAATTTGACCCTTATACTTCAACAAGGGCACAAATTTCAGAATTACTAGGAACAATTCCCAAGAACAATTTTTATATAAAATATTCGATGATGAGCACTAAGAATGGATCCGTATTTATAACTCTTCGGACGCCATAGTTTCCAAAAGGATATATCAGTTAACCAGTCTTCGGAATAGCAACTTCCAAATTATTATAATAATAAAGTATTATTATAATAATATGACTTTATTATTAATTAATTAACATTAGTTAATTAACCAATATGCACTCCAGTGATAAAATCTGCATCCACTGCTGATCCCTCCAAACTGACGGAGCCATCCACTGCATTGCCAAAAATAGCAACTGCCAAAAATAGACTTACTATAAATAGTAAGTCCCCAACCAAGGAATTGTACAAATTGAACATTGTCTGGAAAACTGACCCCTGCCGATATTGCCCTGCTAGAAAGGGAAACTGACCAAACTGACTTACTAAAAATAGTAAGTCTAGACTTACTAAAAATAGTAAATCTGCCAACTGGGACCCTCAAAACCGGGCATTAGCTCACGAGGGTCACGATGATGAGCTGACCAAGCCACTGCCACTACCTGCTAAAAAAGGGGGTCATCACAGTCCACCCTCCCCAAGCAATCCCTAAGCAACTGTACATCACAATCCACCTGGATCCCAAGGGTGAGCCTGTGTAGTATCACTGTCGCGCACAACTGACCCCTGTAGCACCAACACCCAAATCTTTGACATCAAGGACAACATCGTCCGAAAACTAACTGTAGGGGCCGATGGGAAAAAACAACTCAGCGGAACTTAGCCCAACTGTAACACCAACTCTACCGATACCTGAATCCCTTCCACCGAAACCAACCTCTGATAAACTGTCTCGGGTGTATCGACATTGCAAGTGTTCCAACTTGCAACTGCCAATTACATTTGCGAAGGATGGTACTAACCCATCCCACATTGGATTGTATGAGACTGGAGCCAACCCACATCGATGTAAATCCTCAGCCTGTGGGTCGAAGGTAAAATGATGAGAACACCTCACTGTATAGTGCCCATAGAAAGCCCCAATCTCCATCAAAGGCTCATCACTACCCAATTGGGAATCAGGAGATGGCTCCAATCTCTGACTCTATCTAACTGTTGGTTGGGTCGGGTCCTGGGCAACCTTCTCAGCAAACCCAACCATAAAATCCCTGTTGGGAAGCATTGTAGCCAAGGTCTCCACAATACTCCCCACTAAGCGTTGTATAGCGCAACAACCTCGAATGAGAGTACCCTTGGATACTCGATACGAACTCCCCTGCAAGTCTGCACTCTCAAGAAGATACTCCATAAATGTCTCGGTGCAATAAAAATTATATGTGGAAGCGTCAACCTGCTTCCCTGCAACCCACAGCTGATCTTCTTGCAAATGTGGCACTGCCAACTGTCTACTGCCACCAGCTGTATGTAATGTGGTAATAGATTCGCTTCCCGCAGCAGGAAGCAAATCACTGTGAGAGCTCGTCTCCACTGATGCTCTCACTGCCTCTATACGTCCTGTGCCCAAATCCTGGATGGATGTGTCTTCCACATCATTACGTCCCTCATCCACAACTGTAGAAGCCAACTCACCACCAACCACCTCAATGTGCAATTGAACTGGGTCTGGGGTTGGTGTAGACCGAACATGCTCCAACTCTACGGTCACCTCCTCCAATCGTGACTGTGACTCCTGTAAAGCCAACTGGGTACACTGCAGTGAGTCCACGGTCACCTCAAGCTCTTGGGTAAGCTCAACCACCTCCTCCTCTTTCCCTAACAATGTCTCATAACAGGTACTCCCCCACTCTCGAAGGTAATCCTTGTCAACAACTAACTGCGTGTAATTATGCTTCAAGACCTTGACAGCCTCTCTAAGCGCATGTATCTCTGCTAGAGAAAGACTACTATCACCGTGCTCATCTGACATAGGATCACCCCAACCAGATGCGGCTAACATCTGACGGATCGCATCAAAATGCTCAACAACTGAAGAGATGTCCCTGTCACTCACCTTCAGCTGACTAGACACATGATGCCCCTGTAAGCCCTGCCTCCTATGCAAGCTCTCCGTCCCACTAACTGCACTGTGATAGGAGACTGAATCAAAACTGCTTACCCCATGTGTGCTACTGTCCTCGCACACATCTGCAATTGCGATCCAACTTGTTGGTACCTCAACAAACACCTTAGAAGAAACAGAAACCCCAATAGGATTGCCAATAATAGAGAGTTCCTGTGAGTCCTGATCCGGGGACCCATTCAAGAGCTCCTCAGAGTCATAGCCCAATATCTGATAAGGAATGTCGTCCCCTATGCAACCTATATCATCATCTGATAAATCATCCGAAGTGTTCACACTCGTTGCATCTACATCCCCTAACAGGTGCTCAACTGCTATCTCCGGACTCTGTGTATCTGAATCGATGTCAGGATGTGAATCAATAACTCCCGAAAATGAGCTGACATCTGTCAACTTAGCTATAACACCCTGATCATTAATATCACAACAAGGTAGCTCCATGCTCTCGCCTATCCTAACTGAGAGGGGCGCTGCCTCTCGCTCTGGAGCTACACTATGACAACTGACATATAAATCTCTGATGACAATTCCCTCCTCGAGAGAATCTGGACCATCAGAGGCAATTACTGTAGCATCTGTCTCTGTACCAACTGCAACAACTACTCGGTAAGCCTCAACCTGCGGAAGCTCAGTGTTGCAGTCTACCACGGGTACAGACACGTCCACCTGTCTATGCGTGGAGTGTCTATCATCAGATACATGAGTAGGTGTCGTACTATACACTGGTGGGTCTACATCTCGGACACCTGTCGGGGAAAGCTCAAGCTTCCTACATTGCGATCTCGATGACGACATACGGAAAGCAGAAACCATGTACCTTGCTGCCCTATCTACTGTCTCTGGATCCGACAGACTTGCCGCCATCCTCTGCTGATGAAGCCTAAGTCTCTCCATTAATGTATCTATCTTGTCATTACTCCCTGTACTACTGCACCGACTCTTGGAGCTAAGCCGCCTGTATCTATCCATAGCTCAAAATGTGAGAGTGCTGATCACTCTTAAATATAACAGTAGATCGGCATAAATAATAAATTTCCTACACCACAGGGTGGCAGGAAACCGCTCTAATACCACTGTAATGAGCTTGATTTGGCCTCAACCTTAAAGCATTTAATTTTCATCAATTTCCATGCAAATCATATGTTTGACATTTTGTCAAACAGTTGTCAGACTTACTATAACGAACCCAACCTGACTCTTAAATATTTTCAACTGCAAAGCTCTAGGTTTGTTGGATATTATGATATTCCTCCACTGATTTGTAAATGGATTTGAAAAGCAAATATATATATAATTTGTTTTGTCTTAATAATCACCACTTCATATATGTAAAGCTTTACAATTAAACAATCATACTTCAATGTTTCAAAATTTTGGAAATATAACTCAATTTGCCAAATTTACTAAGTTCTTGAATTCAACTTCTCTTGAATTTAAATGTTTCCAATCATGCTCATTCATATGCATTGAAAGGAAAATGCTTGAGCCCATGCTACAAACCATCTGGTCCAATCGATGTTTATTATTTGATTTGTAAGGAAATGCAAAGTAAAACATTAATTAAAACCTGGCAACTTCATGGCTGATGCTCACGCTGGTTCTTAATGCTACCGCTACACACCCGTGTGCCCACGCGTTGGAGGATCAAGCCTTTACGGCTGGCGCAGCAGTCAAGCTGGAGTCTGCAGCCTACCACATGAATGCAAAACGTGGCCACACTACTGGTCTTCTCACCCGCGGCCGGTAGTCTACACCCGCGCTGCTATTTGGCCCCCTGTGGTAGTATATAGGTGGTGGCTGATGCCACCAATCAGACCCTCTGTCACCTGCGTAGCTGGAAGAGATGTGAGTGGCCTCCCAGCCGAAATGAAGAGTGCATACACCAGATTGCAAGCACTCGGCTTTGTAAGGATCGGCTTCTTAAGCAGTCCACAGTTTAATGCTAAATTCAACCACCAGAATTTACAGCTCCTCCAAGATACAGAATCCACAGTAGGAAGGAGTTGCAATTGATTATACAACAGCAATCAATCGCCGATTAGCCTTAGAAGAATTAGTCTTCTAGAAACCAATTTGACCCTTATACTTCAGCAAGGGCACAAATTTCAGAATTACTAGGAACAATTCCCAAGAACAATTTTTATATAAAATATTCGATGATGAGCACTAAGAATGGATCCGTATTTATAACTCTTCGGACGCCATAGTTTTCAAAAGGATATATCAGTTAACCAGTCTTCGGAATAGCAACTTCCAAATTATTATAATAATAAAGTATTATTATAATAATATGACTATTATTAATTTATAACATATCGTTATTAATTAACATTAGTTAATTAACCAATATGCACTCCAGTGATAAAATCTGCATCCACTGCTGATCCTGTCAAACTGACGGAGCCATCCACTGCATTGCCAAAAATAGCAACTGCCAAAAATAGACTTACTATAAATAGTAAGTCCCCAACCAAGGAATTGTACAAACTGAACATTGTCTAGAAAACTGACCCCTGCCGATATTGCCCTACCAGAAAGGGAAACTGACCAAACTGACTTACTAAAAATAGTAAGTATAGACTTACTAAAAATAGCAAATTTGCCAACTGGGACCCTCAAAACCGGGCATCAGCTCACGAGGGTCACGATGATGAGCTGACCAAGCCACTGCCACTACCTGCTAAAAAAGGGGGTCATCACATCTCAACTTCACCAATCTTTGAGTTTGATGTTGCTGAGTCTTTGGGGGGTCCTTGGACATCTAAATTACTGAATTTGCTACTTAAATTCAACCCAAAAAGTGCAGTTGCAGTTATGTCTTCAGACATGACATTGGTGATAAAATGTGATCTTGATGCTTAATGAAGTCATGGCATTGATTCACAATTCACATATAGATCCATAGGCATAATGTATGATAAGTTTCACAAGTTGTTAGGACTAATTTCAGACCAATTTTCAGACTTGTCCAATTTGTACTCAGAAAACCAGACTTAAGGGAGGGTTGATTTTGTCATTTTTGTGGCAAAGTGTTGATCATTTATTGTCTTAGGTTTCTAATCCTAGTTCCTATTTCAGTTACAACTTTCAAAGGATGAAATTTGTTAAGTTATGGCATGGAATTCATGGACTAATTCAAGGATTGTGAAGTCTGAAATTTACTATTTTGTTTAAGTCATTTAAGACCATACTGATTTTGAGCTTTGTACCAGGAATCATGTCCGGATCAAAGGTAGGGATAGTCTCAAGGATAGCAGTGAAAGAGGACTAGTGTAAAGCGATCGAGTTCAAAGGAAGACAGCACTTCAAGATGATGCACTTCAAGCAGGAACAAATGAAAGAAAATTTAAGGATCAAGCTGAAGGAATTATCTCAAGATCAAGTCTTCATTAAGCAAGGACATGGGACAAGTCCGGATTTAAAGGATTTCACGATCAAGTTCAAGGATTCATTTCATGGACATTCATGTGTCCCAATGCAAGTCAGCTTTGCACTTGATTAAATGCTTAAAGAATAAGGACTATCTTATAGGGAGATCAACTTGTCACTATTTGCATAATCTTTCCATAAGGATCACAACATGATTCAGTTCAAGGACAATAGGGGGATATATTATAAGGACATTCTATCCTTGTCCCTATTAGTTCTCCACCAAGAGGATGAGCAAGAATCAAAGCAAGGATAGAACAAGGAGCATGAAATCAATTAATCCCTATTACAAGCAAATTTCCACCATAGGTGATTACATGGAGGAACTTAGTGAAATTTTGGTCAAGTTCATTAGAAGGGAGAAGGAGAAAGGAGTGCAAATCTTGGATGATGAGTTGTATGGTGATTAGGCGACTTCCTTGCTTCTTATTGGTCCTCAAGCCATTGAATTTTTCCATTTGCTCATTTCGTGGTGCTTCATTCTATTGGCTATTTTTGGTTTCCTTAATTAGGGTTTGTAATGGTTTAATCTGGGCCCTTGATTTCAAATCAATGTTGGCCATTCATTGTAATTGGGGCTCCTATATAAACCCCACCCTTCTCATTTGTAAAGTAGGACTTGTTGGAGAATTGTTGCTAAGATAATGCCAAATTTGCGCTACTTTTCATTGTTGTGTCTTGCATGGTGAATTGTTGTGATCAAGTTTAAATTATTGGATGACGATCGACATTTCCTCACTTAGCTTAGGATTTCATTTCATGTTGTTTAGAAGTAGCTTAGGCGGATGAAAGAAATTGTGGATGTTTACTTGCTTGACTCGATCTTAGACCAAACACTAGCCGCTTACTAATTGTATGTGTGCCTTGCGTGGTCAATTGGCGTTCATATGCACTTAACTTCAATTGATATTCAATCTTTAGTTTGCATCCATTTGATGGGATTGAAGAGGAGATATTGATTTGAAAACCATTTGATGTATTCCTTCGAAGCTTGCAATAGGTGGGTGGAGTCGCTGACAAGATCGCGTCTAGTAGAGTCCACGTTCATCCACACTTCCATTCATAGTTAGAAGTAGGAATAGAAGAAGTTAGAAGCTTAAGTTTAATTTGGAAGTTCAAGAGTTGAAAATCAAAACTATATTTTCATTGCACATTGTAAAGTCAAATCTATAGAAGTAGTTGATATCCATTGAATGAATTGTAAAGTATGCACACTTTATGCATTGTGAAGTATGCTTGATATTAACATGACTGTTCAACGTGTCTTCTTGGATTCCTATACAATTATATTTATAAATTTATAATAATGTCTATATGAGAATCTAATATCAATATCCTTTCTTTTCCCTCTTGAATATTTTTTCTGATACTCTACTTATATGAACATCTATGTGAGACCAATA
Organism: Thuja plicata; assembly: GCA_018584345.1. Taxonomy (NCBI): domain Eukaryota; kingdom Viridiplantae; phylum Streptophyta; class Pinopsida; order Cupressales; family Cupressaceae; genus Thuja; species Thuja plicata. The sequence goes on along the minus strand of MU225791.1, from coordinate 5,029,639 downwards.
CAAGCTACTTACAAGCACACATTATAAATCGTCTATAGGATATCAAGCGCCCTACTTAGGTATCCACTTTACTTGGAAACCACATTCATATTAGAAGCCAACTATTATAGACTAGGTCACCACTTAGAGTGCCACATTGAATTTCTCTATGGAGATTTGAACTTGGGTCTCTACAATGAGAATCCGATGTTTTAACTAATTAAGCTGAACCCCATGGACAATATTAATATCTTTTAATATTTTGCTATCTATTTGGTAATAGAAATATTATTATGATGCCGTTTCAAAACTAAAGGCAATGTGTATTGAAATGTGAGTTCAACTTGATTATGTAGTGCTTATTTTAGAGGGTTAAAGATTATTCATCTTGCTCAATATCATAATACAATCTATTTTTCTAAGAGCATCAATCCAATGACTTTTCCTTGTTATTTGATACCATTGTTGATGGATGCCAAATGCATATTTTCTTGATCTGTCATGGGAGGTAATGAATCCCTTGTGTGGGATGTGGGTGGCACCTTGCTTGGATTATTTTTGTCGGCAACTACAAATTCTATTCCCATATTTCTCCCTAGGTCTTTTGTCATTTGGATTAGAGCTCACAGCTGTCATGGAATTCAAGTTTAATACTCCCTCATTTTATTTTCAGACAATTCATCCTTGTCTCTACTTGTTTGGTGCTCTTGGTGAAGTTGATAGCTGGATGCCATATTAGCTGTAGTTTTTGTTCTTGATTAATGCTTTGTGTGTCTCTCTTAGCTTTAATTAAGAACACTAAGAACTTTAAACATGTAACTTGCATTCCACTTAGTTTGTTTTGATTCTTTATTCATTTTCTCTAGAACTTCGTCGGTGGCATGTCATGCATCTTTAGGTCTCAATCACCTTTACTTCATCGACCATGATTAAAGAGAAATGAAAAAATCACTTCTTTGAACTTGGTTCTTGCTTTACAAAAGCTTATTAATTGAAACTTTTTGCTAGGTTTCATCGTCTGTTGGAGAGAAGGGCCATAGTAGAGGCCTTGTAAAGTCAAACATCTAGCAATGATTATGAAAGTTCATCTATTTTCTTATGATATTCTTGTTAAGTTGGCGTTCTTGGTATAGGAATGATAACATGTTTAGAATTGGGTATGCTAGTACATTTTTAAAAAGAAATCTTTGGGTTACTTTTTGTATATATGCTTGTGTATATATAGTAAAAATATATAAAAATATTACTCATAATTGCCAATAAACAAAATACCTCTTAATTTGTAGAAAAGAAAATAGTCATTCATTGATTTGTAATATGCCAATACAAAATGAAAATTATAGTTAGTAATCTTCATATTGCTCTTCATTGAGAGCATCAAAGTCAATATTTGGTTCCTTTGATCCAAAATCAACTGCAATGCCACTTTGACTAGCCATGTCATATGTAGAAGCTACCTCATCTAAAGATTAAAGAGACTTTGGCAAGCTTTGCAACATTATTGTATAAGCGGTACACTTAGGTGTTAGATCCCACTTCCTTGTCGCCCCTTCATTAGAGTCAGGTTTCTTACGTGACAAGAGACACAATTTGGAGTGCACATAGATCAAATTCTCAACCTTTTTGAACCCATTTTGTTGCAATTTATCATAGAGTGCATAGCTTATGAGGATATCCTATGAAAAAAACTTCAAAGTCGGCAGCCTCCCTGAGCTATATAAGGAAGCAAAGATCAGCAAGATGCCTAGCTTCTTGCTCAAGATCCATAGCAGGAATTTTGCCATTAAAAGGAGTTTAAAGATAAATGAGGGATGTGGTTCTTGGTCCCTTAGATTGCCTGGTCTCTTGAATGTCATTAGAATCTTTCTTTTATTCATTAAGTGGATAAAGGAATATGTTTTTCAATTTTATTTAGTTGAAGAAATCACATTTTGTGGAAATTGCATACACACTACACTATTACAAATATAAAACATAAATCATGATATATAGTAGTGAAAGAAAAGTAAGTTGAAAAATAAAAAATGAATACTTGAGATAGAATTTTTATTGCAAGAAGCTATAGGTAAATAAATCCTTGGGCCATGAATGTGCCACCATTCATGAGGGCCATTCTTGTACTTGTCTCAAAGGGTGCAAACATCAGCCAAAGTGACTCAAGACAACACTATATATTTGCATTTAGGAATATTGTTCAAGTGTGGTCTTGTACCTAGTAGCAACCTTTTCATCTCTATATGGTGCCACCCTCTTCAACAAAGAAATTATATTCCTGCTATAATATTCTGGGGATAAACAAATGCTAGGACATGCGAGGGTGTGGTCATCATGTTTCATTGGACAGGATGATTTTTTGCATTCTTTTGAAAATTGCTTTCATAGGGTCATTTGTTAGGAATATTGCATCATGTATGGGATGCATATATCAACTATTTCTTAGGTTTGTTTAATAGCCTATTATATTAGTGGTATGAATGCTGAGTTGTTAAAACAACTCAATATAATAAGGGAAGTTGTTCAAGGAGTTTCCTATAAAATAGGATGTATGAATTCTATAAATATGTATATTTTAGTGATTGAAATGAAGACAAGTATTATTGTGCATATCAAATTTATCAGCTTCTTGTCTCTGCTCAAATTTATTGACACCATTCTCTATGGGTTTTGGTCCTTATTTTTGCAGCCATGGAGTTCATGCCATCATAAATTTCACCCAAAGATTGTTGATTTGTACAAGGATACCTAATCGTATGAAATATCCCGGGTGGGATATTGTTTTCACAACAACTCCAAATAATTTCTAGAAATCATTCAATGATAAAATTTGCAACAAATACAGAGATTCCTGAAATAAACCAGCAATTTACTCAAATTAAACCCTCAGAAATAGTCATTATTGTATTTTACATCAACAATACAATAACTAAGAGAATACCCAATCCTATAAACAACAAATACAGTTAGACTGGATGCAAGAAGAACCTGAAAACTAAATGGTGAATTCTGATGTGAATCCACTCTGCTGATGAACTGGGGTTACGTCCAATCCACCCTTAAGCCAAAAAGGTTTCCGTCCTAAAGGCTGACAAGAAACTAAAGATGAGAGCTTCCAATCTCCAAGAGACAATTCCAAAATCAATAATCAAGCATCCCAAATGAGTCTCCTCTCCCTCTTTTAAAGCAACAAGCTGTGACTCTTCAGTTTCCCCTTCTCCGTCCTTTCATATTTTCGCTTTATGTCTTAATTAAACCACTTTAAATTAATATATCCATTTAATAATAAAGTGGCATAATAATAGACTATTAAATCTTCTGGCATTAAATGGATGAACCATAGTTGCAGGACTCGCCGAGTCTTTGAACCTCGCGAGTCAAACAAGAAAAAACTCGCAACTCGGTACTCACCGAGTTTTACTGAAAAACGCGGGCGAGTTTTCAGTAAAACTCGGTGAGTATCGAGTTGCGAGTTTTTTCTTGTTTGACTCGCGAGGTTTTTCTGGGCGCTGTTAAAGGCAGAAAACGCCATTTTTTTTCTCATTTTGTGTTTAAAACCTCGCCGAGTTTTTCAGTAAAACTCGGTGAGTACCGAGTTGCGAGTTTTTTCTTGTTTGACTCGCGAGGTTTTTCTGGGCGCTGCTAAAGGCAGAAAACGTCATTTTTTTTTCTCATTTTGTGTTTGCTGTTGGTGTTCTTGGGGGAGAGTGAGAAGTTTTTGCTCTTTGAGCCCTTGCTAGGTGATTGAATCGTATTGGAGGCGGATTTGAGCGGATTGAAGGTGGATTTCAACCGATTTTTCAAGAAAAATCACATTCACAGGTAGGTTTGCTGAATTTGTTTTTTTATTTTGTAAAAACATTATATTCTTTTTTTGTTGTTTCTAAATGAATACAAAATCATTCCTAAGTACTTAGAAATGATTTTGTATTATTAGAAGAAGATTGAACACTAATTTTTACATGTTTTGTTGAATCTATCTCTATTTATCACTATTTTTTTAAACCCTAGCTTGTTTTAACTTTTAGCTTTTTTTAAACTTTGAAATTTGAATGATGTGTAGACTCTACTCTAAAAGACTAAAAATATTGAAAGTTTTAAAGTTGAAAGTAATTTAGATAGTTTCCAACTTTGTTTAATAATTTTAATTTTAATTGTTTAACTAAAACATTTATTTTGTGTTTTTATTTTGTATGTGTAGGGCAGTAGTTAAGTGTTAACCATTAAATCAACATGGCAAGTTCACAAGAAGTGTGGCCACTTACACCATGCCCTTCTGGATATATAGGCACCCGACCTAAAAATGCTAGAGATAAAACATGGAGGTATGCTTATGAAGCACCAGATGAGCTTGGGAAGGTATTTGTATAAACTGTGAGAGTAATTTATGGAGGCATAAACCGCCTCAAATACCACCTTGCAGGCATTAGGAGGCATGATGCTAATCCATGTGAGAAAAATACAGAAGAGATAAAAAGATGTCAATTCCATACTTGCAGCCGGGGAAGAGAAAATAATGCATAGGGTGAGGGAATGAAGAGCTGTGAGGGCAGCCATAGCTGAAACTCAAGGTGCTACTATTGACGTGGAAGAAGAAGTAGCACTTGAGAACATAGTAGGCTCTTTTGGTGCCCCACGCATCCGCAAACAAGGTGCCTCCTCTTTTATTGCTTCTGCTTCTGCTTCCTCTAGTAGAGTGCATTCTTCTTCAACACCATCAACATTAGGGATAGGCAATTATTTTGTGTACAGGAACACACCTAGAGCACAACCATCATTAGAGGCCACTGGATGGAACAAGGAGGTACATGAGCAAACATATATTGCGGTTGCTGATTTTTTCTATTTAAACAACATCCCATTGCGTGTGATTGATAGTCCCTATTGGCTCAATGTGGTGACCACAATGACAGTTTCAGGAAAAGGGTACAAGAGCCCTAATCACACCGATTTGAGTGAGAGGTTAGTAAATAATCATAATCCACTTGATTTCATTTTTAAATTTTAATTGTTTTTTCTTGTTTATTAAATCAAAATTGTTAGCTAAGACTTCATTTCACTTTGATTTTGTAGATTGTTTGTAAATGTTGTTGATAGGGCAAGATTAGTGGTGGAGGACCAAAAAAAGAGTGGAGTAAATTTGGGTGCACCATTCTTTCTGATGGGTGGATAGATGGAAAAAACCGAACCATTAATAATTTTTTGGTTGCTTGCAAGAACAATGTGGTATTTTGGAAATCGGTTGATGCCTCCAACAAAATAAAAAATGCACAAACATTGGCATTAATGTTGGAGAATGTTGTTATGGAGGTGGGACTAGAGAATGTGGTGCAAATCAACACAGATAATGCGGCAGCAGGTAATTTTATGTTACATATGATTAAATATTAATAAGTGATATTTAATTTAGTTTTGAGGTGAAATATGGAAACTAAATATTGATTCTTTTTACTAATATGCCAGGTAGAATCCTCCAAAAGAGGCACCCCACTCTTTTTTGGACACCTTGTGCAACACATGTTCTTGACCTTCTTTTGGAGGACATAGGAAAACTTGATTGGGTGACTCGAATTGTGGAAGATGCAAGACAGATCACAAAGTATATCTACAATCACCTTTGGGTTTTGAGTTTGATGAGAGAGCACACTAATGGGAGAGATTTGGTCAGACCCACTGCCACAAGGTTTGCAACAATTTTCTTGACGTTGCAAAGGATTCTTGGTACATTGGCTTCTTTGAAACAAATGTTTGTGAGTCAACGATGGCTTAACTCAAATTATTCAAAGAAGGCTGAAGTAGAGGCTGTCGCGCAAATAGTCTTTGACAACAATTTTTTGCAAAAGGCTTCTGAGATTGTGAAGGTAACTTTAAAACTATAATTTTTAATTATTCTTGATTTAAGTCTCTCATTATTAATTTGTAACTTACTAAGTTAGTAACTTCATTAATTAATCTTTTTGTAAACTAATTTGTATTTTTCAAATTTCAATTGTAGG
>MU225791.1:4971214-5018862 GCA_018584345.1 Thuja plicata | reverse complement strand
TTTGTTTTACGATCTCCTGCTTCAATGACAGCCTCATAAGGGTTTTCTTCAATAACTGATTTAGTTTTTTGTTCACTTATGGGTTGATTAGTGATAGCTGGAAACTCTTCATGTAAATTTTTGCACCAATCTTGTGCAAGTAGATCTCAAGCCAAATCCTAACACTGCTTCCTTTCCATTAAAGTTTTGCGTTGAAGCTTTGGATGAAAGTCCAAGAAGTTAGAGAAGGTTAAATCTCTTTGAACTTGTGGAGGGAGTGTGTTGTACTCATCATATATGCTGAGAATTTCAGTCCTTTTATCCGGTTGTGAAAACTGGGCTAACTGTTGCTGCACTTTAGCAAGATCCTTCCAAACTTGTGTGCTGCTAAACAATCTCTCCATCGAGACCTATCCTGCTGTTCAAACCGAGAACCAATTCCAATTGTGACAACCTTGGCGAAATCTGTTTATGCTGCCCACACCAATCTGGAAAGCACATCAATATAAGGACACCTTCAATGTCTACCCAAAACCAAGTGGAATTGTTTTGTCATTTTGTCAACCAATTGGCAAGGAAAGTATTGGAATTCTGGTTTTTCTGAGTTTCAGTTCTCTATAATAATCCCTGCTGTCTGGATCCTGTTAATCTCATATGATAATGATAACAGTTATTGCTAATGGACTGTAATCATCTGTTGTAGATGCCGGATTTATACCAGCACTAAACTCACAAGGAAATTTATTAGTCTCAAGGCCTGACTGGCTGCACTCTTAAGATCTAGTTTTCCAATCTGTTCTGGTTCTATGCAACAGCTGAAGTGTTTCGAAGGCTTCCTTGAAATTGTATCTATTCAATGCTTTGCATATTTAAAATAGAAATAATGGTTCTTGTTTAAGTTTTAATACAGTATGATTGGATTTAACTCTGATTCAAGTCTTTAATGTATGCCCGGGAAATACACAAGCATAAATTCACAATGCCACTAATGCTGGTTTACTGTCTCTGAGATCACTGTAACATCCCCTGTCTCAGATGTTCTGGATTCTTGTGTTTTATGTCATAAACATTTCGTCAAACAATTCATATGCAAGGTCTGAAACTGAAATCACCACAAACTCTTGGCGCGCGTTCTTTAAGGAGACAATACTGCGTTGAATTAATATGGCTAAACAATAAATGAGAGAATGATTTACTTGTTGCATGCTAAGAAGGTCTGCGCTGGTGCATGGATGCTAGAGCTGACATCTTTCCCAACCTTCCTGCTGGGACCACGAAAACACCTCCCAATGCTGCTCCAGCAACTCTCTCTGCATACGCTATTTCTTAGTGGATGCAGGAGTCACTAAGTAGCGCATGAGGTCTGTGTCCAAGGCAACGACTGCAAACAACAAATTTTGAATCCCCTGCTGGTGCGTATGAACAACACACCCGTTCCCTGATTGCTAGTGCAGAGCCGTCTTGAGTGGCTGGAAAAGAAGTATCACAGCCCCCTTACAATATTGGTCTCACAGGACCCGACCTCTGTATGTGATGCCTGGTACTGGACCTGTTCATCGCTAAAGAGTGCCGTGATTGGGCCTGAATCGACACTCCAAGAATCTTCACGCTATTCCTTAACAGCGGTAGCTTCCCATAAACCGTGGCCCGAGATTTAGGTGCTTAGGTGTGGGACTTCGGCGTTATCTTCTAGTGGCGGCTCCTGAATGCCTCCCGATACAAACACGGGTGAAGGCGGGTGGGCGCCAACCCGCATACACCTCTGAACCACGTGCCCGTGCAACCACCAAGATGGGCTGGAGGCCTGCGTTTCCTGTCAACGCGTGAAGGAGTATTACCACTCCTTGACACTAGTCCTTGCGAATACAATTCTGCATTCACTCCAGACAATCCTAATACAACTGGACATCCACGTCAAGTGCTGCAACTTTGTAACTATTTCCGAAGGCTGCGGAGCAAATATGAATGATGTCGTTCCAAAATGTAGTTACAAAACCATTATTTATGAAATCTTCCCGATAATTATAATTGCCACAACTTCAGTATTTCCCTCAAGTATTAAATCGGCTTCTCTGTCCAAACTTTATAAAACACTCCCGAAAATTATGAACCTGATAATGTTAAACATTAATCCAAGTGTCGATAGGAAAAAAAAAAAGAATTACGTGCCTTTACAATGGCTCCACTTTATTTATTAAAATATACTGCCGCTGAGACTATAGTGAATAGATGATGTGTCACCATTAATAACCTCAAACAACTATGTAGGCCCGATAAATTCCCTCTGTCTACAGTTAAGTAGAAACTATAATGTTTAAATATTTAAACACTTGGAGTCCGTGCCAATAAAACATCCAGAATAAATTTCACCCACGGAAAACATAAAGTTGAATTCCCCTTCCAATGAATCATTGACAGGAATAAGTAAACGCACAACCCACAATTATCCAATAATCTCTCCTGAGCTTTAATAAAAATCGATTCTTCCCACGGCAATAGTCTCCTGCTAAAATATGAGCTTGTGCTTAAATATATGGTAATGCTTTCACTCCAATATTTCGATGCTGTACCAAGCCCACAAGCCAATATACTCGCCACGGAGTGTCGTATTGCCACAATCCTTAGTCTGTAAATTTCTGTTACCCATCAAAACTCGTTGTCTAGAATTTCTCTCTAATAACAAAAATCTGATAAACCTTCTTGGCAAATTGTTTCTGAATAAACTCCACAGGGTGGCAGGAAAACCATCTCTGATACCACTGTAATGACCATACTTGCATGCAACGTAATATTGATTCAACAAAGATAAACCGCAATATATTCGAACAACCGCAAATATATTCCAACAATTTCTTGGAGAGATGGTATCGTATTATACAACAGCAATACAATAACCATGCATTACAAACATACCAATCTGCAATACAGAAATAACAGTAAGACTGAATGATAAAGAACCTATGAATGCAATGGCGAACTCTGCAGTGAATCCGCACCGGAGACGAACTGGGGCTACGTCCAATCCTTCTTTGAGCCCAAAGGGTTTTCATCCTGAAGGCTGAATTCGAAAGCTGAAGCTTCCTGATATCTCCAAGAGATATAAGTATAATATCAAAACTAAATATATCTCAAATGAGCCTTCAATCCTTCTTTTAAAGCAATGGCTGTGACTCTTCAATTTCCCCTCTGTCTTTTCATATTCTCACTTAAAGTCACTTTTTAAATAAATATAACCATTGGTTATAAAGTGACAAAATAAAATAAAGTGAGGAATTTTCTGGCATTAAAACGGAGGACCAAACGAACTCGGATGGAGACGTGTGATAGCTTACTGGAAAGCTCTTAGCGAGACGCTCCGAGTCCACTACTGAAATGCCAGGAACACTGAGTCCTTCCTACTTACTATAAATAGTAAGCACCCTGGAAACCCTATGGAAACTGATCCGATTGGCCTGAAACTGAAAACACCCAGGCCAAACACCCCTCTGGTCCTCTGCCAAACCTCGGTTAGGCCACCAGACCATGATGAAAAGGCTAACTATAAGGCACGAGATAATGTGCCCAAAAGTGGACATTACAGAAGCCACTCATTACTCCCCCAAATCAGCAATGCATTAGTCATACTAATACCAGGATCCCAAACGATTAGGCTGACACGATCACCAAATATGAGTGAATAGAAATGTCTCAAGATGCAATCAACATTAGACAACCCTCCATCAGTAAGAGGTAACTCGAGGAAAAGCATATCACCCATCCTACAAGAAGACATAACCACCTATCCTTAACTGTTGTTGTAGGAATCAAACTGCTCAATAGCTGAAATCACCCCATCACTCCAACCTTGTGACCAAGACTCATCACTAGAAATTGTACTTGGGTCCCAAATCTTGCAGTCAATCTCATCCTCGTCATGTGAATTGGAAATATCTTCCTCATCTAGCTCAAAAAGGGGATTATCAAATGTCAATTCAGCATCCACCTCAAATAAACAATTGTCAATCCACTCAATGTTTTTCATCTCATCTTGACGTTCTAGTGGTTCCAACAATTTCTTGGGGGAGCTATCCAAGACATAAGTCTGCTGAATGCTATCGGGTTCCTTGATAAACTCAGACCCTCCCATGTTCTATTGTTCCCTGAGCTGATTAGTGACCAAAATTTGATTTGTCGCTTCTAAAAGGGCAACCCGAGCATTATCTAATGTCTCCTGCGCAACATGAAGCTCTCTATTGAGCTTATTAACCTCATCCTCTTTTTCCCTCAATTATTTAGCATATATTTCAGCAACCAAAGAGGCAATCACAGTTTGATAGTAGACATAAATATTCTGATTTCCAAGTCTCAAAAGTTGTTTTGATCCCCCCTGTAAATCTGCAATAGAAGACTCACTTCCTATACCACTTTGTCCTTTCTCCATCCGAGCCTTCTTGTGAAGATCTTCAATGATCCTGTGAATGCTATCATGATGTACAAGAGCTGCAACAATGACATCATCATTAACTTTCAGCTGATTCTTTAAAGAATCATAGTCATTTTGGCTTGCATTTTCTAGTAGGTCATCCACAACACCATCATCTTGAAATTCTATTTTTGACTGCTCCTCTAATTCACTATCATGTATGAGTGAGCTTTTGCTATAAGAAACACATGATTCAGCACAACACTCAAAGGTGTCATTAATGTCATCATAGGCCTCAAATTGATTTGTATGTAAAGGTAAGGTGGCTGTTACGCCATCCAACAATTCCTCGTGACATGAATTGTTAAAGGCATCCAACTTGTTGTCACAACCCTTAACTGAAAATTTGTCAATTTCAGCTTCTAAGTCACAAAAGTAGAGTTTTGAACATCCCATACCTTTCACAATAGTTGGATTCATATTATCACCAAATGACTGTCATTTTGTGGGGGAAAAGTAGTGAAATTCTTATCACTTTCCTTGCTGGTCTGAATTTCTTTGGCTGCCTTATCTTTTATCCCTATCACCACAATCATGATTGGGTGTCCAAGTTTGTTGACATGTGAAACAAATTTGCTCTCTTCTCATTTGGTTCTTGCTCATTCCTGGGGATCCCGCAACTTGTATGCCGATTGCAATCAACTCACTATCCGTCATGAGATCACTGAACTTCTCAATCTTACATTCAATCAATTCTTCCACAAGTTCATTAGCAGTAGGGGAAATTTTATATTCTCCTCTCCAAAAAGCCAGCAGATCTGATTGTACTTGCTTGCACACATCTTCCTCATCTAGAATTAACGACATAATTATTTTTATGCAAGCTTTCACATGGTCTGGATGATGTTTTCTGAAATTCCTTAAGAAGCATTGAAATAACTGTTGAATCATCTTTTCACAACCAAGATTCAACATGGGAATGAAAAATCTAGTTTTTGTCATTAGTCCCAAGATTTTTGCCCGCTTACCAAAGGTAGGACCTTTGTCATTATTTAGTCCATCTATACTGTCCACAATCAGCTGTAATACCTGCTTCAAAATGTTATCAGCATAAGGTGTAATAGGAGCTGTAATCCTGATAATTTCGCTAAGGCATATGGAAACTGTGTGTCTAACTTCTTTGTGAGGATGTTCCATAAATCCAGGTTGAACTAAGACAACCATAGAAGGCTGCAAGGCCCAATTGAGGAGCCTACAATCAATCTGGTCTATCCTAGATAGATATGAATCTCTCTTCCAATTTGACATACACACCTCTCATACATTTCATACTCTCCAATTGCCATCCAAGGCAATATAATTCATTTCCTATTTCAATTTCTTTTTGTATTTCTCTTAGTTGTTCACCATTAAAGGTATCATTAAATTCTTTCAAGAACACCTTGCTTTTCAGATTTCCATTGTCTGTATTTTGTCACTTAAAGAACTGTTGTTCTGAAACTAATTCTACCTTGTAATTTGGTCAAACTATTTGCACTGCTTTTGTCAAAATCTGTTATAATAGCTACAGGAATCTTGCCCAATGTGAGACTTCTATGGCTGAACTTTGCAATGAAATAGTATTCAGAAATTTCATCAAACAGTTTACGTATAATCATCACGTAGACATTTTCACAGAGTTGTAATTGGAATTTGCTTCTTTATTCAATCGGCTGGGAGTTCCCTTTCTAATACTTATTCAGTTTCAGAGATATGAGCCAAAGGGTAAAGTGACATTAATTGCAGAGATATAATCCAACAATTTTAGAAGAAAATGGAGTTGATAAACTGCACCTCTGAAGCAAACTGACGATAGTAATAAAACACTGTTCATATGAATTAAAACACCCTTAAGACTCAGAAATTTCTATCGTGTTCCTCTGCAAGTCAGGTCTGCCCACAAATTTTGAACGGTCTACTGCTAATGGTTTAAAGTCTTCTCAGAATCATCAATGGTTGTTTCTGCAATAAACTCTGAATTCTGAACCCTGAATTCTGAACCAAATGCCAAGGCCTATACTATTCCACCAACAAGTAAAATTATTGTTTGTCTATTTGAATAGCTCTGCTCAACAGAACCGAAGGGGCGTTAGTAGTGATATGCTATGCTGATTACTTAATGATTCACGGAGACCAAGAAACTCATTTCCAGTGTTTAGCTCAGGAACTAAAATCAATACTCTGAGATCCCTCTTCGCTCAAGCTTATTGATAGAACTATATGAACACCCCCCTGTTCTAGTACTTAGATTATGCAGAGATGTATCAGTAACAAATCTTTTTCTGCAATCAATGCTTGATAACAGCAATAGGTAGTCTGTATGACAAGAAAAAACAGAATCACCGTAATCCCTGCTCAAAACTCTGTCCAAGGTTTATCAAGACTTCAAATGCAAAGCCTCTGATTACATACTCTGTGTACAAGATTGCTGGTGGATAACATGAACCCTATCACTGTATTTGAAAGAGAGTTCCTTGTGGATTGAGCTTCATTATTCTGACTGAAAAAAAAAATTCATTCCCCAATCATCCATACATCATGTAGGCATCAGTCAATCATGGGTATGCATTAAACATTCATGAACTGTCAATTGCTTACAGCTGCAATTTTGTCAAACACTTAGCTACTACTAGAGATCATTGTTCTTTGGATTGGTTTTATGAATGTTTATGCTCAAACTGAAAGTGGAGGTGATGTAATTGTGCACTTATGTTTCTAATGGCACACACATTCCAAAATGGCTTCCAAGTTGCTGATCACAATGTGTACTGATGTGGCCCATATAATCTTCAGATTTACACCCAAGAACTAATTTCCCGGAGTGAGAAAGCTCTGCGGCTATGTATTGATAATATTTAACAATATTCACCAGCGATACGAACAAAGGATTCCAACCCAGACCAGATGGATAGTGGCGCTCCAACCTATGATGCCAAGAAAAATCTTGCCTGTGTGAAAACCTCTGACTCTGATGGTACTATGATGCCCAAGATGGATAGTAGCATATGGTTATTCCCAACCAAATAAGAAGAGGCGTCTCCTCCCAATATCAAATGCTTCTCAGAACCTCACGCAAAAATGAAATGATACACCATAATGTCGCCAAAACTTATCCACGGCATTAAAGTCCACAACAAGCTCTGTCCAAATTGAACAGCAAATAGCGACTTCCAGATTGGTGAAAGAATCCAGCATATTCCGTGTTTTCAATCAAACCGCTCACAGCAAACACACTTAAGGAATAACAGTTCGAACCTTCCTACTGATTTTGGGGCTCCAGCAATTAAATGAATGCCCAACAGCGTTCCAGGCTATGGTGTTGAGAGTCGTTACTCAATGGAAATTCACCAGATTCTATTTCTTACACAGCATAAATTAATCCACAAACTTCTGCAAACATTTTAAGAGAATATTTCAAACCATTATATCCACAAAGTCGTCATAAAATGTTTGCTGAACTTTAATATTTACCAAACCGCATTCAAGCATGTATTATAAAATCTCCTTTATATTGCTCAACGAAATAATTCACCTTTAAATATTTGATACAAACAATAGTGGCCTCCTTCACGGTGTTAACTTTAGGAGTTTAATGTATACTCAACAAATATTTCCCAGCCAATATATTATAAAATGAATTTCCTCGTAACACCCTTAGCGACTGGAGCATAGAGGTGCACATGATCTTTTCAGAAATACAATTTATTCGCTAAAAAATATCAATAACTCACTTGAAAATTATTGAGGCTCCCAACTATTAATTTATGCCAATATAACTTTAGAAAGCCAAAATAGTGATTGAGCCCAACACAAAATATTTCTCTATCGGCAAGAAAAGATTTCCAGCGAACTTATAAAATTCCGTTCTAAATAAAATACTGATTTTTACCTTTAATGTGCCAGCATAAATATTTATCTTTCCCTGTCAAGTTATTTATTTTTCAAAATCACTCTTCAATCTTATGCAAATTGTGTCAAGTTATTTCTCTTGTCAAAATCAATCCTCAATCTTATGCATACTGTCTCTGCACATTAAACCTCATAGGCTGGCAGGATTGACAACTCTGATACCACTGAAATATCCTGGGTGGGATATTGTTTTCACAACAACTCCAAATAATTTCCAGAAATCATTCAATGATAAACTTTGCAACAAATACAGATATTCCAGAAATATATCAGCAATTTACTCAAATTAAACCCTCAGAAATAGTCATTATTGTATTTTGCATCAACAATACAATAACTAAGAGAATAACCAATCCTATAAACAACAAATACAGCCAGACTGGATGCAAGAAGAACCAGAAAACTCAATGGTGAATTCTGATGTGAATCCACTCAGCTGATGAACTGGGACTACGTCCAATCCACCCTTAAGTCAAAAGGGTTTCCGTCCTCAAGACTGACAAAAAACTGAAGCTAAGAGCTTCCAATCTCCAAGAGACAATTCCAAAATCAATAACCAAGCATCCCAAATGAGTCTCCTTTCCCTCTTTTAAAGCAACAAGTTGTGACTCTTCAGTTTCCCCTTCTCCGTCCTTTCATATTTTCGCTTTATGTCTTAATTAAACCACTTTAAATTAATATATCCATTTAATAATAAAGTGGCAAAATAATAGACTATTAAATCTTCTGGCATTAAAATAGATGAACAAACGAACTCGGAAGACGATGTGTGATAGCTTGCCGGAAAACTCTCGGCGATACGCTCCAAGTCCAATACTACAAATGCCAAAAGACTGAACCCTGCTGACTTACTATAAATAGTAAGTATCGAGAAACCCTGCCGAAACAGCTCCAATTGGCTTGGAACCGGAAGTGCCTAGGCCAAAACTCACACTGACCCCTGTACTGTCCTGGTTAGCCTGCGAGACCAAGGCAAAAAGGCTAACGATGCATCAGAAAAATGGCTTAGAAAAAGGGGACATTACATCATACTCTTGGTGGATTCAGTAAAATACAAAACATTTTACATGAGTCTACCATTCCTTCTAGGATCAATGCCTTGACTATCTGGGCTTTCCAAATAGATCGCCTCCATAGTCCAAGGATAGTTGATGACCATGGTGCTCAATGCTTTCCTGCACTCACAAGTCATCTCAAGACGATTGTATGTAATGCGAATCGAGTCTTAGTGACCTACCAAAAAAATGAAACAAATTAGAAAATTAAAAGTAGATGACATTAAAAATACTTATAATATTATATCTAGCAAAAAAAAAATTACCATAAACAAAGCCAAGTTAAAGGTTGTAACGATGGCATGTAACATATGATGATTTGTCCCAAAAAATTGAGTCTCCTCAGTCTTGTTGTAGATTTCTTTGACCTACTCGATCTTTGTGCGTTTTGCATTACCAACTTGAGAGTGGATAATACATGATGTCCAAAAGATATACCCATATGCACCCTCCAATATTAAACTAATTGCCTTACGATTTTAGCATTGTCCATTATGCTTTGGACAATGTTTTTGTGGTCCATGTCTAAATGGATTGTATGAGGATATTGACAATGAAGGCTGCATTTTCACTTTCCTCTCATAATCATTTGCTGAAAGTTATATTGACCATTTAGGAGAAATTGCGATGACACTAATTATTGTTCTATTTTTGCAATCCTTCCATTTGACAGTATCAATCGTCTCTCCTATTTTGGGTCATGTATCCTTGATTATCTTCAATGGGGAAAAGACCAATAAGTTGGGGCACAAGACCAATAATCAATAGGGACATTATTAATTATTGTCATCATATCTTTCCAATACGGTGATGTAACAAGGTTGGAAATAAACCCATTATCATAAATACAGTGAGCAATGCTCTTATCTATAGCCCTCTGGCCTCATTCTTGAAGACGTTTTTCAACAAGATTCTTTTACAAGAAAGAAAGTGAGAATCACTTTTTTGGGAAGATAGTTTTGGAATGAAAGCATGCGGTTCAGCTAGTACTATTAAGCTATGTTATTGGGTTTTGCAAAAACCAGTCCCATGCTTGCTTCAAAATATTTCAGGAGTGCGAGTAGCCATAGGAACACCCTAAGTGCTCCCAAGTGCTCTCGTAAGTGCCAACATGTTGTAGGCACCATTTTTGAAAAAAAAAACACTTTTACATGTAAATGCACAAGCAAAACCCTAAAAGGAATCCCTACGTTGTAGGATGCGCCTCTTGCAGGCCTGCACCGGCGTGGGGTAGATACGCTTGTGGATTCGTGGCTATCCCTCTGGGTGTGCCAAGATGCGCAACCTTGCGTATTCAGACGCATTTGTAGGGTTGGGCGCGCATCTTGTGCGCACCTAGCCTGCACCCGGGTGCATCTGTGGGTGATGAATATAAAAAGTGAACAAAAAAACAATAAAAAATGTTTTTTAAAATTTTTTTTGTTTTCTTCTCAACCCTAAAATGACCCTTTATGATGCCTTCTAATTCAAAAACATATCATTTTGCTTCGTGTTTTGCTCTCAACATATTTTCTCTCCATTTTGGCATTTCAAAGGATAGGTGATTCTTTTCGAAAGAGATCATTTGTGGAGTGCCAAATAGTTTCCATAAAGGAGATTTAAGCGCCTAAGATGAGCATTTAAACCCTATTCTTTAGGCTTTTGATGATTTTTTTTCAAGTTTTTGATGGATTTATTCAAGTTTGTGAAGATAATTTTTAAGTTTGTTTCTTTATTTTTTATTTTTTTGGATTGCAACATGACCAGTAGTCAAAGTTTAGTGGGTGTGGAAGGAAGCTAAAAATTCAAAATTGATAAAGGATCTCTTTTATGGAGACATACCACAAGGATTTCAAAAGTTCCTGGAGGTGGGGGATATAGTTGGAAGTGTAATTTTTGTAATATACAATATAATAACTCTTATTCTCGAGTGAAACTTCACTTTGTGGGCCCTGGTGGTAAAGGGATTAATATGTATGAGGGCCCAAATAAGGGGTTGTCTCCTGTACAAATAGTAGGATTCATAAAACAAGAAGATGCTTACAAATTGGTTACAAAAGGAAAACAAAGTGCTTTTAGTTTGTAATGTCCCTTAGGCAATTCAGACTACATCAGAGGTTGGCCTATAATCAAGGGTTCTCGTAGGTCAGCAGAGTGGTTAGGGGACCCAGCCAGAGGTTGTGGAGCTTAGCAGGGATCTTTACAAGCTGTTTTGGACAGTTTGAGACAGACTCCTATTTTTAGGAGGGATTTTCCTATTTTTAGGCATTGACTGGGAGTTGACCAGAACGCATCAAGAGACCTTAGGGATCGTTTTGAAGGCTCTAGTTGCAATTCCTATTTTTTAGGGGGAATCCCTAATTTTTAGGAGGGGACTGCCAGTTCGTCTGCTATAATTAGAATCACCGGGATGACATGTGCATTATCAATTTTCATTTTGGGATGGCCAGGTGATGGGATTTGAATAAACATTAAATATTAAAGTATTGAATTTAATATTTAATAAAATAAAATGAAGTGATTAATAATTTCACTTTATAATAAATTAATAAAGTAATAAAAAGACCCTATGTCCTAGTGAGCTAAGGTTGTTTTAAAAGAGGGCCATTGAGTGGTATTAACACATGAATATAAAATGAATGATTAAATGCATTATGAGCCCAATTTCCATCAGCCATCTCAAGGAGACATTATTTTATTAAATAAATAAACTTTATTAAAATAAGAAAGTGCAATCCTAAAATTGAATTAGGGTTTCAGACAATGAAAGAACTTTGGGGGCAGCTATTTGATCATCGATTCTTTCATTTTTTCAGATGAGAATTGAGTTTGAGCTCTGAGGAAGAGTTTGAGCAGCAGATTGAAGCTTTTGGGAACAAAAATTCCCTGAAGATCAGAAGGTTGGATGAAACCCCAACTGTTGTCGGGTGTAATGTACGGATGTGTCAGTTGGGAATTAGTTACGTCCGGAGGCTAGGGAGTTGCGCGCGGTTGTCAACCGTCGCGTCCCTTCGGACCTTTATATACTTGTATTACCTTCGGGTAAGGGATCATCGATGCGGAGACACTGTTGTAATCTCTTGACTGGAATAAATAATAATACTTTCCATTTACTCTAGATACATCATGTTCTATGCATACTACAATTAGACCAGGTTACCCCAGCGGGTAAACATTTGGCGCCGCTGCCGGGGAGGAGTGAATTCACCCAGAATTCACCATTGGGCAAATTGACAGCAGTATTAGGTATTGATTCAGTTTGCAGCAGTTAGAGGACAGGTTTGTGGGTACATTTGTGAAGGCTAGAATTATATCTACCAACCGTACATTCCTCTACACCATCCGTACCCTTTCCTAATGCCATTTTCATTCTCTTGCAGCCATACACCTTGGATTGGGCATTGGGAATTGTGCAGCGATTTCCAAATCAGAATGATCAGTAGATCAGTTGTGAGATACATTCAGACATGAGAGATTTATGATGGATCAGACTGATGCACATTGAGAGTTTGTTAGATCGTAGAGTGATCTTGCTTGCAGGCTAGGTGTAGGAGTTAGAGGTTTCTTCATATTTTTTTTTAGTAATTGTTAGTAATGCAAATAAAACTTGATGGCGCCACCTAGTTAGCTGGAAGCCAATCTTATTATTTTTTAGCAATAAAAACCCCATTCTTGGAGTGAGCGGTGGACTTCTTGGTATGCTTCCTGTTGTGTCGATTTAGTTCTCATTTTGAACAGATGCATTGCTGTTTGTAATAAATCAGAATTCTGATATTTCTTATCAATCATTTATATTTTTGCATTTCAAGTTCAAAATCATATTTATATACACTACCTGGCAAAGTTCAAACTACCATTGGCATTGAAACTTATAAATCAAAACTCATTGCAAACAACATAAAGCATCTCCAATCAACAACCAAACAAATCAGAAAATTTAGATCAGATTTGGTTGGGGATCTTTCATAGTTCTGGCAATAAATTTACCCTCATACAATAACGGCCTCCAAACATCCCTTCTTGCCTATACCCTCTACGGGAGACGAAGATGAAGAAGAAATTCCAACCCGCAAGAGGGGTCCATTGGACATGGCGTTTAAAATGGAAGCAAGAGATATTGCTGAAGAAAAAATTGCATGTTGCATCTATGCCAATGGTCTTCCATTCAACTTGGTGAGATCACCATCTTGGCGAGACATTGTGTCAGCGATAAATAATGCCCTTATTGTGTTTTAGCAATAAAAATGCCATTCTTGGAGTGAGCGCTGGACTTTCTGATATGCTTATTCCTGTTGTGGTGATTTAGTTATCTCATTTTGAATAGATGCATTGCTGTTCTTAATAAATCAGAATTCTGATATTTCTTATCAATTATTTATATTTTTGCATTTCAAGTTTAAAATCATATTTATTTGCATACTAAAAACCTGCCAAAGTTCAAACTACCATTGGCATTGAAACTTGAAAATCAAAACTCATTACAAACAACATAAAACATCTCCAATCAACAACCAAACAAATTTGAAAAATTAGATCAGATTTGGTTGGGGATCTTTCATAGTTCCGGAAAGAAAAAAAACAATGAATTTACCCTCTCATACAGTAGCGGCCTCCAAACGTCCCTTCTTGCCTATTCAAGTGTTTGTCGCAAACCGTCATATGTCACAAGGCATTTTCAGGACTTTCTCGAATTTGGTATTGTTGAAGGTAAATTTAATTTATTAGTTTTAAAAAAATCTAATTTATGCCTTGTTTACTTATATTTTAATGTGTTATTAACTTATTTTCATAGTTCCATGGAGTTTTTTGATGGGGGATGTGGGGATGGGTTTTGGGGATGAGGGACCAAGGGCCTAAGTTTGGGGATGGCGGATGGACGACAATAGAGCAGCAGCGGTGGGGTGGCGCTGAAATACATACCATAGTTACAAAACTCTACAAGTCTTGGCAGGACTCACCGAGTCCTGAGTGGAGGCACCAAAACGGAGCACAACTGCCTCTTGGCTCGAACTTGGCCGAGTCAGACCGAGTTTGGGCTGACTCACTGAGTCGGCCAGACTCGGCTAACTCATCGAGTCCCAAGCCCTAGACTTGGCTGTGGTGGATAGAGGCACAAAGTTAAAAAATCATTTTTATATGCAAAAAGGACTGTCGTTTTTGGTTTATAATTGCCATTCAACCCTAAAAAGAGTATTCTTTCATTTTCAAACACAAGGAGAGGAAAATAGTCATCAGAGAAAACATATTGATGTATTGAAGAGCAGACCAACAGATCGATTGACATTGAGATAGTGATTGCTAATTGTTTGTACAAGTTAGTAGCTTGCATTAACGCATTTAGAGGAGTTAAAAGAAGGATTTGGAGGAGGCTTCTACAGATTTGAAGTTGATCCACAGGCAGAGTGGAACACTGAGGTCAATGATCCTGTCATCAGTGATGAAGACTTGGAATGGGTTGATCAGGTGGACTAAGAGACAAAGGCAGTAGCGATGACAGAGGAGGCTAGAGCACGAGGAGACCCATTGGAGGACCTTGAGGCTAAGAGTGAGGATGATGAGGGTGAGGATGTGAAAGTCATTGAAGCTGAGCCTGAGACACAGACAGAGATCATGGTTGCAGAATCTTTCGGGACCTATATTAGGCATACTCGTAGGAAGGTTGCGTGGTCGATTGGTCACTGATATAGGCTATTCCAAGCCTTGGTCTTCTAGGCTCTATTTTTTATTTTGATATATGTTTTGAATTTTCGATTCCATGGATCATGAATATTGAATTTGACAGTTACACTTTATATTTCTAACGTGTTATTTAGTTTAACTTATTTCCTTCAAAAATTTGCATTTATACATATGTGATCATTGTAAACTTGTGCGTGTGTGCAAAGTAGCTTCTATTTATCTCAATTAGTGTGTCTTTAAGGTTAATCTATTAAATGATGCATGAAAAAGTTTTAAATCCTTAAAAAATTTTGAATTTCTTGGGTTTTTCAATTTGCCGAGTTTTTGTCGAGTCTGGACTCCGAGTCCGAGTAAAAAATCTGCTTTCCGAGTCCGAGTCGAGTCCGGGTCTTGTAACACTATACATACAATACTTGAAAAAATAGCTATAAAAGATGCATAAGAAATAAAAATGAAACTTTGGCCAGCTAGTAAAACTCAAAACCTACTAAACTTTGAAGTGAACATTAGCATTGAAAATGAAAATGTTGAATTCAAAATTTATGTAATATCCAAGGTTACATATTGATAATTAAAATGAATATAATGATGATTGCAAATGTTCAAAATATTGAAATGGAGTGAAGTGAGGCCTCTAATCATCCCCAAACTCTTCTTGCTCCTCAACCTTCTTGCTCTTCACTCTCACTCTTTCACTATAATGTCCCCTCTTAGGATATGTTGAAATTAAGGGACAATGAACTTGAATTCTTTATTATGAACTACAATCCTGATTCCGCTATATTATAAAGTCAATGATATGTCAAATGACTATGTAATGTCTCGACTGTAGTACTGTAGAATTTGGGACTAATTTCTTATTGCAAAGACTTCTCCCTGTGAAACTTAAGTTCTAAATGTATTCGAATAGTAACGATATACTATTTGCAAATATTTACTCCCTAGTTATTGATCTCAAATGTAATAGAAGAGGGAGATTGTTTTAAGTCTGTACTCCTTGTAACCAATTATTTAGACAGCAAGATCAGTCTGAAAATCTGATAGAAATCTCACTCAATTGGTTAGATGATTTTCAATATGAGAATGGATAATATTGATATAGATGTTTCAAACAAGTATAGATGCAAATTCGCTATTGCTGGTAACTTTTTATTATGAATGCTATGAGGGTATTGCTTTTTTCAGATATCTCTGTATGATGTATGCGAAAGATCTCCTTTTGATTATTTATCGGATATAATCTTGTGAAGAGGGTAATGGGATATTTATTCCTGCTGACTTGTCATATATGAATATGTTTGACCATAGGCTGCATGGAGTTGATTAGTATCATCAACATTCTTTCTTCTGCAGAACAAGTATAATTCTTGTTTCCCTAATCTTTTCTTCTTGTTCGATTGAGATGTTCTTGCTTGCTGTTCCATCCAGTCCTGTAGGTGAAATGAGAGAGATTTCGTTTTTATATCTCCCAAATGGAAAGGATGGCATCTCCTTGATAATTGATAAGACAAATTTTCAATCAACTCCTCCATAATTGTTAGTTTACATATTATGACGGCATAAATGGTATTAAGTATTGCCATTGATTTAGTAATATAGTCGCTTTTTTTAATAAGGTAGTATCGGTTCAAGAAATGGTTTGAGTCAGTTTATTGTGGCTGAAGGATATTGACGCATGATAGTGCCAAAATAATATTGTTAATGTTCAATTACTTAAGAGTTTCTGGCTTATTTAATTTGTGAGAATATAGTTCCTTAGCATATGAAGGAAGAGGGTCTTGACTGTAGAAAGAAAATGTGGATTAAACAAAATAAAAAGTGGTTGAATAAATGAAACATTAAGCTACTTGAGTGTTTTAATACAAATGAGGACATAAAAAAGTTTGTCATAGAGAAGTTTCGAAGTGTCATGCGGACTAATAACATTGGTCGAAAAAAGGCTTATTGCATTCAAGAGTTCAACCCAACCTGGGAGCATAGTGGGGAAGCTTATTTAGGGGCTTCTATTAAAGGGAAAGAAAGGCTGTTAGTGGCACAATTGAGGATGGGATCTCATCATCTCAGGTGTGAGACGGGTAGATGGAAGAGGACCAAAGAGGCTTGGGAGGAGAGAACGTGCAGGATGGGCGCAATCAAAATTGAATGACATTTTCTCACAGAATGCGCAGCTTATGACGATATTCGAGCTCAGTACGAAATCATCTTGAAGGTTGACTGCGTGCATAGTTTATTTGAAGAGGATAAGATCAACCAAACTGCTAGTTTTTTGGTCAAGATCCATAACAGAAGATCAGACATGGAAAGGAGTCTGGAGATAGTTTAATGAAATGTCCCGAACCAGGTATCTCCCGATTTTTCACAAATAAATCTCATACAGATTTAAACAACATTTCTATAGAAGAATCTAGACAACCCCATCCTGCCATTAAACAAACAACTTTTTTGGATGTACAATCAACTACCTAGAAAGGTGTTGTAAAAGAATACTTTTAAGTCCTTTTGGACTAAAAAAAATCCATGAACCAATGAAAAGAAATGAAATACTTTTACCCTTTAGGCAAGCCTCTCTCCGACTTTTGGACTGGCAGTTAACTCCTAAAATACTCAAAGCCTTTTCCGAACTTTGTCCTCATGAGTGATGGGATTAGAATCACATAGTGCAGCCAAAATGACCTCTTCAAATTCTTGGCTATCATGCATATCTACCATATCTTGCAATGGAAGCAAAATTGAATTAGCCTTTGTGAGAGGCTTCTTGTTCTGTACAGATTGAGTGTGAAGTAAATGAAGATGATGTTCATCTGTAGATTGAAAAGGTTCAAAATTGCCACCGTAATCTACACACCCAAAAGAGAGTGATCTCCTTGGTGGAGGGCGATTTTTTGTTGGTGGGCTTTCAGAATTTGACAACATTCCTGCCATTTTCTCCCAGAACTGGATTTGCTGATGCAAATGGCATTGCAATGTTTTGGTGATTAGTCATGTCTACTGTGAGAGACATTTGGTCTTCAGTGTTTGCCTCACTTGGTAAACTAGTTAAATGCAGAAAGTAAATACACAAAACATAACAGATGTATGCCAGAGAACAAGTTCTTCCATTAATCCATCAATCTCATGTATACAAAGGATCATAGTAATATCAATTACCCGTAAAGCACATCATGCCTTTACCCGAAGGTAGTACATACAATATATCTGGACCGAAGGGGTGCGATGCCAACTATCGCAACTATAACCCAACTACCTATCCTTTGGCCAACTAACTAAATACCAATGATACGACAATATATCATTATTCCCGACAACATCATCCCCCCTAAAAAAGAAGTCGTCTCCGACGACTTACAACAAAATGGAGACAATGTATACAACTAAACATAACAAAATCATGACTGAGGAGGCTGAGGGAGCGTCCCTGAAGAGGCTAACTGCATCGCTGAAGAATCCAAACGAGCGCGCAGCTCAGACTTGCTGTGTCCTCGCTTGCAAGTCCTGCTCTGCAACCATCCGATGTTCCAAGGCTGTCTTCATCATAGCTGCCTCCAGGAGCTCCTTCTCCTTCGTATCAAATTCCTCCACAGCTTGTGTCAGACCAAGGTGCAAGGCACTCCTCTCTTCACTGGCCTTCGCCAACTGCTGCTCAAAAGAGGATTTCTCCTCAGCCAACTAGGCCTCCAAAGCTATCCTCTCTATCCGCGCAGCCTCCAACTGAGGCACCATCTCAACTCTCTTTGCTGCCCAAGATGCCTCCTGGCTAGCCAACTCCTGTGTACGGTGAGCCAAGGCTCCCTCGACTGCCTCCAACCGGGTGACCATCTTCTCCTGAGCTCTCTGTGCGGCCACCCGAGTAGCCTCATGCCCTGCAGAAATATGCTCCGTACGCCTCAAGGTGTAATAGCCCTCCTTGAAGGCCTGCTCTATCTGTCGGAAAAGAGTCCACTCTGCTCTCCACCACTGGCTCACCGACGACTCAGGCATTCAACATCTCCATAGTCCCTTTGGTTGGCCATTCGCCTAACTCAAAACAAGTTGCACAGGCTGAGGGGCCACTAACTCTCACAAATGCCAGTAACCGCTCCAAGTCCTCGGTAACACTCTCTAGAGCCCAAGACTGGGCGGAAGCCACTACCCAATGTCCTTATATAACCATGTCCGCTAAGTATGCCTCAACGTCCTCGTTGACTAGCTCCCTCGGAGGCTCCGAAGGTGCGATGAGCTCCTCATGCACAGGCAGCCCCACGGGGACTGAGTCTGTTACCACTGTACTCTCCTCGGCCAAGTGCATTGCCGTGTCTCCCACTGCTTGGTCCCCTTCTGCCAAGTACACGGTCGACTCCTCTACCAAGTCCACTGCACAGTCCTCTGCCAAGTGCTCAGTGTGGTCCCCTGGTGAGGTCTCTGCCTCCAAGTCGACAACCTCTGGAAGCACATCCCGCCGGGGAGAGAGAATTGCCGCTCCAACTGGTGCTAAGGGTGTCATCTGGAAGCGCCTATTGAGCCAAGTATTCACAACCTCGATGGAAGAAGGATTAGCTACAGGTGGTGGATCGTCCAATAACTCTGCATCTATCGTGCCCACTGCATCTGTCCCAACCACATCCAAACGCACTTGGCCCGCCCTCACCTCAAGGGGATCCTCCCCACGCGGTTGCTCCGACTCACCGCGAGGCACATCTCCACGATCCAACCCCTCAGGTGTAGACTCATCCACTACCTCTACCACAGTTACCTGCGAGGGTCCCACAGCTACCTCCACCAAAGGCAATGCCTCTACCTTTGTCACTACTGTTGGGGTCATCATCACTGGCTACCCGAACCCAGGGATGGATGCCACACTCACTGTCAGCAGTGGGGTCAAGTGTGTTGATGTCGCCAAATTGGGTTTGGCGAACAGCAGTGGCGTGGGTGCCACAGCCATAGAATCCACCACCTCATCCTCGTCCCTCTCACTGTCCTCATCCTCCGAGTCGCCGCCGGAGGTCTCTAAGGTGGCCTCCCTGCCACTATCCATGTCTTCGGGCTCCGACTCCACAACCATCTGTGGTCCCCTTGTCTGCCCTGTGGTTGCAAGCCTCGTATCCAAGTAACTCCAAAGCAAGATTGGGGGTTCTCTAGAAGCCAAAGTACCTTGAGTCTTGAGCTCCAACCTCTCAGTGGGAATCTGCCTCAGTGCGGCTTCCAAGAATAATCCAATTGCGTGGTGCGGCATGTAAAATGTGCGATGTTGGAGTCATGAATTCTTACATCTGTTCATAATGCCATTCATCAAGATGATCTGCGAGAGAGCAATGTCAGAGGCGCGGCTAGACCCTGTCAGCTGACTCTTCATCACATCCATGATGCAACGCCATGGTCACACCGCCACAAAGGATCTCTTCATCCCTCTACTCTTGGTGGCTTTGACTACTGAGTCCATCTCTGTGGGGGTGAGCGTGCGGGAAACCATCTTAATTCAGTGTTCCTTGCTATCCCTTGACATCTTTTGTGCCTTAATGTTTATTTTCTTTCCATTGCAGGCCAATATACCAAATACCCTCGTAAAGTTTGTTGCGGTGAATGAAACAGTGATTGTGTTTGCGGTACTCAAATGTACTCTTCCAAAAAAACCTGTCAAATTAGTTAATCATGACCCACAAAAGACCCTCAAAATTGCGGATGGAGAAAATAGGCATCGGAATGGCCCAGTGAACCCCAACCTTCCGCAAAATGTCCTTCACCACATCCGTCTTAGGGGTCTCTTGCCACCATTTCATGCATTCAAGTCCATTGAGCCCTTCGAACACTACTGTTTGGTGCGTTACTGCATCTTTCTGGTTAGCTGCTTGCACTCTCGGTTTAAGTTTTGTCTTCCCAGTCCTCTTGCTCTACCCCATAGGACTTATAAATCACAGACACTAGTATCTTGTTTGTTGCCTCCGCTTGGCCATTAGCTCAGGGTAGTATGGACTCGATAGCGAGTGACAAATCTTAAACTCCGTTGTGAGCAGTCGAATGACATGATTCACAAAGTGACCTCCTTTGTCGTTGGTCAACTGCATCGGGATGTCGTACCATGTGATTATTTGCTCATACATAAATCTCGCTGTGCTCAAGGCTGAGTTGTCAGTTAAGGCTCGGGCTTCCGCCCACTTCGTCATGTACTCGGTAGCCACCACAATGTACCAACACCTCCAAGCCCTACTCACCTTGAGAGGTCCGATAAATTCCAAGCCCCATCGTTTGAAGAGCTCTTGTGCATGGGAGGGCTTTAGAGGCATAAAATCTCTCTTCAAGGGTTTTCCGACCCTTTGACAGGTGTCACATCCCACGACCCACTCCCTGGTGTCGTTGTGCAACGTGGGCCACCACAACCTTGCTAAAAGCCCCTTCTGTGCCGTTGTGTCCAGCCCCATGTGTCCCCCTGCAGGCCCTTCATGTGGCTCTCTGAGAACACTTTCTACCTCTTCCATAACACACCGTCAGAGGACTTGGTTTGGTCCCATTTTGTAAAGTAATCCATTGATCAACTGAAAAGTGCGGCTTCTCAATACCAGCTTTCGTCGCTTGTTCGGCAGCATGTCCCTCGGGAACTGTGAAGCGGACAAATACTCTCCGATGCTCTTGTACCATGATGGTAGGATTACTATGTGGAACAAGTGTGCGTCTAGAAAGTCGTCGTTCACTCCCTCCGGCAGCTCTCCAGACTTAATCCGAGAGAGCTGATCGACAATTACATGGCTCTTCTCGGGTATCACAATAATTTTGAATGTGAACTTCTGTAGTAGCAACAACCATCTACTTACCCACCCCTGTATAAGAGGTTTATTCACCAGGTACATTAATGCCTGGTGGTCCACGTAAATCATGAATGGTGTTGCCAATAGGTAATGCCTGAACTTTTGCACGACGTACACCATCCCGAGGGCCTCTCGCTAGGCGATACTATAATTCTTCTCCGCCCTTGACAACAATCAACTGGCGAAATAAATGGGGTGATCTAGGTCATGATCGCCTACTTGGGTCAAGGTTGCACCAATTGCAAAATTTGAGGCATCCACGTGAACGTGTAACTCTTTGTCCCAATTCGGATATGTCAAAATTGGTGCTCCGACCAACCTCGTCTTCAATTTTTCAAAAGAGGCATCCTGCTCCATCCCCCACACAGGGTTCCCCCTTCCGCGTCAACTTGTCGAGGGGATAAGAAACTTGGGCGAAGTTCTTTATGAACCGCCGGTAATAGCTAATGTGGCCCATGAACGACTTCACGCCTATAATGTCTGTCGGCGGTTCCATCTCCACGATCACACGAACCTTGTGAGGGTCCGTCTTTAGTCCGACCTTGCAAACTATGTGCCCCAACAGTTTCCCTTGCGACACCATGAACCGGCACTTCTTTGGGTTTAGTGCCAACCTTGCTTTTCGACACCTCCATACATTCCCAGAGAGCCGCCAGATGTGTATCCTCCCCACTAAAGATGGACCAATTGTCTAGAAAAGCCCTAAAATTCCCGACAGACATCTTATCGAAGATGTGGAGGATAATCCGCTGGAAGGTTGCGGGTACATTGCATAGACTGAAGGGCATTCGGTTGAAAGTGTACACTCCGTCCTCCACCACGAAGGTTGTTTTCAACTTCTCCACAATGGATATCTAGTTATATCCAAAAAACCCATTGATGAACGATTATATCTCGTGTCCGGCGACCTCCAAGATGCTATCTATGAATGGTATGGGAAACGAATATTTAATGGTCACTAGCTTGTTTCAATAGCTTCCTCAGGTCTATTTTGCTGCTTCATCACAATGGCCATGTCCTTGAGGGCACTGTCAACCCTATCATTCGAATTGATAGCAGCCCAAAACAGGGCAATTGCCCTGTCTGGATCCTTATCTACCAACTGAACATGCTTAGCCCTGACATAAGGGGTATCACCCAGAGGGACCTTGTGAATGATGTGAAATGAATCAGCACGAGTAGGAAGAGAAGATGGCTTCTTAGAAGACTTCACAGGGCTACAAGGAGCAGACTTAGATATTCTCTGGCCACATTGTGGATTGCTTCTCCTCATATTCTCCTTCTTGGTCTCCTTCCTTCCCTGCTTCTTCAAAAATTTGTGTAATCAGAAGATCGAGGCTTTCGAAACCCTTGCAATTACAATAGAAAAAGGAAGAAAACAGGGTTGAGCCAAGCTCTCTCTCGCATAGTTTATGGGAAAGGAGCTTAGGTCGGTTGTGCGGGAATGAAAGAGATGAGAAGCTATAATATTATATTATTATTGTATTATATTCATTCATTAATATACATAATATTGCACTATGCTATATCAATTAATATATTATATTTTTCATTATTATATTAATAATATAGTTAATAAATGATATTATAATTTAATTATAATTTATTTGTTCATTAATTTGTTTTTATTATTTATTATGAAATCTTATTCTAGAAAGGGGACGTTACATTCACCTTGCACTTATAGCTCCTGCTCTTGCACTCGCACTAACATTTATTTATTTATTTGTGTTTGTGAGTTGAAATAAAGATTTGAGAGTGTTTTATATGGGTTGTGGGTATTAGGTGGGGCCATAGGCCATTAGGGTTTGACTTTGGGCGTAGAGATTGAAAAAATGACATTTTTTTAAATGCCTTTTTGGCTATCTGGTCACAAGGGACTCTTGGGTGTTGCCAAGATGGTTGAGAGACTCCTGGGAGTCCCTTGGATACCTTGGGGAATGTCTCGGCATCCCCAACGTCCCAATGATGTCTTTGAGGG
Source organism: Thuja plicata (assembly GCA_018584345.1). Classification (NCBI taxonomy): domain Eukaryota; kingdom Viridiplantae; phylum Streptophyta; class Pinopsida; order Cupressales; family Cupressaceae; genus Thuja; species Thuja plicata. The sequence goes on along the minus strand of MU225791.1, from coordinate 4,995,063 downwards.
GGTGATGGTGTGGCGAGGGGATGTTTTCCCCATGTCCCCAAGTCTTGAAAATGTGGGATTTTTTTGGGATTGCGTCCCTATTATAGAAAATTGCTTACTTTTTAGACAACATTAAGTTGCTAAGACCCAAAATGCATCACACTATTGTTTTGAGATTACTTGTGAAGGTGCAAGAAGCATTGGGTGCGATGGTTATTAGAGACATCAATGTAGTATTTGGAAGCAATAAAATTTAGAGAGTGTACAAAAGGTCAAGTTATTGATCCTAAATGTCAATTGGTGGGGTCATGTGGACTCTCTCTAGAGTTTCATTGAGCCTATCATGAGAACGATCAGGTTTGCTAATACAAATTGGCCATGTTTGGGGGAAATTTGGCATTGAATTCATGATAAAAAAATAAAGGTCATAATAGTACAAAAAGAGAATGACCTTGAAGAAACATTTTTTCAAAGTGTGGAAACATCATTCATCACTGTTGGAACAAAATGAACACACCATTGCATCTCCTTGCCTATGTATTGTCCCCTTATACTATAGTGCAAAGATACTTTCTTTCATAGTTAAGGTGCTAATGAGTGCAAGTTGGCATTCCTAAGACTCTTCTCAAATCCAAACGTGGTGAATAATGTTAGGAAAGAGTTTGGAAAGTTTATCTTTGGATGAGATCATAGTATTTGTGGTCTTCAAGACCAATACAAGGAAGATGCTCATACATGGTGGTACCTCCATGGGAAAGATTATTTGTTTCTCCAAGCTTTTGCAATCAAGATTTTATCACAAGTAAGCATTATTTTATTTTATTTTATTTTGACATTTGTAGACTTTAATACTTACCATTCTTTAATTTCCTTGGCATTTTTCTCCAATTTCAACAAGTTGTAAGTTCTTCAATTGAATGGAAGTGGAGTACATACTCGTTTGTCCACTCAGTGAAGCATAACCGCTTGGCTACAAAATAAGTAGAAGACTTGGTTTATGTCCATTCCAAATTGCATTTTCTATAACACAAGCAAGATGACTACAAGGAAGGGGCAAAGAAGCATTTTCAGCATAGCAACTTGGATGCATCTATTGAGAGCTTGCTAGAGTCAATATAGATGATGATGAGACTCCTACACATGATGTACCTAGTGGGAGCGGCACTTCATTTGGTTGTGGTTCAAATGATGGCCTTGATTTAGATCCTTTTGATGAAGATTGAAGACAAGCATACAAATGTCTGATTCTATTTGTTTCAAAATTTGTAATTGTAATGATTTTCATTTGAATTGTCAGACAAATATATGACACAATATTGAAATCTTGAGCTATCAATTGACATTTATTGTTATTGCTACCATAGTTGAAAAACTCGGACTCGACAATAACTCGGCCGACCCAAAAAATTTGAAAAACTTTGACTCGCCAAAAACTCGGCAATAAATCAACACTTTTATCGAACATTTGAAAATATATAATTTTTTAAAATATTCTTAAAGCACACACATACACCAGATTTTAATGTTTGTGATTATTATGATTTATCTAACACATTTATATTGTAACATTTTTTAATAGATCATCTATTACATTTTATTTCTATAATTAAAAATTATATAATATTTATTCATAATAAAATTTCTATGTAATATGTATTAATTTAAAGTCACAATAATATTCATTGTTATTTAATCCAAATAAAAGAAACTCGATATTCAAATTTCATATATATATATATATATATATATAACTGGTGTGCAATATTTATTTATGATATGTGCACATGTAAAACCCTAAACCTAAGTCGCAAGGTTCGAATTTGAGTTTGAGTTCCACAAGAATAAAGTTTGAATAAAGTTCCTCAACGAAAAACTTTGGAAAAAAGTTGGGCATTAAACTCTTCTATAAATTAAGGTTATGATTGTTTAATTGATTAAATATAAAAGTAAAATAAAAAACATTAAATTTAATTAAAAAACTCAATAGTAATAAATTAAATATTTAAATGTGCTCGTTATTAAAATTGAGCAAGGTGAACATAGCGGGAAAATCCTTTACTCTGACTCTTGACCTTGTGGCTGAGATTACGGGGCTCCCTCTTGAGGGCATTCACTTCTCTAAAGACAAGAAGGTGGGAAACAAGGCGTACAAAGATTTTCCCAAGTCTGACGAGGAGAGAGCAATGCTGGTGAAAGGTAATGTTGACTATGTGAACCTAGCTAATGTTAAACACATTTGGGCCTTCTTTCTTAGGGCTATAATGGAATACTTCACCCTGGATGGTAGGTATTCTAGGGTTTACAATTATCATTTTGTGCTGGTGAATCATTTCAAGTATAAAACTAGGGTTTCCTTTCTGTTCTATCTTCTTAGTTCTCTTAATTAGAGTATTGTGGATCATAAAGTTAGGGCAACCCCTGTTCTGCATGAGGGGCTCATTCTGCTCATTGCAGAGTATGCCAAAGATCATATTTTTGAGCCGATTCTCAAACAGATTAGTATCACTAAAAGAAAGAGCTCTGAAATTTCCTCTAGAAAGGAAGCTAACACTGCTTCTAGTAAAAAGTCCCGAAAGGTGAGCCCTGTTAAAATTGACACTAAGCTTTCTATTTTTGATGAGGTAGAAGATATGAAGTTGGAGGACGACCTGGAAGATATATCCTCTGAGGAAGAAGAGATGGCAAAAGGGGGACAAAGTAATAGAGAAATCTCTGATTATGTAACTCCCAATAAAATGGCACCAGATAAAGGTATGGAAGTGGAAAACATCTCTGCTGTTGAGGCAATGAATGATTCTGGTAAGGAAATCCTTGAGGAGGTCGCCGAGCAAATCAACAACATAATGAAAGTTTACATTGATAATACTCAGAAGGATGTTGTTGATGTTCCCGAGGAAAAGGAGATTGAAGCGGACAATTTGGATAATTCTCTAAAGGAGTATGCTGATGACCTTGAGGGAAGGGAAGCTGGGAATGAAAAAAACGTCAATAATGCTGAGGAGGAAATTATCACTGAAAACTTGGAGTGTAAGGAAGAGGAAACCCAAGTCAACAATGATATTGTTGACTTAGATAAGGAAGACCACAATGATAATGCAGACTGCGAGATTAATCCTACTCCTCCTGAGAGTCCTAAGGGAGGATGATGAGATGGGAAAGAATATGCAGAATTAGAGAAGCATAGAGGAAGATCTGTGGGACCAAGATTTCAAGGTCAAAAGAGTCACTAATATCAGTGTGCTGCAAGCCGCGAGAAACAAAGCTATGTATGGCTATAATATTGATAAGTGGGCTCATGAAGATATCCAGGATATGCGCTCTAGGCTTAAAGCTTTGGAGGCTAGGAATGCTCTGCTGGAGGAGACCATCGACAAAATGCGAAATGATGTTGAGATGTATCAGAAAGGCAAGAATGCTCTTGAGAAGGTAACTGATAATTCTACTAAGCTGGAAGACAAAATCTCTAATGCTATTGACAAAACTATAAAACCGGTTATAGAGAAAGTGAACAACAATGACATCATGATGAAGAAGCTGATCACCATGAATAATGCGGGTATGAAAACAATAGTTGATAATCTGAAAGCCCTGTGTGCTTTGCTGGAAGGGAATAACACTGACAAAGCTAATGAAGATGAAAATGGAAAACAAGATATCCAACCGTCTGGCCCTGGCTCTAGAACTAGATCTAGCACCAGAAAGAAATCTGCTACCCAAGCTCAAGACATCACCAATCTGAGAGATTCGATTCAGGATATTCAGAACCAGATGGTGGAGGCCGAAGAGTTTGTCAAAATGCTGGACTAAGACTGTTGCTAGGAGGTTTTTTGTGCCTATCTTGCTGGAAGTTTTTCTGTTTAGGGTGTTGCTTCTTTTTGGTGATGTTTCTCACTTTGTAATTTGGGGTAAAGCCCTTTTTGGTTTCTGTCAGCTGTTGTGACAAATTGTTGTTGTTTAGTGCTAGGCTGTCTATCTTTATTTTTCTATGTTAAAGGGTTTTGGAGCCCCTTCAAAACCTGCAGTTACTGCAATCAAAAATAATATTCTATTATATTATATATAATATATTTGTTAAGTTTAATTTAAATACTTTGAAGTCATTAAATTTTATATATAAGTTTCATGAAATCTAAATTGAATATTTTTAAATAGAATAGTTTGATTTATTTTATTTTAATATTAAAAATGAAATAAAAGAATATTAAATCTAATTATAATAAATGTTAAACATTATATTAACAATTTAATTGAAATAAAATAGTATTTAACATTTGGAATGTTATAAACATATATCATTGAAAATTTAAAATACATAATATAATTTTATAAATAAATAAAACTTTTAAAAAACAAATAGCAAATTAAAGTTGATAAAATTTTATAAATGAAAAGTTCTGAACAGAAAATAAAAAATAAAATTGAGAGTAGAGAAATCCTCCACCACCACTGCAAAACTCAACTTGTCAAAATGCTGAGAAAACACCATTTTACTCTGCTCATGTCGATTTACTTCCTCACGAGCACTTGTTCCATGACGCCTAGTGACGTGGGGAAGATGAATGACGATGCCCAAAAATGCCTAGTAGAAACCTTTCCTCTGCCCACTGCAGAACTGGTCTCTTGCTGAATGATGACGCCGCAGGTAAAATGTGGCGGTTTTTTGTCCCTATTCTCGCATGATTTGGCAAGTTTTTCAGGAAAACATTGCTGCGCGAAAATCATTATATCGTTGCCGATTTTATTGGCGATAAAATCGCCCAGCAATTTGGCCTGCAATATATTGCGAGATCTGCGATATCTCACAGAGTTTTTCAACCATGATCGCTACCATTGATCAATGATGAAGTATCATACTATCAAATATATTTACAATTCTGTATTTTTTAAAATCTTTTGCATGCACACCCACACACACACCTAGGTACCCAAACATATCATACCCAAGAATTTTTTCCTGTACTGGCGTACCAGAATCTCATACCCATACCCGATCTCACACCAGAACTGGCAACTTAGCTATTAAGCTACTAGAAGGCTTGCATGGTCCTTTCTTGAAAAGAGGATGTGCTCTTTCCCTTGCTTTATTACTTACAATGTTGACATCCTTTTGTGTCCTTCATATATCCAATAATTTATTCCTTTGGCAACTCTTTTTTAGTTAACTTTGGAAAAACTCTTATTTCTAAGCTGGTTGTAGCACATAGTTGAGCTCTGACTTGAATATGTGAGCTTTTATACTCAATCATGTACTGGCCACAACCCGAACAATAAGCCTCACCTCTAGAAAGTTGCTCAACCATACATGTATGTTGCTAAAGAGGTGATGTGTCAATTTTAAATGGGCTCTCTACCTTTGAGACAACAAAACTAGAACTACCAGTCTTTCTGCATGAATAATGAAACAAAACAAAAAAAATTACAACCTTATACTGCATTAAGGAAAAATATGAGGCATTATAGCACCTATATTATGTCCAAAAGTTTTTAAAAAAATTCAAAACATTTTCAGAAAATAACAATGACTAGAAGAATTTGAAAGAACTCTAAAAACCTTCAAAAGATCACATGTAAACTCATTTTTTATAGATAAGTCTTGTAGATTCATCTCTCTCTCTCTCTCTCTCTCTCACACACACACACACACACACACACACACTTGGCCTTCAACAACAATAAAAATGGCAGCTTGGAGGCAAAATGCTACTTTGTGCTCTTTTACTTGTGAAATGAGGGCGTGAATGATTGGATCTACGCTAAAGGAGTCAATAGAATACACTCTAGGGAATTATTAGTTAACTTTATTTTGTTTAAAATAGGAGTAGTTATTTTTACCAGTTTTAAGTTGTGGCATATGTGTCCCTCTTGGGTCCACCCGAGGACCCCCTCAGGGTGCTTGGGGTGAGTCTTGGGCGAACCCTAGGCCGTCTTGGCCCTGAACTAAGATCAAACTCATATTACCTAGGTCTGAAAACCTTTCCAGGAGGACCTGGTGACAGTATTTTTGCATGCAATCATTGTAATGTCCCCTTTTTAGGGCACATTATTTCTGTGCCTCTTTAGCCATTTTATCTTAGCCCGATAGGCTAATCAGGGCTTGACTAGGGCCAGTATGATATTTGGCCTAGAGAATTCCAGTTTCAGGCCAATCTGAGTAGTTTCTGCATGGTTTCCAGATACTTACTATTTATAGTAAGTCGACAGATTTCAGTCTTCGTGGCATTTCAGTATTGGCCTTGGAGCATTTCGCCGAGAGCTTTCCGGCAAGCTATCACACGTCTTATTCCGAGTTCGTTTGGTCATCCATTTTGATGCCAGAAGATTTCATCCTTTATTATTATGTCACTTTATTATTAAATGGATGTATTACTTTAAAAGTGACAAAATGAGAGAATATGAAAACACATAGAAGGGAAACTAAAGAGTCACAACTATTGCTTTAAAAGAAAGAATGGAGACTCATTTGAGATGCTTAGTTTTATGAATTTATTTCTCTTGGAGAATCCAGGAAGCTTCAACTTTCAATTCTGAAACCTGAGGACGGAAACCTTCAGGCTTTCTCGGTGGATTGGACGGAAACCTAGTTCATCTCGGGGCTGGATTCACAACAGAGTTCACCATTGCATTTTCAGGTTTTTTTGTATTTGATATTCTATTGCATATTGTAGTTCGGAATTGGATTGTTGGAAATCCCATTGTTATTGTATTGTTGTTGTATGATGCAATAATATTTGCTGAGGGTTTCAATGGAACATATTGCTGGTTTATTATTATCGAATCAATGATTTATTGCATGCATTTAAATGTTTAAATCTGTTTGAGAAATACTTGTGGAGTTTCGGAAAATCTCGGTTTGGGACATTTCGGTGGTATTAGAGCTGGTTTTCTTGCCAGCCTGTGGAGTTTATTCAGAAACCATTTTCCAGAAGGATTTATTAGAGTTTGTTATCAGAGAAATTTTTTACAGACTAAGGTATTTAATGTCTGTGGTTGATTTTGAAATAAAAAAAATTAAGGTATTTGGAGTTCTGAAGAAGTTTATCTGATTAGAGAAGAGTGGTTTCAATTCAAAGATTGATAGATCAGTTGAAATCAGTTTTATTCTCTGCAAGCAAGGTTAAGCACTTTCCAAAATATGCGTTTGCATTATAACAGAGACTTGTATCATTTCACGGAAGCATCTGAGATTGTATCTAAGACTGGGTCCTCGCAGTCATCTTCCGGTTAATTGCCTCAGTTCAGACTTCATACGGTCCTTGCGAATCATTGATGCACTCTCTCTTGTAACCACGCTGGAAGTAAACATAAGATACAGACAACCTAGGAGTATTGGGCTGGTTTGTATTCACGAGGAGTGGTGCTGGCTGAACGCCTAGTCACGCATCCTGTGGCTAGTCTCTCATTCAGGTGTGGCATAGTTTGGACGGCTCGACGGGGAACAAAGTGCGGGTGGAGTAACAACAACACGGGTTACACACAATGTTGGGTGAACCAGTGATTGGAGCGTGAGTTAGTCGCTTCCCGAGCCCAGTGCATTTGACAGAAGCCACGTGATGTGTGGTGAACGAGACAACCCGTGAACGCCTTGGTTAGCATATGCTGTTGACGACACTATACAAATAAGTTACTGGAATGTTGGGCTGGAGTAACCGTGGTAGTAACCAGTATAATAGGCGTATGCAGTGCTAGTGGTGATAGCCCGTAGGCATTCACTGCATGTTTGACGACTGTGATCACTGCATTCAGCGTGGAACGAAAAATAACTATAGCAGTCACCTCCAGTCGAGCATTGTTGTCACACCCACCAGAGTAACGGCTACAGTTGGGATGTTGTGCATGTAACTTGAATGCAACCATGTTGGAATTGACAAGGGATTTGGAAGCCTGGAGTCGAGCTGCATCAGCTATCAATGGTTTAAAGACCTCGTTCGAGCACTCTGTATAAACTAACAGGCGAGTTGACCTCTGGAGTATAAGAATGCATCGACAGCGGGATTAGATCGGGTTGGAGGAGTCGTGGGGGTTATTTGACATCACGGGAATAGGTGAAAAACGTCACATTCTTGGCAGTGCATTGTGACGTTTGGGAGGTATTAAGCTGCTCGGAAGCGTTTTTAACACTCCAGCATTGAAGAAACGATACCTTCAGTCTGAACGCGTGAGCCTGGAGCGTTGGAGAAGGTACATGTCGAAGGAAAAGACAGATATAGTTCTAGCTTCGGATGATACATGTCACTCAAACACTGTTGCCAAGAATGATACGTGGCCCAGGTGTTCAGTGAAACGTTACCAGGTGTTGGAGGAAACTTATCAAAAGAAATATATTACGTGTAGAACTATTATGGGGAATACAGAAAGGTGACATGTCAATTCTGGAAATAACTAGGTAAAGTAACCTTTTATTTCAAAAAAATCTACGTATTGTAACTCCCCACGCACGGGCATTTGAGTTGCAGAGTCGTCTTCTCACATGCCGTGGTTAACAGAACACTCGAGCCCCACATGATAAGTTCACTATAAATGAGAAACCTCGCTTTGGAATAGTTGACAGGCAATATGTATGGATAAGGTGAGACTAAGGCATTGAAATTTTACTTGGAAGTAATTGTGAACGGCATGAAATTGTGTTGTATCGGGACATCCGTGAAGGAAAGAAAGACAAAGAGCAGGAGGTGCCAGTGTTACTAGCAACAACATTTGACAATGTCGCACTTCTCATTTTCATCTTTGCTTGGTTTCACCAGAGGAAACACAAGCTTAAAAGACTGATTTCTATTAAGGGATTTGATTAAAAGGGTAAGGAATGCCATTAAATTGATTTCTCAAAATCAAACCTTAAGTCTTGAAACTACAAAACCATAAGCCAGTTTTGGCAAGGTGGGAGAGGATTCCAGCATCACAGTGGAGTATCAGTAAATGCATCTTGTAACTGGGACGTTGCTCAGTTTGTTTGAGTTACCATCAAGAGGAACAAGACACCTGCAGTTTGAGGGAATTGTGAAACTTCTGGAAGGTGCAAAAAAAAAATTCATACTCTGAAAGTGAAGCCTTGTCATTGGCAGCTACAAATTATTCTAAAGATTTCGAGCAGTGTAAGTTTGAACATTCACCTGCAGGGACAAGTTGTATCTAGCTTTGGGAAAGATGCAAGGTTTGGAAAAAGTCTTGAAGGATCTTGTTAAGGTACAACAACAGTTAACCCAGATTTCACAACCTGATAAAAGGATAGAAATACTCGGCATGTATGATGAGTATAACACACTTCCTCCATAGGTTCAGAGAGATTTAACCTTCTCTAGTTTCATGGACTTTCATCCAAAGCTACAACACAAAACTTTAATGGGCAAGAAGCAGTGTCAGGATTTGGCTCGGGATCTACTAGCATAAGATAGGTGCAAACATTTATATGAAGAGTTTCCAGCTATCATTAATCAACCCATAAGTGAACAAAAAACCAAACCAGTTATTGAAGAAAAACCTTATGAAGCTGTCATCGAAGCAAGAGATTGTAAAAAAAATATTGAATCAATGCATGAAGGAGAGGTTAAAGAAGAGACAGAAAATCTAGAGGTTACAGGATGGTTAACTAGAGAAGAGCAACCAGCCTCCATTGATTATCAACCTACACTTGATCAAAGAAAAGATGGAAAAGATATGGTTAAAGATTGTGACCACCAGTTGGATGTCTTTGGCAATTCATGTAATGAGGAGTTATGTGACTTCTTTAGAAGCACCTCACTTATGTATAATGCTGATTTGGATGACCCATTAGATAATGCATCCCAAAATGACAATGATGAGAAGCAGGCCTTGAGGAGTCAGTTGAAAGTCAACCACGATGCCATTATTGCGGCTCTTGTTCACCATGATAACACTCACCAGATTATGGAAGATATTTACAGGAAATCTCAGAAGGAGAAAGGACAAGGTGGTATAAGGATTGGGTCTTATGTTGCAGATTTACAAGGGGTCAAAACAACATTTGAGGTTTGGAAGTCAGAATACCTGTGTTACTTTTAGATTGCGACTACCTGTTACAGGTTGCTAGAAAATATGCTAAGTAGTTGAGGGAAAAGGAGGATGATGTTAATAAGCTCAATAGAGAGCTTAGTGTTACTCAGGATACATTGGAACACACACGTATTGCTCTTCAGGAAGCAAGAAATCAGATTGTTACCACTAGCCAGCACAGGGCATAGGACGACAGGGAAAGGTCTGAATTCTTTTAGGAGGTGATTCAGGAACTTGATAGCATACAACAGACTTATGACTTAGATAGCTGCCCCAAAAGATCAGATAACAAATCACTAGGTCATCCAGAACTTCTTTATGAGTTGAATAACTTTCAGTCAGTTGACAATTTCTCGTTTGAGATGGATGCTAATTTGACATTTGATAATCCCTTTTTTGAGCTAGATGAGGAAGGTATTTCCTATCCCCATGACAAGGATGAGGCTGATTGCAGGATTTGGGACCCAGGTTCAGTTACTAGAGATGAGTCTTGAACACTAGATTGGAGTAACGAGGTGAGTTCAGTTGTTGAGCAGTTTGGTTTCTACATCAGCGGTTCAGGATGGGCAGTTGTGACTTATTGCATGATGGGTGATACACTTTTCATTGCTTTATCTTTCACTGATGGAGAGATGTCTAGTATTGATGGCATCCAGGAGGCAGTTGCCTTGTCACATTTGACAGGTGGACATAATGCTGATTACAAATCAGCCTTGGATAGAGACTTGGTAATCAGTATGACCAAGGGGTACCTAAGGAGAGAAGACAGTGTTGATGAGTATCCCTTGATTCATTCCCCTCTTCACACAGCTGGGACTCAACCACATTACCGTACCGATTCATCCAGTGCCTATGGTAACTCTATCATCATAGATCTTGAACATTATGATGATGTTTGGGTAGAGTCTATTATGTATGGGATGGATGACATGTTTGATACACTTTCCTTTATGACGAAGGAAGCCATGTCCTGCAGTTCTGGTAGTTTGCTTCTTCAGTACAGTTTCCGGTTTGGGTTACATATTGGAGGGATAGTGTTGTGGCAATTGGACATTATGGGCAACTCACTCATTATGGGCATGGATCGACAGGATATTTCAGTTAGCTGGGGAGATGGGTGGCCCTTTTGTTTGTGGGACCCAGGAGGAACTTTCTCCTGGTTAGCGATTATTTAGGGAGCTGGTTGGTATAATGTTAGGTCCCCACCTTCATTTGACCTTAGTGGTGCTTGTGGTTTTAGTTGGACTGAGGCTCTCAGTTGGATTGAGGATCTTCTCACAGATGATGGTAGCACAGGGCAGGTTAATTCAACTAATTAGGCACATGGGGTGATTTGGGATCCCGACATTAGTTTGATTAATGCATTATTGTTGCGTGGTCTTGATGATTGGCTTCACAAGTCTGGACAAATTGTTTGTGTCACTTTTGCGCAATAGATTGGTGGAGCAGTTTCCTTGAGGTTGGTATGGGATCCAGGCATTCTGGTCGCAGCATGCAGATACCGATTGCTTGAGGGCAAGCAATTTCCGAGAAGGGAGGATTTGTAATGTCCCCTTTTTAGGGCACATTATTTCTGTGCCTCGTTAGCCATTTTATCTTGGCCCGATAGGCTAACCAGGGCTTGACTGGGGTCAGTATGATATTTGGCCTAGAGAATTCTAGTTTCAGGCCAATCTGAGTAGTTTCCGCAGGGTTTCCAGATACTTACTATTTATAGTAAGTCGACATAGTTCAATCTTCGTGGCATTTCAGTATTGGACTTGGAGCATTTCGCTGAGAGCTTTTTGACAAGCTATCACACATCCTATTCCAAGTTCGTTTGGTCATCCATTTTAATGCTAGAAGATTTCATACTTTATTATTATGTCACTTTATTATTAAATGAATGTATTACTTTAGAAGTGACAAAATGAGAGAATATGAAAAGACAGAGAAGGGAAACTGAAGAGTCACAGCTATTGCTTTAAAAGAAAGAATGTAGACTCATTTGAGATGCTTAGTTTTATGAATTTATTTCTCTTGGAGAATCCAAGAAGCTTCAGCTTTCGATTCTAAAACCTGAGGATGGAAACCTTCAAGCTTTCTCAGCGGATTGGACGGAAACCCAGTTCATCTTGGGAGTGGATTCACAACAGAGTTCACCATTGCATTTCCAAGTTTTTTTGTATTTGATATTCTATTGCATATTGTAGTTCGGAATTGGATTGTTGGAAATCCCATTGTTATTGTATTGCTGTTGTATGATGCAATAATTTTTGCTGAGGGTTTCAATGAAACATATTGCTGGTTTATTGTTATCGAATCAATGGTTTATTGCATGCATTTAAATGTTTAAATCTGTTTGAGAAATACTTGTGGAATTTCGGAAAATCTCGGTTTGGGACATTTCAATCATCAAAATTCTTTTCTGTAGTGTCTAATATATTTTATCTTCCAGTTAGATTTTTGCTTTAGCTCTGCACTGGAAAGAAGTTGGAAACTGGAAATCCTCAAGGAAAACAAACCACCAATGCCTTTAAGAAGTTAAAATCCTAGCTGATTGCCGTTTACTTATTTTTTTTATGTTGCTTTGTTTCGGGTTCCTTATAGAATAATGCAGCCTCTACATAATGCCAATTTTGCTATCTTTCTTCTCGAGGTGTGAAATGGAAAGTCCATGTTCTGGTATCTGGTCAGTATAATTTATTTGGATTTCATTAAGGCACTGCACAATTAGGTAGGAAGTAAATTTTATGTCTTAAGATCTAGGAAGTATTAGTATTTTTTTCTACTCACCGGGGTCTAGAAAAAGTCTCTTGGCACATAGAAGACAGTACAGTCTGCCAATGAAGGTTTGTGCTAAAATTGATGAATACTTTTTTTTGTGGAATTAAACCGAAAATTCAAGGTAGAAGAACCAAAATGTGGTTCATATGGTTAGAGGCACGTCTGCTGAAAGAGGATCAATCCCAAGGTACCTTAATAGTCTTGACGTCTAATTTTTTTCTTAATTATAATAAGAATTCTTCTGTAGTTTTTCATAGCTCTCACAAGAAAATGCAGTACTCCTTTGGACCTTCCTTTGCTTCTAATTTGATTCGGTCTTCGTGATTATCTCCCAGGCTTATGGTTGTTGGTGTAATGTGTTTGCATCTAATGTTTTGCCACTCATGATCACAATTTTCAATTTTATGCATTTTGATAAAAACTATGTTTATTAACCTGGTATAATTTACAACATTTTAGCTTTGTGTTTTATATTACTAGGTTATGGTCTTATATCTGGTTCATATGTACAAGTTTGTGGGTAACCAATTGTTTTTTAAGGTCATCTAAATTCTCCATGACATTTATTATATTCCACATTTGCTTATGTTGATCTACTATGATTGCAGGAATGAACACAGGCATACAGGATGCTCATAATTTAGCTTCTGTCTTGAATGGGCTTGCCTCACCTGACTTACTCACTACGTACGAAATGGAGCGCAAACCGGTACAGGAGACATTCTGGAAATTATGTATTATTTGTTTCACTGCTTTCTCTTTACCATGTATGGTTGGAAGTTTGGAACCTCAGTAATGCAGAAAATAATTACAAAATGTTTCTTTTTTTCCTTTGAGACCAGATAACTGAATTTAACACAGCACTCAGTGTGGCAAATTTCAAGGCAGCGATTTCTGTTCCTTCAGCATTGGGTCTTAACCCAAATATTGCAAATTCAGGTAGTCGCAAACCTTCTAGTTTATTGGAGAGTTTTAATAGTCTCCCCACCTGTTTGAATCATTTGGAAATATATAATTGATAATTATATTTCTTGATTTGTTTAAATGTGTGGTTCTACTGAATTAGGATAGTGCATCAGACAGTGAATAGGATTGGTTACATACTTCCAAGTCGGTTGCAAACAATACTTTTGGAGAGCATTTTTGCACTAGGGCGTGCACAACTGTCAGCTCCTCTCCTCAGCAGGTATAATCCATTAGGATCTGCAAGGCTTGAAAGAGTGAAACTTATCTTAGAAGATGGCCAGAGTCTTCAGCTCCAATTTCCTGCAGAAGATCTTGGATTCAGGTATGCTCTTACATCCCTAAACAACTCTTAACGTTGCATGTTTGTCCTCTCTTTTACCTTCTGCTACTTCTATATGGGATATCTCAAGTTTAAAAGGTAAATATTATGTAAGTTGTACTTGTATCTTAAGATGTGTCTGTTAATGGTATATCTTGAAAGCATTTCCTAGGTGTTGTTTATGTTAAGTCAGAAAGCGAAGCTAATTTTTGTTTTGTGCAGATATGAACAAGGCTGTCTGGTTCCTGAAGGGAACTTGTCAAATGATACATTAGAGAAAAACCCTACAGGCAGGTGTCGAGATTATATTCCGTCATCTAAGCCTGGATCACACTTGCCACACATGCAAATAAGGATTATAGGTCAAAACAAATTTCATCTAACCAAGGTAAATATCCGTTCAATGTTTTATAATATGGTAAAATTTTTCCTTGTCATGTTTCTATTGTCATGGGTGCCATTGAAGGGGATACAAAGTTCCCTTGTTTTGACTAGAAGGTTTTCTAGACTTCATTCTTTGACCTAGATTTGTCTGATCTGCTTCTTCATTGCGTTTGATTACAAAATACTTCCAATCTTTTCCTGAACTTCATAGTAGTAACACAGACATAAAAAGTAACACATGGTCTGTTTCAACTGTATGATAGCATGTTGATGATCATTTCACAGCTACATTTAAAGAATATACGACCTTGTAATAATCTTGATCTGCTTGTAACAGAACATCAATTCAGGACAAAGTGCCATTGATCAATATACAGTTTTCTTTTACATTCTGAGGGAAATCAACTGCATACAGGACCTAATATTAGGATTGGGACAAAGGAGCCAAATTTGTCTTCTTTAGCTCCTCTGCTGTGCTTTCCTTCGAAAATGTGCCTGTCATCATTTTTGTTCTACACTGTCTAAGATTTGAAGTAGATAAGTGATGATTTATCTCCTCTATAGTCTATATAGTAGTGTATAAGTTGGGTTTCTCATTTAGATTTGATTTGCAACAATTGGAGAATCATACGACAGAAAGCAGATATGATATTATGGCAGGAAGTTGGCAGAAATTGAACTATTTGATTTGTGGGGGTCTTTATCTTGTTAATTTATTGTTGTATATCGGAGGTTATTTGTGGGATTAAGTAAAGGGTTGATAGGTTGTTTCACCACCATTATAGTGAATGTTGTATCCATTTTAAAATTTGTTTCTGCTTCTCACATTATTTTAGTTCCATCTTATATTGACAGGATATTTGCTCAACTTTGGACCTGATTCCTGGACATATGCTTGAGTTTCTTCTCATAATTGCACCTGATAAAAGATCCTATGTTTGGGCTCATGCTGCACTTAAAATTGCAAAGGCTTGCAAATTCCCTTTGAAGGTGTGTATAATGTGGCCACCAGAGTCTTCTTACAATGCTCTTTGTAACCAATCCATACATGAATATCATGACAATGAAATGTTGATAACACCACAAAGGCAATCAGTAGTCAAGGGAGGTTCTGTGGTTGCAGAGGATTGGAGCAGAATGAACAGAGAATCTGTGATCGATGCTGAGGACATCACAGGATCATGGTGGGAGTTATGTAAAATGCCAAATCAAGGTGCAATTTTGGTTAGGCCAGATGAACATATTGCATGGAGGTCAGATTTCAGTTTCAATGAAGATGCATTGGATGAGATAAACAGAGTGTTCTCGATATTGTTAAAGAAGCCTGCTTTGGATGCTGACCAATTATTGCAGATTAAATCAAATGCATAACTAGCCCAGATTCTCATATACATAAATTCGTGTATAGTCACTGGATGCATTTTTTTTCTGGATTGCTTTTGTAAGCACCTTTTTTGTGTCACTTGCTATACAATGTATAGAGATTAGCATTTTTAAGTTAAGAAATTCGTAAGCCCATATATAGAACTCACCTTACATCCATCTTTTACTTTGGTAATATAATCAAACTTAAAAAATTTTGGTATTATGATTTAAGAAGATTCCCTAATATTCAAAACATTATTACATTTGTAATATCGCCAGTGAGGTTGGACAATATACAAGTTAAACCAACGAGATTTTAAGAATACAAGTTAAAATTGAGATTTTAATATAGTTATCTTGCTCTTCACTCAGTCAGCTATGAGTAACGAGATTGCAGAATATATAAACTTGCAAGATGCATCCAAATGCTTTTAAATGGTAGCTGTATTTTGGTTTAAAAAGCTCTTAATTACCACTTTCTTTCCATTGTAACGAATACTATGAAAGATTAAGAAACACCTCATCGATATGGCTGTAATGTATATCTTTCACGAAACAATGAAGCCAGAGCCCATGACAACACAATTAAGCTAGAGAAGTCAATGTCAAAATTATTTGTCAACAAATCAACATGAATGCATATTTCATTTAGAAGGAAAGCACTGACTAACAACCACTTTAGAAACTGCTAGAATAAGCACTAGGTTACATGACAATGTTCAATGAATAAACATTCTTCCACTATTTGTTGTTCGACGTGGTAAGAAGATTGCATCATAAAAGGAGTTTTGTCTTATATAGACAATTCCCTTTTAATTGTTGAGGACCCATTTTTTCTAATAATTCAAGCTCGAGAAACATCAATGGACTGATAAGGGGAAGTGGGAACAGAAGAACTTAAAAGGTGCAAGAATGGTAGTTTATTTTCATCTCCTTGTGAAACGCAACTCCTAAAATGTGTTTATCATGAAATTTGTCCTTCCCCTTAATGTATATATTAAGTGAATAAGAAAATAAAAATTTATTTCAATATTCTATAAAATAGAACAAAAGGTTTTTTTTAAACATTTACGAGGTTAAAAAGAGTTTAAAGAACAGTTGATCCAATTGTTTTAGCTTTCTGCATTGCGATCATCCATTTTTTCATTTTGGACTATAAAAATCTAATATAAGAACAACAAATAAAGATATACAAAATAAAAATGAAATATAAAAGAATAATGTATGAGACACAATGAAGTCACAATTTATGTGCACAAGTAAAATCTAGACATAATATTATTTAGCATATGGGTTAATTACCTTGTTAAAATTATTTACATTAATTTTTCCTCATTATAATTGCAACAATATGTCTTTATTTGATCATCTTTCTAGCAAGATCTTTGTAGCTTGATTAATTGGGCATTATTGGTGGAGGGTGATAAAATGTTCCTTGATTATGCTACTTTTAAGATTTAAATCTTTTGAAGATGCAATAAATAATAGAGAAAGTCGGGATTATGCTAGGCTGACTAACTAGTCACTTAATCCTTTGTATGTGAAAATCACACACTTTGTATATGCCTTGATGAGTGCTTCTCCTTGATTTGTCCTCGACGGTGTGTTGGTTTATCATATTGGTTATTGATATTTGATTTCAACCACTCTTTGCTGGTAGAAAATTGATGAGGGCTTCTCCTTTCTATTTTACTTTACAAAAGTAAAATTCTTACAAATCACTTAATTTTTTTGATGTAATATTTCAAATGAGATATTATCTAATATTAATTTTTTTGCCACAAAATAGTAATTAAATTGAAATATAAATAGTGATATTTTTCTTTCATTCTTAATCTTTGATTATTTTAATAGATTTTAGAAGAGAATGAAAATGATTTGTTCACCTTTCATAACTACAAATTGCAATATTCTACACAAAGATTAATAAATAATGTGTCTATGTCTAATTTCTAATGTTAGTGACTAAATAAAAAATATCAATAAACAAAGGTTGGCAAAAAAAGAATAGCCCTCAACACACCAAAATTACCTTAATTAATGTTCATAATTGACCTTTAACTTGAGTGAAAATAGGCCCATAAAGGGGTGACTAGAATACATAATTAAAAAATACACAATAGTCATAAAACAAACCCCAATTAGCTAGCGAAACAACTAAAATTTGTCACCAATTGCTAATTTACGCAATTCAATCACATAGTTAAAATAATATAAAAGATTATCCACAAAATAGATTTTCATAGCTAAAAATTGTTTGCAAATAATCACACGAATCTATACAAAGTCTTTATGTATGTGTACACACACGCACACGCACACATCACAGATGCACACGCACACGCACACATCACAGATGCACACGCACACGCACACAGACATACACACGTGCGCGTGCACACACACGCATGCACGTGAACACACACACATAGTTAAAAATCATTTGCAAATAATCACAAGAATCTATACAAATAGTCTTTATGTATGTATACACACATGTATCTATATAATATATATAAGCATAAATACATACATGCATTATAATGTCCCATTTTTAAACCAATCCCACTAGAGAATCAAGACACTTTATAGACAAGGAGTGACAGTTCTTGGACACTCATAGCAGATAAGAGTTAGTAGATTTAGATGGAAGTACATTATACTAGATAATGGTAGGAGAATAAGGATTGCAGAAATCGTGAAGTCTTATAAATAAGACAGTTTCCTAGCCATCATACAAGGAATAGGGGTTGGTTCCAGTTGATGATTACCATCAGATTGAATAATGGCATTATTTCAGTTACATATCTTGACATCGTCATATACTTGTTGTAGAGATCAAATGAATAACAAGTATTAAGAACACTTCCATATGGAAGTTATAAAGATTGCTACATCATCATTCTATAACTCATTTAGTCAAGAATCACGGAGTTGAAGGCATGCCATAAAGTACACATCATTGAGAGATGAATGAAATACATCATTTGAAGTATGGATCAATATCGAGGATGTCGAAAAAGAGCAGTAAGTATACCACCAATGTAAAAGGACAACATACTGATCTCCTTATAAAGAGTTACATCGACATGATATGAAAATCGATAGAAAGAGCAAAAGCCAATCAGAGATCATCGATCAATACTGAGGATGAACAATATGATACACAAAGTATCCATATGCAGCGATCAGGTAAGAAACTCGATTAGCAATATCAACTAAGTCGAGAACATCGATTGGGTGTCGATTAAAGCATCTCGACAAAGTGGGACTAGCCTCTACCATCAATATTAGAATAGAGTATATAAATGAGTACATTGGATCATCATACCAACATCAAGGAGTATTGAATGAACGAAGTTATATGGTCAGCAACATAACATATTTTAGCATACAAGGAGTCGATTAATGAATTTTACCATATCTAGAATAGGAGGACAATAATAAACGATATTATTAAGGATATCGATGATTGGCAAGGAAGTCATTCTAATCGATCCATCAAACGAGTAAGGAGAATAGATAATCGATATGCAAGCGAGCCAAATCGATAAATCAACTTAGAGAAGTACGACGACGGGTCTATCATATCTAAAGATTGGATCAATGACAAATAATAATATCAAGGTCAATGTTATATGAGCGATCTGTATATCATCTAAGTCATTCAACAATAGGTATTGATTTAATAAAGAGGTCAATCAATTGTTTGCACACACTAATTAGATGAAGGGATTGATTAAGAATTAATGGGAGAGGCATGATACAAGAGATTACTAGTTATGCGATTTAGTCTAATCGATAGTGGAAAGAGTACAATGGTAATAAACCGATGCCAATCATAGCATTTAAAGGATGTAGATAAGATCAATTGAGAAGACTAATCGATAATCAAAGTAATAATGAAAAGGTGCGATTAGTATTTGTTATGATGGGAGAGGAATGGAAAGGACATGCCCCATAAAAATATGAATATTCACTCAAGAACGCAAATATTAGGAGCCATTCGCATCATCTATTGAAGACATCAAATTGAAACTTATTTCGTATTTATCCATTTTGGATTTGCTCGATTGAGTACTTGTTGTAAAAGTTAGAGAGTAGCAAAAATATGCAAACAAGAATGCAAAAACAGAGTACACTGATTTATCGTGGTTCGGCCAATAATGCCTACGTCCACACTGAGCAAGAGAATATCTTATTGATTCAAAAGTCTGTGTTACAAGCTACAACCATTACAATATATAATAAAGAGCTCCAAAAAGGAGACTCTTGAAGGCCACCGCAAGAAGTCCAAGAGACATGGAAGGCAGAGACGGTTGGGCTTCATATCCCCAACAATCTCCCACTTGAAGACCAACCACTGCTCTAACAAGCTATTCCCCTACTCTACACCTTGCTATCACATGCTGGAAATGTCGAGAGAAGCTCGGCAAAACTCGAACTTCTCCCGTGTTACAACCTTCGTGAGGGCATCAATTGGATTTACTTTTGTGTCAATCTTGACAACTTGTAGTTTTTCTTCTTCAACCATATGCCAAATGTAATGATAACACAAGTCAATGTGCTTCGAGTGTCGCTGAGATGTATGATGCTTGCTCATGAATATAGCGCTACTACTGTAAAAAAAGAGAGTAAAATCTAATTGTTGCAAGCCCAATTCCTTATACAAAATCTGCAACCATACCATCTCTTTTGCCCCCTCGGAGAGAGCCATGTATTCGGCTTCAGCAGATGATTGTGCAACCGAATGTTGCAATCTAGAACCCCAACTGATGGCTGCCCCAACAAATGTGAAAGCATAACTTGAGGTGGATCTCCGTTTGTCTAAATCTCCACCAAGATCTGAGTCTACGAATCCTTGCAATGCTGGCTTATCTATCCCAAAGCATAAAGAGAGAGCAGAGATGCCTTTAAGATACCGGAGAATCCATTTAACTGCCTCCCAATGAGGCTTGCTGGGATTACTCATAAACCGGCTAACTACTCCCACTGCATGAGCAATATCCGGGCGAGTAGAAATCATAGCATACATAATGCTGCCAACTGCTGAAGTATAAGGGATTCCCTTCATGAATTCTGTATCCTCGTGTGTTGTGGGACACATTTCAACAGTCAAACGGAAATGAGATGCTATAGGGACACAAACTGGTTTGGCTTCCATCATGCCAAATCTGTCCAATACCTTGTCAATGTATTGCTTTTGAGATAACCAAAGTTTCCTCTTGGATCTATCCCGTGAAATGGTCATCCCAAGTATCTTCTTGGCTGCCCCCAAATCTTTCATTGCAAATCTGCTTGCCAAATGCTTCTTCAATTCACGAACAATCTTCATATTGGTTCCGGCTACTAGCATATCATCCACATATAGTAAGAGAATTATAAATTCACCTGTGGGCAACTGTTTATAATAAACACATGGATCAGCCTCTGAACGTATGAAATTGTGCTCAATCATAAACTGATCAAATTTCTTATACCATTGCCTTGGGGCCTGCTTAAGTCCATACAAGCTTCTCTTCAATCTGCAATAAAGATGCTCATTCCCCTTTTTCACAAAGCCTTCCAGCTGCATCATATAGAGTTCTTCATCTACATCACCATGTAGGAATGCAGTCTTGACATCCAACTGCTCCAGCTAAAGATCCCATGCAACAACCAAGCCTAGAACGACTCTAATAGTAGTCATCTTGACTACCGGGGAGAAAATCTCATTGAAGTCTATGCCCTCCTGCTGCCCATATCCTTTTACCACTAATGTGGCCTGATAACAAACCTTGCCACCATCTTCTTCCTTTAATTTATAAACCCATTTATTCTTGAGAGCTTGTCTGTTTGGTGGTAGAGTCATCAAGTCCCAAGTCTGATTCGTTGCTAACGAATCCATTTCCTCTCTCATGGCATCTTGCCATTTCTGCGAATCTGAAGCTCTGCAAGCAGCCTTGTAATTTGCAAGCTCCGATTGATCAGACACAAGTAAAGATGGTTCTGATTCCTCTGCAACCAATAACTCATAATCAGAGAACTTTTCTGGAGGTTTTCTCTGTCGAGATGATCTTCTGAGTCCCAGATCAATTTCTGATTTATGAGGATTACTATTTTCCTCATACCCATGCTGCCAATTTTTTCCCAATTCTGCAATGTGCTCAAAATTGTTGGCAATGGTAACTCCTATAGCTTCTTCTACACGGGCAGAGAAAGTAACTCCTGCAGCATCTTCTGCATGGGCAAAGGAAGGAACTCCTGCAGCTTCTTTTGCGCGGGCAGAGAAAGTAACTCCTGCAGCTTCTTCTGCGCGGGCAAAGGAAGTAACTCTTGCAACTTCTTCTGCGCTGGCAGAGGAAGTAACTCCTGCAGCAGCTGCTACTCTGTCACTGTTTGGTGTCTTTGAGACATTGTTTGTGAAAACAATTTTAGACACGTATTCCTCTTCCAATGTTGATTGTGGTTGCAGACTTGGAAATGTCTTCTCATTGAAGACCACATCTCTACTCCGGATGATTTTCCGCTCCAAAGGATCCCAAATGCGAAACCCATACTGATCTTCACCATAGCCCATGAAGATGCCCCTTTGTGATTTGAAATCCAGCTTGGTTCTCTTTTCTTTCAGCACATGAACAAAAGCTTCACACCCAAACACCCGAATGTGAGAATATGAGATTCTTTTTCCCAACCATTCCTCCTCCAGAATGCCAAAATCCAGTCGTGATGAAGGATTTTGATTAATGAGATACACCGCTGTATTATATGCCTTAGCCCAGAATTCCTTACTCAATCCGGCATTAGAGAGCATACATCAAGCTCTCTCAAGAATAGTTATGTTTAGCCTTTCTGATGCTCCATTTTCTTGTGGAGTAAATGGAACAACCTTGATTCGATGGATACCATTATCCGCACAAAAAGAATCAAATTATGA
This sequence comes from Thuja plicata, assembly GCA_018584345.1. Lineage (NCBI taxonomy): Eukaryota > Viridiplantae > Streptophyta > Pinopsida > Cupressales > Cupressaceae > Thuja > Thuja plicata. The sequence goes on along the minus strand of MU225791.1, from coordinate 4,972,360 downwards.
GGAGCATAATTCTCCTCCATTATCACTTTTTAGACACTTAATCTTGTGTCCGCTTTGATTCTCAACAAGGGCTTTAAAAACTTTAAATTTAGAGAAAACTTCAAATTTCCTAGAGAGCATATAAATCCAAATTTTTCTTGTACAATCATCTAGAAAAGTAACAAAATAATTAGCCCCGCCAAAGGAAGTTACCTCAGTGGGTCCAAAGACATCCGTGTGAGCAAGCTCCAAAGGTGTGCCCTTTTTCTCACTACCGGTCTTCAAGAAGCTGACCCACTTCTGTTTGCCATAGAGACAATGTTCGCAGAATTCTATATCAATAGATTTTAGCCTCGACAGTTGATCTCTTTTCAACATTACATCGAGTCCTTTCCGACTCATGTGCCCGAGCCTTTGATGCCAAAGCTCTGATTTGCTGTCCACTGATGTCATGGCAGCTCCCACTTCATCATTACTTTCTAGAATATATAAACTCCCAACTTTATCTCCTTTTGCTACTGTCAAAGACCCCTTTGTTATCTTCCATGTATCCGGATTGAAGAATGTATGGCAGCCTTGAGTATGAAGTTGAGAAACAGAAATCAGATTTCTCTTCAATTTTGGAACATGTCGAACATCCTTTAAAAGCCATTTTCCTCCTCCAAGTGATGGCAATAAAATGTCACCCTTTCCAATAATGTCAAAAACATTATTGTCACCCAAAAAGACTCTCCCAAAATTATCTTCTTGGTAATTTGTGAACAACTCCGTGCATGAGGAAGCATAAAAGGATGCACTGGAATCAAGTACCCACGATTCTGAAGTAGTATCACTTGCGGAGAGAACTAAAATCCCGAAGTCATCCTTCTCATAAGCAATATTTGCTTGGCTGGCCCGCACCTTGTCTTGTGCCTTTTTTTAAGAACGAAAATTTTTCTTTGAGTGGCCTGGTTTGCCACAAAACCAGCAATCCCCTTTGCTTTCATTCGAATCTGTCCCTTTTGCAGACTTTGATCTTCCTCTATTGTGGGAGTTTCTATCTCTTTGATAGCTCCTTCCTCTATTGTCGATGCTCACTGTCGTTAAGGCTTCACCGGACGAAGGAACATCACTCTTTCTTCTCATGTCTTCACCGAGAAGAGTAGCTGCAACTTCATCAAAAACTAA
>MU225791.1:4948878-4970831 GCA_018584345.1 Thuja plicata | reverse complement strand
CTGTCCATTGTTTCCCAATCCTCATCAGACATCGTGTCTGGTTGCTTCCATTTCCCCTCTATAGCAAGCGCTAGATCTTGCTTAATTAATAGCGACTCCATTTGCACCTTCCACAGGCCGTAATTTTTGCCTATAAACTTCTGTACTTTGTGCTCCTCCATAATCCCAGAATTTCAATCTTGAATTCTGAACAGCAACGCCTTGCTCTGATACCAATTGTAAAAGTTAGAGAGCAGCAAAAATACGCAAACAAGAATGCAGAAATAGAGTATACCGATTTATCGTGGTTCGGCCAATAATGCCTACGTCCACACTGAGCAGGAGAATATCTTATTGATTCAAAAGTCTGTGTTACAAGTTACAGCCATTACAATATATAATAAAGAGCTCCAAAAAGGAGACTCTTGAAGGCCACCGCAGGAAGTCCAAGAGACAGAGTCTCTTGGATGGAAGGCAGAGACGCTTGAGCTTCATTTCCCCAAAACTTGTCTTGTTGGCATCAACTGGTTGCAAACAATTAATTATAAATCAGAGAAGGCACCATAGTTGCAAGAGTTAAGAGTTTAGATTAGAAATAACAACATTATCATCATTGCAAGGATACATCTACATAACTACAAAGAAAAGCTTATTGCTATAAATGATGTCAACAATACATTGTTGCATATACAGATTGATATATAAGATATAACATCTTATTTCTAATTGCATAAGCATAACGAGATATTGGACATAGCACCATATTCATCATTGCATAGTTATATGAATATATTAGACACAACATCATTGAAAGTAATTTCATTGGATAGTTTGTATTGATATATTAGAAAGATTCAAATTATACATATATATTTGCAAATTGGAATATCTAATCTTTGCATACAACAGTGATTCAATAACCAATCCATATAGTATCATTGGCAGATTGTACATATCATAATGATAATCTTAAGTATTATCAATATTATCAAACTTTATCATCTTGCATATTTCCAATTGTCATATTAGAGATAGCAGTGATGTAGCTATTAATTTTATACGTAAGCACTCATAAGAGGTATCATTGATCATCATTTATAGTGTTAAGTAAGACATTAAGAAAAGATTTCTCTTGCAATTGAGTTTGCAAGGCAATTGTCCCTATCCCCTAAGTTAGCCAAAAAGGGGACATTACATACATGTAAATGTACGTATACATATAGATATAGATATAGATATACACATGTACACGTCCACATACACATACACATACACATACACATACACATACACATACACATACACATACACATACACATACACATACACATACACATGTTATCACTCAAAATTGCACTCTAATCAAGTTGCCAAGAATACTTGATCAATTTTGAGGAACATGGAAACAAACCAAGGTTGTGGGTAACCTATAGCTGGAATGAATCTTCGGATGAAGGCCGACTTCCTGTTTGATAAATCACCTGAAACCACCTAAAACTAAACCTTTTGTTGGAGGAAAAAGGTAGAAGGATGAACATAAATAAATCTAACTCCTAAATGGTGATGCACCAGAAAACAAAGTTCTGAGATCTACAGATATAATAGACACACAATAATAAAGGAAACATACACTCCTTTGCACAAACCCACTAATTCATAATCTCTGCATAATCAATTTGTAAGAAGGCTTATAATAACAGTCCCTAAAAGGAGAAAAAGGATCTTTCACAATTCGGAAAAATGGATTTAACACATCTCAAAATCTGCAAAGAAAATATTGCATAAAAGCACCAACATGCAATACAGATTCGAGGATAAATGATATCACAAAAATATGCACCAACACTAAGCACACAATAACAGATTCGAGGATAAATGATATCGCAAAAATATGCACCAACACTAAGCACACAATAACATACTAAGTGAGGAAGGCATAAGCTATAAGTCACATAAAAAAGGTGTCCTGAACCCGCATATCTTTGAAAACGGGTTACAAAATCTCTTTGCTTTTGTTAAGAACTTAGAAGAACAGTTACAAAACAATAAGCCAAAGGAAAAGAACTCCTTACAAATGAGCCTTCAACTCATATTTATCCATTTTCCAGCCAACTCCCTCATAAATGAGGGCCATAAATTCTGGGTCGGATTCAGTCCATAAGGCTATTTTTTAGCCCCTCAAAAGACTTCAAAAAGGGATAAAGGTGTCCCCAAATTCATGCCTCATCAAAACCATTATAAATGCTTTTAATAAATGCAACCTCATCCTGAAAATAGCTCATAAAGAGCCCCCTGAACTGCAATAACTTCAATCTGACCTCAACAACTGTATCTTGACTTTAAGGTTTTGCCATTACTTTGCAAAATATCTCTTTGCTTGACCTTTTAAAAGTGAAAAAATAAATATCTTATTTTACATTACAAGTATTAAATATTTTATAATTCATTTATTTAATAAATATCAGAGATATTGATTAGAGAAATGAATAATAAGATACTTAGTACTTTTATTAATTTAATAATAATTAATACTTAATTTATAGTTTATTATTTTTGTAAATATTTAATTATATTAATAAGATTTATTTAAGCGATAATAAAAATCACTTAATAAAATTATTAATTTAACAATATTTACAAAAATAATAAACTTTAAATTAACGATTAATATTTATTAAATTGTGTAAAAATAAAATATTTATTTTTTAGTTTTATTAAGCTCACATTTCACATCCCTTGCATTTTCAAACTACAATTAATAAAATGATATATAAGAAATATCATTTTAATAATGTAGTTTAGCCTTTTCTCTTTCAACATGGAAACATAGGAGGAGGAGTGATAATAAATATCACTTTACAACTTAAAAAAAAAACAATACCCGTAAAAAAAATAAAAGGAAAAAGATAAGGTAAAATGCTTCCTTGTGTTTTGGCGATAACACTTAGGGTATACAAATCCCTAAAACCAAAGCTTTTCCTTATTTTATTTCATCTTATCCTTTGCTCGAGCCGCTTGGGAACAAGGGTTTGGAAGCTTTGATGGGGATTTTCTATAAGTTTGAAGCTCTCTCTTGGAGATCCGCGCACCCTACAGGCGTCCATTATGATTTTCTTAGCCTCTTTAGCATCCTTGTTTCATTTGAAGGTACTCTTTTTACAGAAACATATGCCTTCTTTGCAGACAAGACAAGGCTTTGTGGTTCAAAAGCTTCATGTTGTATGCGTACTGTATTCCTTACATCTACAGGTAAGCTTGATTGTAAACTCTTGTAGGCTTAAAAAACATTGTGGTTTAGAGGTTTCATGTTGTATTTGCAAGCTTTGATGCAAAGAAAATAGAATCTTCTTGCTTCCTCCTGCTCATTCGATTCGACATCTCCATTACTAGCCGCAATTTTACATGCTTCTATGCAAGCCTTTTAATTTATGTCGTTGCTCTTGGCATTCTTGAATCTTTGCTGCATGTTGATGAAGCACGAGATCTCTTGTAGAAATATATATGCTCTGCCTTCCACTTTTGTAACTGAAAATGACTTTCATTTGTCTATATACTCCCTGTTTCATCTGCTTTATCTGCATATTTGAATAGAAAATACAAAAGGGGCTGTGTATGCTGATATCTTTTTTGGGATGTTACATGTGCTCTGTGACAATATTTATGCTATAGTTTTATGTGAAAGAAAAACTGAGAAGGCTTCTAGCTCTGTCTATTTTTTTTTAAGAATCAATACTGAAAGTTGAAACTTATAATGATCAAAGCTTTTCCTTTATAAAATTGCGACTACCTCTGTATGCAACTTGGAGTGACCTCCTTCCAGGCTCGTTCATTTTATATGTATTTTCTCTTTCTAAATGTCCTTCATAGTTGTAACTGTATGTATGTAATTTTAAAAATTGCCAATTCTTTTGATGTATGCTATCTTGAACTTTGTCACTGCTCTTTACCCTCTTATTGACCATTTGAGCTTAACTGTATTTTTGATTGTATGCTCCTTTGTTTTATGAAACGGTAATGATCTTGCTCCTTTGATCATTCAAGTAATATAGCAACGAAACATTTAGAACATCGTACCTTTGTAAATGAAATTCTCAACATTATTATATAGGAATGCTTCATTCTTCATCACAAAAAATCCTCAAAACAATGCTAATTAGTTTGATCTCATATGCAATAAATGACCTTTTGATGCTCTTCTTTAAAGTTGTGACGATCCTCATGATTGCATTATACTTTTGTTGCAATGTCAACACTATTTGTTACTTGCTGATTTGGAAGTTCCTCTCTGACATTGTGACATCAAATAACCACATATCACTGTTTTCATACAATGATGCTATTGCACTGATCCTCCATTACCCTCTTGACACTGGGTCTCACTGTGTATCTTTACTTGGACTTTCACATTAATGATGGTTCCTAAAATGATCTCAGCACCCTATTGTTTGCTGTTAGATGGATGTTCTTGATGCTGAGATTATTTTGTTAACTACTATAATGCTCTTACTACCTGCGCATGTACCAACATTGCTTTCATGGGAACTATTGTTATGCCCCTTTTCCTTAATGCTCATCTGTCATTATATATATAGATTTCTATCCTGCACTTAATTATTTTTCACTGTTCATACACCTGCTGTAGACTGTGTTTTGAAATTTCTTTGAGCATTGAATACAACTTCCTTCTTGTTGATATGACTGTCTTCTCTTAATGGCCGATCATTGTCTTCATTAACTCGGTGATCTTACTCTGCTATCATAGTTATTCCTTCATGATATTAATTGCATTTATTTTCATGGTACTTGTTGCTGATTGATCATGCTTTGATCACTGATTTTGTGTCAAACTTGAAACAACAAATCCATAAATGACATAAACAACTGTATCACAGATGCTCCTTTGCTGTCATTAGTTATTGCAACATCATTACTTGGATATATGCCTTGAATTCTATACATGCTATTGTTGACTCTTTTCAACATAACACGCTTCTCTTTGATCTTCATTGTGTTCATTGTACTTCTAGGTAGCTCATTGTTAATACAAAATCATTATTGCCTCTCTTTGAACATCAAAATCATTTGCACCTCAATTGATCTTGAAACCTTCAATGTGCCTTTGTTAATATTCTTATGACAACATATCATTGATTGCACTATCTTCTCATTTTTTGGTATATTTGTGGCACTAATAACCTCTGTTACTTTATAGAGCCATATCTTTTTTGCTCCACATCAAAGTGTCTATGTTGTTTACTTTGAGATCTTATGCATCTTTGAGAATGAATGTTATTTATTGAACCACAACATATATTGGCAATCGTGAATGTATTGACATATATGTTATGATTTATACATGAGATTGGAGACTCCTATATGACGATGTTGCTCAAATACACTTGTTACTGTCTTGAAGCATAATCCACCTTTTGACATATGCTCACTGTTTCGAATATGATGCCACTGCCCTTATACTCAATGCTTATATATTTGATGCTCCTGTCCTTAAGATTTTGTTGCATTGATCATATTCACGAAATTATTCTTGATGGATTCATTTTCTATTCTGTAGCACGCTGGGCTCAACCCTTGTGGGAGCCACATTTTACCCCACGTGCTACCAGATAGGCATCTATAGCTACACATGAAGAAAACTAGTTAGAAAATAAATGCATGTTTTGGAGGAGTTTGGTATAATGACTCGGCTATTGCATCTCTTGTAGAATGTGCATATGAGTAAGTATATACATGTATGGGTACAAATGCATATGTAATGCTTGAGACACATCATTGCTTAGATCTCCTGATCTAACCTCATTGCTATCAATTGAATGCAGGATTAGGAACATGCTGGAGCAGCGGGAGAGACCAACAACTTGAGGCACGACAACATAGCAGAGCACAACAACGAACCAGACATTCAGGAAATGACTGGTCCCACCCTTTACTTGTGCATTTATTTACTTATTCATGTATATGTTCACTTCTATTTGCATCGAATAAGTTAGTTAGTCTCACGGCTTGTGTGAGACCACATATTCCTTTCATGACGAATAAAATTATCTTTATACAGAAACTTGCAATACTATTATGTGTTGTGACACACTTGAGACATTGCATTAAACTATCATATAATCTTATACTTTTGTTTAAGCACTTTTTTGAAAGTAAATTCAAGGAGAATAAAATGTACCTTCTTCTCTCCAGTTTCAAATCAACAAACACTACATGTAGTGAAATTTAGGTAACAACACATACACATACACATATGGATACACATTATTGGCTCTTCAAAAATATTCATATTATATGAGTTTGGTTCTATGCTAGTATTCACAATATCACCAATGTTGTTTAATTAAAAAGATGTTGAACAAGCCATTTAACATATTAAGAACATCAAATATAAATGTCATAATTTTAGATTTAAATATAAAACCCAATTGTCGATGAATATGAAGCACCAATGCAATCGGTCAATGAGATCATCCCAAGTTTGAATCATAGGCTTACATCCACTAACATAGGGATATGTTTCCATCATCTAACCTCCACAAAGAGGGTTTCTATCCTCAATACAAAAGATGAACATGATTCTCAATTTATTTCAAAGAAATTAGTTTATTATAAAAAATGAATGCATCCTTAATTCTCGTGCCTTGCTTATATAGACCTCTTTCTTAACTCTCATTTTCCTCCATGATGAATCTTTTCAAATTCCTCAATTGCATTTTCCAAAGCATGTATGATAATTAAATTTAAAAAATTAATTTACAAAAGACCCCATGTTCTAGTCACCCACTTTATAATAGCACTTTAGGTGCTCACTTTATGATAACCCAAAGATATAAATTGAAATATTTGTAACATTAAAGGGGGAAGATGTGTGTGTGTGTGTGTGTGTGTGTGTGGATAAGGGGTGTAATTCCACATAAGATAATGAACTAGGCCCTATCTCCCTTTATGTTACATTGGAAGGAATATGATCCACTTAGATTCAAAAGGGAAATCAAATGCCAAGTGGATGCACAAGGATTCTTTAACTATTATGCAATTGGGAGGTTGATGTATGAATGTAGAATTGATGGGGAAATGAAAGATTTAAGGTTAAATGAAGGACAAAATTGAATTTTAACATACACAAACTGCCAGATGAATTCTACTATCGGAAGTAGAACCCAACAACTATAACTGACCTGCACATTCAATTTGGATTTGAACTAGAGGGACTTAGTTATTTGGGATGACTTGTTCTTGAGACTAAGTTTTCTGAAATGATTTATTCCTTGCACATTTAGCCCTTTTGATTTGGAGACTGTAGTTGGAATCCTACACTTTCCATATTTGGTCTCGAAACTGGTGCCACCTATTCTTGCACACAAAAAAGAGAGAAATTATTGGGTAGAAAGGGGTTGCCTAATTGAACCCTTATTTAGGAACCAACCTTGAAATTGAAATTAAATAAAATTAAATTGGAAACATGTTGGTACAAAGTAGATTCTAGATCTGAGAATGTAATGTATATACCTTCACAAATGGACTTGGAGTCATAATGTCTATAGATATGCTTGAAGTAGTCTTGAATGTTGTTGTAATATCTTGAATTGTTGAGAAGAATCAAGGATGATTTTCACAAATGCCTAGATTTACAAATATCCTATGTTTTTATGCTTGATGTCACTTTCCTTGAGAAGAAACTAATTCACATTGATATTTGTGTGTTTGAAAGAAGGATAGATTCTTGCATGATTGAGATCTCCTCTTCTTGGCCTTCAATGAGAGAGAGAAGTTTTCTACAATAGAGATTATTGCCTTTGGAAATTCCTTGTAATGCTTGCAATCTTCTTCATGGTTTCCTGAGAACTTGAATTTAACTTGTGGTTGTATTATAATATCCCGTGATGTCCAAATGAGGAGAGATAGGTTGCTATCTTATCCCTCACAAATATTTCAGAGCTCAAAACTTGAAGGAAGTTGACAAGACTTTGAATATCCCACTCAACTATTAAGACCACCTATCAGTTCAAATTTTAGGGTAAACATCAGTGATATAGTCGGCCAGATCGACTTAGTCCTAGAAAAAAGCCTCAAAATTTTTACCAGGGGTCCTAATTGTAGAAGGGATGCTGGAATGTAAAGAGAAAATGGGGTTGGATCATGTAAAAAAGACCATGAAATCCCAAAGACACTAAAATATGACCTATCTGAGCATCCAATTATGCTCATGTACAATTTAGGATGATACATTTGGCCCCCACTTTAGTGGGAGTATGAGATTTCCTCATGCTCATAACAAAGTGGATCAAAGCATTGGAAAAAATTATCAAGGTCAAGGAGGCAAGGAGACACTGAGCCCTCAAGTGACTTAGGTCCTCATCAAAACCAAAACCAATATAACAAGAAGCAACACTCAAAAAAGAGAAAAGGGACATGACCACACTAGCCTAGTAAGGTTGACTAACTATAGGACATGTAAAGAGAGATCAATGCAAAATATGGAATTGAGAGTATAACAAGTTGTGTTACACTTCAACCCATCAAAACGATAACAAAATGAAGCATAGCCCACAAGGAAACCTTCCAAAAGAGGATTACTCCTAAGGAAATCATTATCTCCAAAAGAATTCTACTAAATAATGTACATGGGAAAATAATGTGCAGGGGAAAATAATGCACAAGGGGAAAAAATGAAAAGGGGCATGAATGGATGAACCTATGGAAAGCATTTTCTCCAAGGTCATGTGCTAATAAATCGGTGCAATAAATTGACTTGTGTGTGTGTGCACAAAATGTGTAACAAGGAGCGGAGTGTATTATCCCACATTAAATTGATTTCAAATGCCTTAACAAGAGAAATGGTTTTAAAAAAGTGTACATGCATCTAAAAGTCATTTCCATAGTGATAAACCCCCGAGAAAGGACAAACTAAGAGAAATAAAGCACATGAAAAAAAGAGAGCACTAACAGATCTACTAACTATGGGGTTAGTATGATCATCGATAACTCATGTATATCAAGAATTAATTATCATTGTCCCCAAAAGGTAGTAGAATTACAAGTACAATGGAAGAAGAACATGTAAGAGATACAAACATAGGTCCTTTTGGGTCCGCATTGCAAAGACAAAAAAATAGATGGTTGCTACCATTTTTCTCCGTCCCTAATCATTCAACACAAAGGAACATTTAAAAAAAAAGCACATTCATGACATAAAATGTATACGACATATAGAAGAATTGAGATACAAATAGAATAATTTTGTGATAGGTCAATCCCTTTATCACCTTGTGCCAATGGAGAAAATAGGGTCATCTAAAGAAATCTAAAAATAGCACATTACAAGAAACACATAATTGGTGAGGCACATTATGAACAAGTAAACACAGAAAAGAATACATCATACAAGAGGAGCTACTCAAGCATATAGCCTACCCCCTCATCTTGGTCATCATTGTTTAGGGAAGGTGGGAAACATGCAAGAGGCACAATGTTGAGCACAAAAAATGGAGCCACTATAAGTTCCAAATAAGGACCATGCTCTAATGACGAATCACTTTTTTTGTCACAAGGATCTAGGGATAAAATTTGTCAAAATCTAGTAGAATATTCATGATTGATTTCAATAACCTCATACATACCATCTGATTCTTTAGCACAAACATCATTATGTTCATCATTAATAATGTCATCATCATTACAAATATCTTCTTCATCTAAATTAATCACAATAGTATCTTTAATGCAAAAAGAAGAATTAATGTGTTTATTCAATTTTATTTTCTTCAAATTAGCTTCCTCCATTGGGGTAGTCATGGTTTGGTCAAAGGGTATCAAGGCATTAGAAGTTGTTTTAGGGGAGGATATGGTTTGGGAAGCAAGCTCATAGGCCTAGCACGATGTCTACGACAACAATCACAAGCACAAAAATTGTGTTTGGTTTTGTTTAATATTCAGGATGATTTAGGATCAATCAACATCAACTGCATTCTCCCTTAGGAGGAAGAATGGAGGAAATAACAATAGGTTGAGAGAGAGGTTGTGAATTATTTTAAGAAATAGGAGGTGAGACTAAAGCGTAAATGAGAGGAATGGAAGGTGTATGAAGGAGTATGAGTCCTGAACAAGGAGATGGGACATCCTTAGGGTTGCTTAATTCAAAAAAAATTGGACTTTGATTCTTTCGTTAGATAAGAAGAGATGATCTTGGTGAGGTTGTAATGGTTGAGGCATGCTAGGACAAAATAATTCAGGGTCAAATTTCCCATGAATTTCTAAAGGTTGATAGAGACTATGATTAATCGGTGATGATTTCTTCATCATGGGGAAATTTCAAACATTTATCGATAGGAGAAATAATAGCTTTCATGGAAGTGAGCTAAGGAAGCACAAACTAATCAAAAGTTGGGACAATAATGTAATGTCATACATTTTCACCCATGTGCAATATACCATTACACCATGTCTCTACCTTATCCAAAAACACAAAAATCAACATAGTCCCTTTGTACCCATTTATCCTACCTCAACACTACCCACTTAGAATCTCGGCCACGCAGCCTAAACAATGTACCCAAGATGCGTGTGTGCCAAAAAGATGACCGCAAGACACACTCATCTATGAATTTATAGATGTATAGAGTGTTGTTGAGGTGTTTCAAAATGCCAACATACAATGTAATGCCTAATTCTTCAACCCACTAGTTCCCAAGTTTGACCTCCAGCCATTATATTCTCATTTTGAACATTTATTTTGTCTTCTTGGCTCACTTTTGGCTCTCTAATTCCATCTTCTTGGTCCTACACACACATAAAAATTATTCACTTCATTCTTGAGCTTCATACCATAGTTGCACTATAATGCCCCACTATGGAACCCTTGGAAACATAGGGTCAATTACAAACTTTTTTTTTATACATAAGATATAAACATCATAAACAAATGATATAAATAACCAAAATTATAAGCAATGATATAGAACAATAATCCTCAAATGATCATACACAAGTGGAAGACTGCAAAACATATCCAAAGATTCTAACACAATCCACAACACAAGCATGAATGACTAAGTCATGTTCAAGCCACCACATGAGAGTTCAGACTTCATCCAGGAACCTCATGGGTAATTACCAGAGTAGTGTCAATGGTCGCCACTCAAGGAGACAACTCCATCCTCATTAAAATTCAATAATATAGTTCTTTTTAAGCCCAAAAAAAGACAGTGATTAGAAACATCATAACGAATTGGAAAACCGATTGTAAATATATGAAAGTCATCCCAAGGAAAAAGGTTATCCGAATATGAAATTACATTCTTGACAATCCCTCGGGAAGTTCCCGCTATCTCAAACTCCCTAATTCAAATGCACTAGAAAACATGTCATATATGTTTCCTGAAACATGTCAGATGGCCTAATCTGTATTGCATATGTGCTAGACTATTTATCAAATAGACTACTGGAAAAAATAGTGTACGCACTCGAAAATAAGTCATATGGGCTACACTTCCCCTAGATTGCTTGAAATGAAAGATGACTTAATCTTAAGGGGTGTTTTCTCAATTCAATCATTGGGTAGGCTTTCCGAATCCAACATATAGATAAATAACAAGGCTTTCTCCACACCAGGGAGTACTGTATAATCAAATCGAGGCAATACTAAATTGATAACAAGATCAATACATGAAAGATCTAGGCTAAGAACATAAAAAAATAATAATATGTATACAACAATAGAATAAGATAAAGGAATAGCATTGAACACTCAATGCTCAAAATCTCTATCTCTGGAGGAAGGCCATCACCTATACACTGGTCCCCAGACGTGGTGAAGTGCAACGCCACCCTACCATGTGGAACCTTTAGGCTCACCCCTCCATGCTCACAAAGATAGTATTCCAACCACAAACATATGGTAAACATGCACACCAAGCATATGCCTACACTTGGATGATGGTAAAAGGTCCAATGTAATATAATGCGACAACATAATGCAAGTAGGTCTTTGGACGTTGAGCTAACATAGTTGAGCTTCCTTGATGAGAGAAGGAATTCTCGATACTGCACATGATTTCACAAGTTGTGCAATGACACTCCATTATTGAGTCTCAACATTGTACACTATTTAGACATTCAACAACTTGATCATGTCAAACATGACGACTGACAGGTTCTGGATGACACAAAAGGATGTGTCCACGAAAAAAGTCAAAAAATGAAACTCAAAGAAAAGCTACAAAATTAAAACCCATTTTCTCTTATGGTCCAACTAACCCAAAAATCCAATAAAATCTCAATTCTAACATTGTGGGAGAAAACGGACAGCTTCACGACATAAAACTTCATTTTAAAAACCGCATATAACGTATAAACCCAATCTGGTGAAATAAGCATAAGTGGAAGAGGGGAAACTACTAATTATCATCCCACAATACAAAAGAAAACAAAAATCAACTGAAACAGAAAGGGGCTGGATAAAATACGAGAGTCCATACCTCTCACCAAGTTGAAGACACTGAAATGGGTAAAAGAAAATAAAAACTTTGTGGAATTGTAAACGACTCCACAAGAACATGAGCAATTGTAGCATGGTTCCAACAAACCGCTACCAAAAAGGATCCGATGCATGGATCAAACCCAACAAGAAAAATAGTGATTTTATCCACACAATTTTGGAGCAAAATCACAAAGTTTCAAAAATAACTAGTGGGTAATAACTCTAATTCTTCCAATATAAGTCACTTTTTTCCAATAGGCCAAAAAAGACTTAAAATTGAATCACTCAAATAATTTAAACAAACTATAGACTTCTTGAATTTAAATTAAATAAATTCCAGTTAAATTGAATTGAACTATGGCTAATTAGCTGGTAATTAAAAATTAAATCCCCAAACCAATAAAATTAACATTTGATTAAATCTCTTCCACGACAACTGCGGGAACTCTAATGTATAGACACATAACTAGTCTATCACAAAATGCATTATGAAATCTCGATTTTCCAACATGTACCAAAGGGATAATATAACAATTACAGATACATCATCCATACATGAGTAGTATTGGCTCAAACATGAAAGGTAGGTGAAACTATCTCTTGTGCCACTACTCGGGATAAAGTCACACTCAAATCCTACAACTTAGATAGAATGATGTCTGGTACCTATTCATTGAAACACTCAAACATCAAGTGTATTTTCTCATAGTATAAACAGTCAAAGCACATATAATAATGATAATAAATTCCCAGGGGAATACCGATTCTCTAGTGATGTGATCAGACATAAAGAATGTCGCAATATTGGTCATCCCATTTTCTACTACTCAGTGTACATATCATTTAAATAAACATTGTATTTAAATTAAACATTTCTTTTAAATATAAAGCATTAAAATAAACATTTTCGGCCATATGAGCATATATCAGTGAAAATCTCAATAATAATACCCTAAAACATATAAGACACAATATAATAGGAAATCAATGATAATCATCATAACATATTAATACAATATCCTCGAATGTAAAATATACTAGATATTATCATAAAGCATCATCATGCAAATATGATCAAAATAGTAATAATAACATAATCTAACATCTAAATCAACAATGATACTACTAATTAAAACAATGTACAGTAATCAAATGCACACACAATGCAACCACCATATTTCATCACATAGATAATCAGGAATACCAACATCATGATTAAAATATAATGATCCCCGATCCAGATAACATATAAATAATATACAATTATAATCCAGTAGCCACTAACACATACATAGGTGGAACCATCAATCACATCATAAGCCATATAATTAGTAATGCATCAAAATCCAAATAAGCTAGATACCAACATAACCAAAATAGTAATCTCAGAATGAACACAAGAATAAACTATACTGGGTGCATCTCATAATGCTAACAAAAAATCATAACATGGGTTTACCTTCCTAAATTGTAAGCACTTGTGTGCTCTACAATTTAACAATTGTTTAGCAGCCACCTTAGTCTATTTACATTATACATTATAGGACTTCATAATTGTACTTAATGCATACCTAATTCAAATTTTAGTTCTCTTCTATGCCCAAATTGTGCAAAATTGAGGTAAGATATAATTTTTATGCATCCTCCTCTATTTTCCTCCAATAAAAAATTCTTTTAATCTCCTAGGCCCTATTTTACCTCCTTTTGGCCTCAGAATTCAATCCCATTGTCGGAATCAACTACAGATTTAAACCTCAAACTATATGATCAACATTGACCCATTTTTTGGGATTAACCAAATTCCTTCGGGACTAAGTCGACCTTGTCCTGGATAGGGCCGATCTAACTCAACCTTGTCCTAGGAGACTGAGCCCACATTTAGGAATAGGGTCTATCCCTATCAATTTAAAGGGTTTTTAGAGCTGTAGTCGACTATGCGATTCTGACTCCCAAAATCACTATAAAAGCAACCTAATTTCTTCTTTTTGGCATAATGAAATCGAGTGCAAGGTGAAAACCCCAATTTGAATATAGCAAGCAATTTCAAGGTGGAAGCCCAAGTTTGATGACATCTATTGAAGCAAGGGTTACCTATTCAAGACTTTATTCAAGCATTCAAATCAATCATCTACAACTTCAAATCAACCATGTACAACTTTAAATCAAGCATTCAAGACATGATTATCAGTATCATAGAGTTTCAAACGGACTGTGAGGATGACTGGGGGTACTTTTTCCCTTCGAGGCTTGGTATGATTTCCTTTTTATTTTCAGATCTATGCATTGATACTTCATATTTGCATGATTTCAATCCAACATTGTTTGCATTTTCATCATAGGGTTTCACTCTATCACACATAGGGTTATAATTCTAGCTTACTTTCATTCTAGACATACTCTAGATTCACAAGCTCATCACATTTTACTTGTTCTAATGACTATCCGTGGAGGTGGGAATGACCAAAATGTGCGGTTGACACAAAAAAACCCCTATATAGCCACTCACACACACATTTTCTAGATTTGTAGGTTTTGAAAGTGTAGGTACACGTTTAGATCTGAGAATCTTATAGTCGGATCATTCCAAAACTATTCTATTTTCCAATCCAGAAAATCTCTAGACAAGTTCAATTTAGGTCGGCCTTTTCTGGGACTAGGTCAACTTGTTTTGACATTGTCCTTTCTAGAATTAGAAAGTTTCAGTGCAGTCAGTGTCTGGTATTAGGTTTCCAGGTCGAAAAAATTCTAGAATCTGGGATTTTGATAGTCGGTAAAATTAGTCTCAAAATACAATCTTCCACTTCAATTTTTGGGTGCACACATTCTCATCCCTATTTCCTTGCATTTACTTTCATAATGAGCTTTTTTAGTTCATTTTTCATATCATTTGAACAATCCCTATTAGAATCAACCAAATCCAACCCTATAAAGCTTGCATCACAAGTTGGCATACTTACTCACTTGGTTGTTCTTACCAGATCTATCTTATAGATTAGGGTTTTTTATTCCAATGTATAATATCCCTCATAGATTTGGTGAGTGATCTACATCCTAGAATTTATCACCATTTCCTATTATACATATTGGTGAACCCAAATCATTCATGCATTATACATTTTTGTGTTGGTTAGTTAGATCTTGCATGCATTTCAATAATCTTAAAAGGAGCAAAAATATTTTCATTTAGTGATTATATTTACTTTTCTCACATTTCATTAGCTTAGACTCATCTTTTTATGCTTTCATTATCTTGTTTATTAGTCACTCTTTGTTGCATCATAAAAAGAGAAAAAGAAGAAAAAAACATTGTTATCTTTTATTTTCTTGCATTTCATTTACATTCAAAAAATACAAAAATAATTGTATTTAATTTGTCTTTATCTTGTTTCAAACATGTATGATTTATTTATTAGTGAGTATTTTTATGATTCCTTTACTACTCATGTTGTTAGGAACCCTCATGAGGTGTCTAGTAGTGAAGATTCAGTTATGACAGGTGAAGTTTTTGATGACTCAATCTCTACTAAATCTTCCTCTACATCTCTTCAATTATATTTTTACCAAAAAATACTTAAGATTCTTCCTTTGAGTGATTTTTTTCAACGTTGAAACACCTAAAGTGTTTGTTTATGCCCAACCTACGATCACTAATAACCTTGTGGTAA
Organism: Thuja plicata; assembly: GCA_018584345.1. Classification (NCBI taxonomy): domain Eukaryota; kingdom Viridiplantae; phylum Streptophyta; class Pinopsida; order Cupressales; family Cupressaceae; genus Thuja; species Thuja plicata. The sequence continues at coordinate 4,954,691 of MU225791.1, read as the reverse complement.
CCATCAAAGGATGCACTCAATCAAATTTATCTCAAACCCCTTGCAAACCAATCATTATTGTTAAGGGTTATCCTCAACATTCATCTTATAAAACTTTCACGACACCTGTTATTATGGTTAAAGGATACAAACAAGAAAATTCTTTCCATACTCCGAACAAGCCTATTATAACCGTGAAAGGAAAATCTAGAAGTCCTTTGGAGTATATTAAGGAATATCATGTGTTGTCTCACACCTATCATACAATAAATAATCCTCAACCTACTAATTTGGTTGTTCCCACTTATTTACCACCTTCTCAACCCGTGCTTCCTCCAACACCACGCTTACCTCCCTATCTCGGAAAGGAGTATGATTTGGTAGAACAATTACGTGTCACTCTTGCTAAAATTTTTCTTTGGGAACTTCTTCCAACTTCTCCTACATATCATGAGGCCTCGCAAAAAGATTTAACCACTCTTTCAAATACTCCACCTAGTTAAGATAACATCAATTCATTTTTTGAATGTATGCATACTATGCTTGTTCCATTAGAAATTATTTCACTCAAGATTATTTGCCCTCAAAAGAAGTTCATGATCAACACGATGACCTTATGGTGGACATGTTAGTAATAACTGGGTGGGGGGGGGGGGGGAATCAGTGGCCTAANGGGGTGAATCAGTGGCCTAAAAAATATTCCAATAATCAACCCTTAAAACTTAGTACCATAAAATTATACCTCTAGTTATCTTCAATCCTATAAGATGAATGCCTCCAAATACTTATATCAATTTACTACTCCTCGGAATGCTTTGTAAAACCTTTTACTATAGATTTACTGATTAGCAGTCTGCCAATTTACCGAAAGATAGTAAATTGTCTAGAGTATACTGATCAATCCAATTAAGTTAAGTGTAATTCAAAACACTAAATTAATGACTCAAAACACATGGATTTTTAATGTGGAAACCCTGTTAAGGGAAAAACCACTTGGGACCAGTAACCCAAAATTTTCACTCTTCTGAAGTGAGCTCGGTGAAGTGACAACCCTGTTAAAGGTTATAGACACACTGTTAGGTGTGACCTTGTTAGAGGATTTAAAATTTTAGTCTGTCACTTGATATTGGGCATCTCTATGCTACCATCCTTGATCAAACACTCACTTGGCCTGTCAATAGGTATCTGGCATCTCATCATATCTTCATGATCAAAATTTTTGATACTCCATTGGATGTATCTCAATATAGAAAGGATCTTTAAATACCGCTCGGTTAAGAGACTTTCTAAATCAATGGTTAAAATGAAATAGTATGATTTGTTCACATATACATCTATACTTTTAGATTTTCAAATCTATTGTAATCTCACAAACTATTCTGATTAGTATAAATCTATTTATACCTTTGCTCCAATTTGATTCTGCTTGGTGATGCTGTGCTCTGTTGCTTGGTGTCTGCAAAATTCTTTAGCTCTTTCCTCAGCTTGTTGATCAGCACTGTATGAAGTTTCTCTTCATTCATTTCTCTTTAGCATCCTCTTTTCTCTTTCTCCCCACACCAATTCGTAATGAATTGAGTTGTCTCTTTATAGACATGATATCACTATTGTTAGGTTCTTTATTTTCTTGATCTTGGTGTGATCCACAATTCTCGCCAATTAGATTTAAACAAAAATTCATGTTTTATCTCTCTGAGATATTTTTGCCAACTGGACAAATCAACTTTAAATCAATCACTTATCTCTGGCTGATCTTGTCGATGAAAACATTGATACCAGTTAACTCTATATTTAGCTCTGCCAGCTAGATATTTTGTCATTTGTGAACTCCAGTTATTTTTGGTTTAACTCTCTGATAGCGTCAGTCAACACTTCAGTTCTCCTCGGGCTTCTCCGTCGGTTTACACTATGTTTCTGGCCGTCAGGTTTGATTGTGATTCAGCTCATCGGTAATGCTCATTGGTTTTCTTGCTCGGGCATCATTATAACTTGGTTGTCGGTGATCTCTATCCATCGGGTTCCACTGATCGTCGATGTTTGTAGTCACAATGTGAATGCTTGTCTTTTATGCATTACAGAAAGCATAATCTTTATCTTTCTGATCCTCTGAAGTTTTTGACACTTTGATTATAACTGATTAGATTATATCAAGTTGACATCAATGATAATACAATCCATTAACTGATTTAGTGTCTTGCATTATCCTTATGCATTTTGGTTATCAACTTAACATCTTCAAACATTCAATAAGTTACATGTCATCAATCTCTCGCTTTGGCATTGATGGCAACATACTACATTATCATACTATACTATCACTAATACAATATGAAATATACAGTTTCATCAAGCTTTTCTAATGTAACTATTACAAATTGCTGGATCAAAATTAGCATAGATTTGTTTCATGCAGAGTGGTTGTCTGCATTCTTCAATCCCTTCTCTGGATAGATGTATCATATGATATCTCTATTCTGATGTGTACTCTTCCTTGACTGTTCATCTTCTTGATAATCTCTTTTTCCATTGACAACATTCTTTCTCTTTGTTTGAAATCTCTCCCTTAGTTACTTCTCTCCCTAAGATGGATATTTCATATGTAATCAATTTCTCTCCCTTAGAATATTGATTAACTCTTCATTTCTGATTCTCAGGAACTTCTCTTCATGTATAGTGATATAATCTCTCCTTTTATCATTTCTCTCCTTTATGTGATATGGAGATCATCTCTCCCTTTGTATGATAATTCTCCCTTTTGTATGATAATGAGAATATCTCTCTCCCTTTGATAACAATGCCAAACAGAAATACTTCTCCTTGATTTATCATCTATATCATGTTCCATCCCTTTGCATAATATATTCCTTGAATTTCCCTATCCATCAGCAATACAATGTCTTGATTTTTGGTGTAGCTTTGTACCTTGCAATGTACAAATGTATCTGTTACTGTCCATTTTAGTGTTTGCATCAACATGACTGATCTTCAGATTTGGTATAGGCTAATGCAACCTCCTAGTCAGATTACTGACCGATAGACAAGGGTTGAATCCCTAGTCTCTATCTTAGATACTCAAAAGTATCCTTCGGTAATGGCTTGGTGAATTTATCAACTAACTGTTCCTTTGATTGAACATATTCTAGTGTCACTTCTTTTTCTTGCACTTGTTCTCTCAGATAGTGATACTTGATTGCAATATGCTTAGCCTTAGCATGCATGATTGGATTCTTTGAAATGTTTATTGCACTAGTATTATCACAATAGATAATTACTGGTTCAAGGATCTTCATATGCATACCTTCCAGTAATTGTTTGATCCATGCAATATTTGAGAAATTCACAGTAGCAGCCACATACTCTGCTTCTGTAGTGGACTGTGAGATGCATCCTTGCTTCTTTCTTATCCATGTGACAAGTCTGTCACCCATGAAGAATGCTCCTCTAGTTGTGCTCTTTTGGTCATCAATGTTTCCAGCCCAATCAACATTTGTATAGACTTGTAGCTCAAATTTTCCTTTTTTATTGTACCATAAGCCATAGTCCTCAGTGTTCTTCAGATATCTCAAAATTATTTTGACAACAGTCATATGTGATTCTTTGGGATTAGTAGAGAATCTTGCAACTATCCCCATTGCATGTTCTATATCTGGTCTAGTGTGAACAACATACATCAGTCTGCCAATGATTGATCAATATAAGGTCTGATTTACCTCATTTGTGTTGTCTTCCTTTGTCAACTTTCATCCAGTAGCCATAGGTGTTCCAACTGGTTTGGAATCTTCCATCTTGAATATCTTCAGCACTTCCTTGATGTATTTGGACTAAGTGATGTAAATGCCTGCATCTTGTTGAAGAATCTGTAGACGAAGAAAAAATTTGATCTCTCCAAACATAGATATTTCAAATTCCTTGCACATTTCATCTACAAAGGATTTTCATAACAATTCATTCCCTCCAAAAATGATATCATCAACAAAAATTTCAGCAATTAGAATATTACCATCGGTATCTTGTTTTAAGTATAGATTTCTATTTTCACCTGTTCTAACAATTTTTATGCTAATGAGATACGAGTGAAGTCTTTCATACCAGGCTCTTGGTGCTTGTTTCAATCCATAGAAGGCTTTGTGTAGTCTACATACCATGTTTTTCTTGTCTGGATTAACAAACCCTTCTGTTTGTTCAATGTATACCTCTTCTTCTAGTATTCCGTTTAGGAATGCAGATTTGACATCCATTTGGTATACCTTGAATCCTTTAAATGCAGTATAAGAAAGTAAGATTCTAACTCCCTCTAGTCTAGCAACGGGTGTAAAAGTTTCACCATAATCAATACCTTCTTCTTGTGCATATCCCTTGTATACTAATCTTGCTTTGTTTCTAGTGACTTCTCCATTCCCATTCAACTTGTTTCTAAATATCCATTTGGTATCGATGACATTCTTGTCATGTGGTCTCGGTACTAGTGTCCATGTATTGTTCTTCTCAATCTGTTCTATCTCTTCATTCATAGCACTGATCCATTCTTCATTCTCAAGTGCATTGTAAACAGATTTGGGCTCAAAATCACAAAGTAAACATCTGGTGTTAAGTGAATTACTTCTTGTTCTTGTTCCAGCCTTCTTGTCTCCTATTATTTGGTTCTATGGATGATGCCTTCTAACATACTTGGCAAGTTTCAGTTCAGCTCTGTGTTTATCATTCTGATTATCTTCTTCACCTTCATTTTTATCTCCACTATTCGTAACATCATCTTGATTATTATCTTGATCATCGGTAATTGTAGCCTGATGCTCAGGTGCAATGTTTTGATGCTCGAGAGCGACATACTGTTGCTCAGGTAGAGTTTCAGGTTATGTATAAACAAACCTGTTGTAGTCCCCTGGTTCCTTTTTGCTTTCCTTGTCATTCTTTTCTGCAAATTCATCTATTTTCACATTTGCACTTTCAATGATTTTTTTAGATGACTTGTTAAGACATTTATAAGACTTGATTTTGGTTGAATACCCTAGGAAGATACCTTCTTCACTTTTGCAGTCAAGTTTTCCATTTCTTTCATCCTTCAATATATAACATTGACTACCAAAGATTCAGAAGTAACTCACATTGGGTGTATGACCATACCAAAGCTCATATGGTGTCTTCTTTGTGTTCATCTTCAATTGTGCTCTGTTTAGTGTATAGATAGCAGTACTAACAGCTTCCCTCAAAAATGTTTGAATGATTCTTTTCTCAATCATCAATGTTCTTGCACAGTCAACAATTGATATGTTTCTTCTCTTAGGAATTCCATTTTGCTGTGGTGTCCTTGGTGCAGAAACTTGTCTCTTAATTCCATGATCATTGCAATAGTCAGTCAATTCTTTTGAAGTAAATTCCCCTCCTCTATCTGACCTTAAGCATTTCAATTTCTTTTCACTTTGTTTTTGTACCATTGATTTGTACCATTTAAACATCTTAAATGCTTTTGATTTATCTTTTAAAAACATGACTGTCATCATTCTAGAGAAATCATCAACAAAGAGAATGAAATACCTATCTCCATAGTACCTCTTTGTTCTCATCGGTCCACATAGATCTGTATGGAGTAATTCTAGAATTGTAGTATATGTATGGGTTTTTCTCTTGAAACTAGTGTAGACACCTGAAAATGGACAGGCTTGCGACTTTACATTAAAAACACTAATTTTCATCTATTAATTAATGGTTTTAATCATTAATTAATCATCTATTTTCCTCTAAATTCATTCCCCAAATCATCTAATCAAATTCTCAAAATTAATTAAATAATTAATTAACCTTAATTGATTAATTACCATTAATTAATTAATTAA
>MU225791.1:4887099-4926826 GCA_018584345.1 Thuja plicata | reverse complement strand
ATATATATATATATATATATATATATATATATCTTTTATTCTTTGGTTCTTCTTTTTTCCTGGTCTTTTTTTCATTTCTTCTTCTTCATTTTAGTCCTTTAGTGTGGTTTGCGCTTTTAATTTGTGGTCTTTGTTTTATTATTATTATTATTATTATTAATCCTTGGTTATTATTATTATTTTTACTCTTGGTTATTATTATTATTATTATTGTTTTCTCTTTTTTCCCCTTGGTAGTCTTTTATTTTTATTCCCCTTGTTTTCCGTGCCTTCTTTCTCACCCCAACCCTTCTTTTATCCTTTGAGTGAGGCCTAGTCTGCATCTTATTATTTTTCCTTATTGCTCTCTACTCATCCTGATGATGGATCACGGAGTGTGATCCGAAACGTTGATGCTTAAAAACACACACAATCAAAAACTAGAAATTCAGCTCTAGAATTATCATAATCATTCATCTTAACATTATTATTAACATTTACTTCTTCCAACACATCAGGCATAGGCTGGTCAAAAGATGGTAAAGAACTTTGAAGAACAGAGGCATAAGCCCTAGCGTGAGCTTGATGCTTCTTATGACGTTCATTGGAAGATTTTTTTACGTTTTGTCTTATTTGAAATATGTTGAGAACTAGGAAGAACAACAATCGATTCCTTCATAGGTTCTATAGGAGGATTAGTAGGACTCTTAGTAGGCTGAAAAGTAATACTAGGAGCTTGATTAACAGAACTAGAAGCAATGGATAAAGGAGGTATGGAAGGTGTAGACAAAAGACCATGGTTAAGATCCATTTGAGGCATACTTAACTCAAGAATCTTGCGATGTTTATAGGCTTGATATGAGCGAAAAAGGTTATTAGGTTGAGGAGAACATGAATTAGGTAATGAAGGATAAAAAAAGTCAAGGGTAGCACAATCCCTAGGCCTAGAAGGTTGATATAAACTATGATTAATCATTTTCTCTTCTTCATCATGAATGAACTTAATACACTTATGGATAGGAGAAGCAACGACACGCATGGAAGTCAACCAAGGAAAACCAAGATTAACTTAAAATTGATCAGAAGTAGGGACAACAATGAAGGTAGTATCCATAGATTTACCACAAATTTCCATAGGTAAGTTAATAGAACCAAATGATGGATAGAGAAAACTATTACAAGTTTTAATCCACCCATCAGATGTATCATAATAATCACGTTGTAATTTCTTCATAAAAATATTTTCTTCAGTGATGACATTGACTAAGGAAGTAGGATCAACAAGAAAATCACGTGTAGGTATCTTAGCAATCCTAGCATAAATGTAGAGGGGACCATCAGGAGCCTTAATGGTCTCAGAATCATCAAAGGTGATCGATTGATGCATTTGTGAATTAACCATTTTCTTATGGTTGATCAAGGTGGATCTTTCCTTTGTGAGATCTGGGGCAAGGAAGCTGATCTTATCTTCCCCCAAAACCTTTAAACACATCAACACCATTTCTTCCACAAACCACATTATTTTCATATATTACATTTTCATATATTACAATGTGGAAGAAATCCTTCAATATTACATTTTCTTATATTACATTTTGGTGAACCCGACATGAAGGTAACAACGAAGGTAGTATCAAAAAATTTACCTTGACCTAGGTCAATGTCAACCTCGACCCTGACCTAGGTCAGATTCGATCTCGACCCTAACCCAGGGTCCAAATTTCAAGTTTCTGGGGTTTCTAGATGTTGGGCTTCGGAAAGATTTAATTCTTGCTTCCGGGTCGACTGTTTTGGTCTTCAAGGAAATGAATCTTGAAATTATTTTTAATATAGGTCCACTTCTATGGGTATAGGTCTAATTGGAATTTAATTCTCCTACGTAGGCCTCTCTAGAAGATCGTGCCCTAGATTTGTATATAAGGAAGCTTTCTCCTCTCATTTTTTTAAAGACATACACGTGAAAGAACATGATCACTTTTGCACATGAAGGATAATCTATTGAAGAAATAATCAACTCTCAAGCATTCAAGGATTAAGGCACATTCAAGCATTCAATTCATCAAGGAGATCCATTGGTAGCCATTGAAGGATTCAAGCTCTATGGAGCTCTCTTGTTGACTATTTATCCATCCACATCCATGCAAGCCTCTTCCTATTCCAAGATCCACTCAAGATTGGTGTTGAAGATTTAAAGACAATTGATTTGAGACATCCTACATCCTACATTCTAAATTTTACATTCATTTAGAGCATACATACTTGTGGATCCAAGGATTTGAATCCTCCACAAGGGTTTCTATACAAGCAAGGTGAATTCGTTTATTTACTTTGTTTATTTATGCAATTTCAATTATATTCTAAGGTTAACTCCAAAATCAGGGTTTGAACAAGGAAAACCCTCCCCCCAACAAACAAAACCAATTTTCTTGTAGGTACAGGTATAGGACAATGAATTTCAGATTAGATTTGGATACCCTTTTCGGCCAACTTTTAGGATCCGCAAACAGATTTTCCGTCGGAGTAGTGCAGGTCAAGGTCAACATTTTGGGGTACAATTGTGCCCCACATTTGGAACAAGGTCAACTTGACTCAGAAAGGGAAAATATTTCTGGGTTTTGTGCGTCTTTGTGTTTCTATTCCAAATATGGTTGTAGAATTTCCTGAAACTCAACATAGACATCATAAAATAGGCTTTTCTAGATTTTATATATTTTGAGGTTAGTACTTGTATTTAATTCATTTCAATTAATTTTTTAATCAATTCCAATCTATCATATACTCTTCATATATTATTTGGGAATGTAAGGCTTTCTTCTTTCTTCTTATTTCTGATCGATTGATGCATTTTTGCATTAACCATTTTCTTATGGTTGATCAAAGTGGATCTTTCCTTTGTGAAATTTGGGGCTAGGAAGAGGATCTTATCTTCACCCAAAACCTTTAAACACATCAACACCATTTATTCCACAAACCACATTATTTTCATATATTACAATGTGGAAGAAATCCTTCAATATTACAACATTTTTTAATATTACATATTGGTGAACCTGACGAAGTAGGGACAACAACGAAGGTAGTATCCACAACTTTACCACAAAGTTCCAAAGGTAAGTTAATAGAACTAAATGATGGATAGAGAAAACCATTACAAGTTTGAATCCACATATCCAATGTATCATAATAGTCATGTTGTAAGTTCTTCATAAAAATATTTTCTTCAGTGATGACATTGACTAAGGAAGTCGGATCAATAAGACAAGCATGCGTAGGTATCTTAGCAATCCTAGCATAAATGTAGAGGGGACCATCAGGAGCCTTAATGGTCTCTGAATCATCAAAGGTGATTGAGAGTTCACGTTAGGTTCACCAAAATGTAAGATATAAATATATAAATATTTATATATGAGAGTGTGTGTGATATGGAAATGTGTGGCCTCCTAATCCAAGACAAGGAGATCCCAATTGATTAATCGAAAGGAGACGATCAATGCAAAAAGGAATCAAATAGCTATAGATAAGGAAGGAAGATAAAATTTATTAATTATAAAGTAAATCAATAGATCTGAAAAACCTTAATTGAAATGTAACATTTACCTTGGAATGTAGCAGATTTGAAAAGCTTGTTTTTTGATGTCTATGTTGAGTTGGAGGAAATTCTGCAACCAGATCTGGATTAGAAACACAGAGACGGAGAAAACTTAGAAATATTTTCCTTTTCTGAGTTAGGTTGACCTTGACCCAAGTGCGGGGGCATAATTATACCCCAAAATGTTGACCTCGACCTGCACTACTCTGACAGAAAATCTATTCGTGGATCCCAGAAGTTGGCTAAAAAGGGTATCCAAACCTGATCTAAAATTTGTTGTCCTATACCTGTACCTACAATAAAAATGGTTTTGTTTTTTGGGTGAGGGGTTTTCCTTAGTCAAACCCCGATTGAGGAATTAACCTTGAAATCAATAATTGAAATAGAGAATGCTAAAAATTAGTAGAAGTAGATCTAATAATGAAGCTACGATACTCAAATAGATATGTAATTGTATTTCGAATGTAAACAAGTATGTTAATATGAAAGCTTGGACTCAACATTAGAAACCATAAATGTAAATCAAAACCTCCATGATTGTATGCTTGGAATCCACCTTGAAGGAATAATAAATGAATCTTGAGGATGCACAAAGGATCTTGAAGGAAGATCACACCACCATGATGGATAGATCTAGGGTTTGAATGATGAATTTTGAATGTTTGAACCAAATCCCTTTAATGGCTTGAATGCTTGAATCCTTGATCTTCAATGGAGAACTTGAAATTCTTAAGAAGAAGACTTGAAAACCTTGATTGAACACTTGGAATCTTGAAAGAATGTAAGAATTTGGTCCTTAGCACTTGTTATATCACTTGTCCTTATGTAGCGCTTATGATTAGAGAAAATGAGAGGAGAAGGCTTCTTTATATACAAGTTTAGGGAACAATCTTCTAGAGAGGCCTACATAGGAGAATTAAATTACAGTTAGACCTATACCCCTATAAGTGGACCTATATTAAATATAATTCCAAGATTCATCACTTTGAAACCCAAAATAGTCATCCCGGAAGCAGCAAAATGAACTTTTGAGTGTCCCCCGACAACCGACAGACTTTCCAATTGAAAAGGGGGACCTAGGTTGAGGTTGATGTCAACCCTGACCTAGGTCAGGGTCAAGGTCAAGGTCAAGGTTAACCTTGACCCAGGGAGTCAGGACCCCTGGAAAATGTGCCAGGTGGGATAAACAGTGTCTAGAGAGGCCCAATCAGGGTCCTAAATAGGCACACAAGATGTAGAAGGGGCAGAAATGAGAGGAAAACATGATGATGTCCTAAAACACCCCCCTAAGGAGGGATAAATATTCTTAACATGGAATTGCTTCCATTTTAAGATGATGCATTAAGCCCCCACTTTAGCAGGAGTATGGAAATCAAACATACTCGCGATAAAGTTAGAAGAAATACTCTGGTGGATTGCAATGAGGTAGAAAATCACTTAGTCAAGGAAATGAGCCCCCAAGCCAAGGATTCTAACTCAACATACACACACAAAGGTACAAAAACAAAGAGAAAACAAAGATACAGCCAAAAGACACAAAAAGAGAAAGGGTTAGTACAAAAACAAACCCAAATCAACTAGCAAAGGAAACCTTACTAATAAATTCTTCCTATACTAACATCATATTTGGAAAGCTATCATAAAAGCGTAAATTATTATATAAGGAGGACAAGAGAAACACTATAAATAACATAGCTTCATGATCTAATCCTAGTAGCATGAAAGCGAAAGAGAGAAAAGAGAGAGTGATTACCTCACCCAGTAAGATTCCCACCTTACCATGAATCACCAAGGAGGGAGAGCCCAATAGGTTCACCCATAAATTGTGCTTTATAGTTGTAATGTGTCTTCTGACAGCTTTTGGAATACCCATAGATCCACATTCTTGTATCACTATGGAATATAAAATATGTGTCTCTTCAGGATTCAGCAACTTATGTGCATTACCTTCCAAGGATTTAGCATATTTGAATTTGAAAATGTGTATCTCTTTAGGATTTAGCAACTTATGTGCGTTACCTTTTGACGTCGGGTTCACCAAAATGTAATAATATTGAAGGATTTCTTCCACATTTTAATATATGAAAATAATGTGGTTTGTGGAATAAATGGTGTTGATGTGTTTAAAGGTTTTGGCGGAAGATAAGATCCTACTCCTAGCCCCAAATTTCACAAAGGAAAGGTCCACTTTGATCAACCATAAGAAAATGGTTAATGCACAAATGAATCAATCGACCGGAAATAAGAAGAAAGCCTTAAATTCCCGAATAATAGATGAAGAGTATATGATAGATTGGAATTGATTAAAACCTTAATTGAAGTGAATTAAATACAATTACTAACCTCAAAATATAGCAGATCTAAAAAAGCCTATTTTTTATTGTCTGTATTGAGTTTCGGGAAATTCTACAACTGGATCTAGAACAAAAACATAGAGATGGACAAAACCCAAAAATATTTTCCTTTTCTGAGTCACATTGACCTTGACCCAAATGCAGGGGCACAATTGTACCCCAAAAAGTTGACCTCGACCTGCACTACTCCAATGAAAAATCTGTTCGCAGATCCTGAAAGTTGGCCAAAAAGGGTATCCAAATCTAATCTGATATTTGTTGTCGTGTACCTGTACCTGCAAGAAAATGGTTTTCTTTGTTGGTGGGCATGGGTTTGTCTTGGTCAAACCATGGTTTTGGAATTAACCTTAAAATATAATTGAAATTGCATAAATAAACAAAGTAAATAAATGAATTCACCTTGCTTGTATAAAAACCCTTATGGAGGATTCAAATCCTTGGATCCACAAGTATGTATGCTCCAAATGAATGCAGAATATAAAATGTAGGATGTAGGATGTCTCAAATCAATTGTCTTTAGATCTTCAACACCAATCTTGAATGGATCTTGGAATAGGAAGAGGCTTGCATGGATATGTATGGATAAATCTTCAACAAGAGAGCTCCATAGAGATCTAATCCTTCAATGGATACCAATGGATGTCCTTGATAAATTGAATTCTTGAAGGTGCTTGAATATTTGAATGCTTGAGAGTAGATGATTGCTTCAATAGATTATCCTTCTTGTGCATAAGTGATCATGTTCTTTCATGTGTATGTCTTAGAGAAAATGAGAGGAGGAATCTTCCTTATATACAAGTCTAGGGCACAATCTTCTAGAGAGGCCTACATAGGAGAATTAAATTCTAATTAGATCTATACCCCTAGAAGTGGACCTATATTAAATATAATTTCAAGAGTCATTTCCTTGAAGATCAAAACAGCCGACCCGGAAGCGGGAATTAAATCTTTCCGAAGCCTGACATCTAGAAACCCTGGAAATTTGAAATTTGGACCCTGGGTTAGGGTCAAGGTCGACTTTGGCCTAGGTTAGGGTTGAGTTCGACCTTGACCTAGGTCAGGGTCAAGGTTGACCTTGACCCTAGGGTCAAGAACTTCAAATGTATAGATTAGGATGCCAGAAAAAGGCTGAAGAGAAGTGGAAAATGGGGCAGAACAAGAGGAAAAGATAGATCCAAGTCAGAGACCCATTCAAGGCACTTGACATGACCCCAAACCACTTTCTCAGAGGGATAAACCTGTCAAAAATGGAAGTGATTCCATTTTCTGATGGTACACAAAAGAATATCAGACAACTTGTTCTCTATGTCAGTACATGCTTTAGAAAGAGATACCTTGTCTAGTGCAATTTTCTTCAGAATATCTTCTATCAGTTTTAGTTCTATGCTCTTTTGATGAAATTTTATCATGTATTGGGTTGTTTCTTTGTTCGGTTCTTGCACTTGTTGAATTAAATCTACCACTTGATTAAGAATACTTGCCTTTTCATTTATAGTAGCATCCAATAAAATATCTTGTATTACACCTTTGGCATCTTCCAATATAGTGGTTTTTCTTCTCTTCTGCAATAGGGAATCTTGGTTAGCTTTATGTTGAATCAATGTTGCATATTCGGATAGCTCCCTCAGTTTAAGTGTAGAGATGTCCAACTGTGGTACAATGATAAGTTGGCTCAGTTCAATTTCCTTTCTCTTCTTGGATTTCTTCTTCTTGATCAACATACTTTCACCAGTAGATCATTTTGTGGAATGTGATGCCTTTAATGCATCAAATGTGGTCTCTGTAGCATCAAATACACTTTCAAATTTTATTTCTTCTTTCTTATCTTTACCTTTAGTTACCAGTGAATCCTCTTTATTTTCCTCTTTCTTTTCTTCGGTCTTTTCTTTTTTCTTTTGTTCTATCTTTTTATTCTATCTTTTTTTCTTCATGTCTGTCCTTAGTCTTGTCCTTTTCTTAGTCCTTTTGAAGTTCACTGAATTTCTCTTGTTTCAATGCAGTGTTCTTGGTAGAAGGTACCTTGGTGTTATTTTCTGTGTTGGGCTTGGTGGCCTTAGGCTCCTTGGTTTCTCCTTATTCTTTTTATTTAGGAGGTTCAGTGCCTTTCTCCTCAGTATTGATTACAACACTAGACATGCCTATATCAACATCCAAATACTCGTTGACTTGTTCTAGCATTTCCTCTAATATGGTTGCATTGACATAATCAATAGTATTCTTTTTTTTAGTCTTTGTTTCCTTTTCTATCATTACATCTTCATCTTTGGAAATGTTGGTGGCAGAGTCCTTCTCTGTAATATCTTCAATAAATATTTTATCTTTATCCAATGTAAGATCAAAAGGATTGTCCTAACCTTTCTCTTTGGTAGCTTGATGTTTTTCTGTCCCAACTCCCATGTATATAGAAATAATTTTTCTCCATTGGTCATCGGTCTCATTTTTTACTTTCTCAAACTCTCCAAGCATGATCCTTAAAGACCTTCCTTTAATAATAAATCGGTTGGAGAATTTTTTGATTAAGGTAAAAGAAGGTTTTGAAGGGGGCCTAAAACCCTTTATAGGTAGATTTTTGCGGGAATCTGGAACCCAACTAAGATGAGACACTGCTAAAGAATGTCTTCATTGGTTGGAGAAGTTCTTCATTGTCTCATCTATCTTAGGTAAATACATTATGGGTTGAGCTAGAATTAGGGATCTCTCCCTCATTTTCTTCTCAATATTCAATGCATATTTCCATCTAGCATCAATTTTACCATACAATTCAGTAGTTGGTTAACAACTTTAATCGGTGTACGTTTGAACTTGTTCAAAGTGAATACAACTGCCTCTTCTATCTTGGCTTTACCTTCTTCATTCTAGTCATTATAATTCATAAATATGACTTCTATAATTCCTCCATTCTTCTTAAGTGACTCAAGTGACTCATCTAGAGTCATTTTCAAGTGACTCATCTAGAGTCATTTTCAATATTATATGTCACTCATACCGAGAATTATCTTCCATTATGAAAGATATTAGAATGGAGTATCAAGCAATATATGCATGTCCTAATGGTTATATTATATATCATAAACAATATGAATTTTCAACAAAATGCTCTGAATGTCATATAAGTAGATATCGAACAAATCAACTAACAAAAAATGTGCCTCACAAGGTTCTTTGTTATATTCCCATTATTCCACGTATGCAACAATTTTTTAGGTGTGAAAGCTTAGTGAAATTTATGGATTACCATGCATAGAATAGAAGTGGAGATGACATTCTTTGAATGCCTATGGATAGTTCTATATTTAGGGACATAGAGGAAAAATAGCCACACTTTAAAGAAGAACCTCGTAATATCAGGATTTCATTGGCAGCGGATGGTGTCAATCCATTTGGAGAGTTGAGATCTATTTACTCGGTGTGGCTTGTTTTTGTTATCAACAATAACATTTCTCCATGATTGTCAATAAATAGGGAGCACATAATTTTGGAAAGGATTTTTTCAGGCATTTTTTCATTTGTTAGTCATGTACATTAAATTATATATAATATAGTAAAATGATTTTAATAATTACGTAATGTTTCTCTTCACTCAACTAGGTAAGTACCAAGTTAAAGATATGAATGTATATATCGAGCCTCTTATCAACGAGTTACTAGAGTTGTCAACTGACATCACTATATATGACATATCTAGACCAACATGACAAAGACAACTTCAATTTCATGCAATGCTTGTATGGACAATTCATGATGCCCTAGGGCTAACACATTTTTATGGTATGTTATGAAGTTCAACTTGTGCACTTTAATAATAATGTTTTATTTTTAAAAAGTATAAATCATGCATTTTAAAAATAATTTATTATATATATATATATATATTATTATATAAATTGACATTTTAAATCCAATTATACATGATCTTGCAGGTCTTCAAACAAAGAGAAAATTTACATGTCCAGTTTGTGGTCCAAAGATGAAATCTCGTCCACAAAAATCATAAGTATCGAACTACCGAAAAATATATTTTCAATGGAAAAGAAGAGACTACATCAAAACCATGAAGAATGATACCTCGCCTACATAAGTTGGAATATAATAGAATTAATTGTTGAGGTAATGTCATTAAATCAAATTGTTTATCAATCATACATTATATGTTTGGAATTTATATTTTTATATTGTGTTTTCTTTACTCATGCTATAATTGATGATGATTGTCATTGTTAACTTTTTAAACTTATATGCTTCATGAAGGTTTTCAAGGCATTAATGAATAGCTTCCAAAGGGGCTAAAAAGTTATCCTGGACAATTTAGTAGGTTGCCCTACTATGACTAGCTACAAATTGTGCAATTGTTTTATACTATGCATATCAAAAAGATTATAACTGAGACATTATGAAAAATATTGGATGGAAGGCGTGACAAAGAAAAAAATGTCAAAATTTGTAGTGACATTCAAGAATCCAATCATGAAATGAAAAATTTAATTAAATCAAATATAAATGTAGACCAAATTGATATAAACACCCTTCCTTGCTTATTAACGAAGTAGCAAAGAAATTCTATAAAAGAAGTCATACAAAAAACATGATTTCCCACAAGATTTACTGAGAACATAAACAATATCATAACAAAGAATGGTGAATTTGGGCCAGGGATGAAAATGCATGATTGGCATACCTTCATTAAGGTAATTCATGTTCTTGTAGATTTACTATATATTTGTATACTGCATGTACTTTTTATTGTATTATGTTTACTAGTTTTGGAAAAATATTGAAAAGATCATTTTATAACTGTTGCACTACATTCTACCTCTATCTCTCCCAGAACCGTTCGACAATAATGTCAAGAAATTTATATATAATCTTGGAAAATACATGAGGTAAGTAGTGATATTTGTTCAATTTCTTGTATAGATATTATATTTTCCATCTGTTTTACTTGTTATGTATTATATTGTATATTATTTTATTAAGTCTCATTAATATATTTGTGTCTTGAATCGCTTGTACTAGATGGTTGTCATCTAAATAAATCCATAAAGAAGATATAAATTATTGGAAGAGAAAAATTCCTCGTCTAATGTGTGAAATACAAAAGTGTCTACCTTTGACATTTTTCAATGCACAAGAACACTACCTCATGCACCAAGTTGAGGAGATTGAATTGTGTGGACCTGTACACACAAGGTCAATGTGGATGGTTGAGAGGCACTTGAAATTTTTGAATTCTTTGGTTGACAAAGAGCACATATTGAGGGTTCTATGGTGGAGGTATATACAATATACCAGACTATGGTGTACATTACTGAATATCTTCCTAAGTTCGCAACAAAGATCTATGTATATCACATTTGGGATCCCAACTCCATTAACAAATTCAAAGGGGAGTACCTGATTGGGAAAGGTAGATTGAGGAAAGTGAGAGGTAATTATAATGTGTTCATGGACATTAATCTGAATACATTTTACATTTGGTTGTGTATATATTGTAGTTAATTAATTCTTAATCTTCAATAAACATCATTTGTAAGTTGTCTATTCATTTTTAATATAGTTGGTCGAGAGTGGGATGCACTACATTTGTATTTCGCAACCAATCTTAATTGGATGACAGTATGGATTGAATGATGTCAACATTCTAGTTGTGCATTAATAACATGGGAAGGTGTGGCTTCATTGGTTAAAGAAGCTCATTGTAGTGGAGATTCCAATGTTACACCAAAGGAAATTGATTTAATGTAGGGTTTAAGAGATAAACAGAGATGTATAAATATATAATCACCCATATTAATTTTTTTTTCAATTTTATTGATGTGTATATGTGTGTGTGTGTGTGTCTATATAGATATGTATATACATAAATATATATGTGTGTGTGTATAAATATATGTGTATGCATATATATACATATATGTATATATATGTATACACACACACACACACACACACACATATATATATATACATATTGCATATGTTTGACCAAGAATAAATATGTTTATCAACTAGTGATGCAATTAATTTTACATGTTTGATATATAACACCACAAGGCTATGTAGTGCAATCGTCAAAATTTTGCTTCAAAAATTTGGATGACATGAAGAAAAAGTTGGAAAGTGATCAATTTTGTGTGTTATGATTCACTTTTTGGTTGTCATTTATGGAAACACATCTGGCATGTTGATTGATTGATCTAGAGTTAAGTTTTAGTAATTCTATTCTGAGATCGACTAAGTACCGAGCATAAATACGGAGGTAATTTGGGTATCAAAGATCGAGACCGACGAGTTATGACATAGAATCTTAGAGGGAGATACTATGGAGTATGTATGACCTTCATCTAAGATCGATTTAATTTTGGTAAATTTTACAGAGAGTTATAGTGAAATAAAGACATATGATAGTAGCAGAACAATGATACATAGGTGTTAGACTAAAGAGATGACTTGGGGAGTATGACATGGACTCCTGAAAAGCTAAGATAGATTATGTTTGTTGATAATATATATTTTGAATATGTAAGAGTGCCGAATATTTATTTGATATTTTCTTTATCAAATGTATTTTGTATTGAAAGTTGACTATGTAATATTTAGCTAAGAGAGCTGACTTGGCAAAGATATATATATATATATATATATATATGTATATATATATATATATATTATAGAGTGAAGTATGAGATAGGTAGATATGGTTTTGGGAGATGAGAATGACAGAGCAAAGGATGACATAGATCATTAAATAGCTATAACAGGAACTATTTAAGCATTGTTGATGCTTGTTTTTTTCACTACTGAGAACACTGTGTAACAAAAGTATATTGTAAGTGTTGTATTCTTAGTTGGCCTCTAACAGGGTGTTGTATACCTTTAACAGGGTTGTTATTCCTCTAACAAGGAATTGTACTATGTAATATTCAGATTCTAACAGGGCTAGGTCTCCTAACATGGACACTATACTTTAGTGCATGCTTGTGGGTAGCATCCCCACCGGCGTTTTCCCTTGGCTAGGGTTTCCTCGATAACAAATAATGGTGTTATGTGTACTGTGTTATTTGTTTATGTTTATTTTATTTTAGTATGCTTATGGTTTATGTTGAATTGGTTCAAAGTTTATTTTAAGTGTTGTAATACTGATTCACCCCCCCTCTCAGTATTACCTAATCCTAACAATTGGTATTAGAGATTTTGGGCCTTGGAAAGAAAGCTTAATAGATTAAGGGAGATCAGAATGGATTCAGATAATTTACAGGAGAATCTTGAAGCTTCACTTGAAGACCTTGATAAAGTTAAAGTTGAGAATGAAGACTTGAGATTCAATCTAAGGAAAGCAGATGGATTCATAAAGAAATTGAAAGAAAAACTTAAACTTTCAAGAAGTCAGAGACAAGATCTTGTGGTTAAGATAAAACAAGACTCTAAAAATGCCAATTTAGATCAGATAAAGCAACTTGAAAAAGAGAATGACACTCTGAAGCTTGAAAACAAAGGAATGACTAAAGAAATTCAGCAAGAGAAAGATGCTAAAAATAAGATTGAAGAAGCTTTGAATAGTGAAAATATTTTGATGGAACAAATAAAGAATGAGGCTGACCACTATAAAAAAAGGTATCTAGAATTGGAGAAATACAATCAGATCATAAAATGTGAACTTGTTGAAGCAAAGAGACATATTGAGAAACTTCACTCTAGCAGTGATTTGATTGGTGAACAAAGAGACAGACAGAAACCTAAAGGTGATATGACTGGTATTGGCTTCAATGAAGCTGAATGCTCAAAGAATCATGAAGAGAAACTAGATGGGAAGATTGATGCAGAAAAACCTACTCCTGAAGAACCTAAAGAGAAGATTAGACCTTTTAGAGGTAGATGCTTTGGTTGTAATAAGTTTGGAAAAATGAAAAGAGACCGTAGAGGTAATATCCCCTTTAAGACTTTTTCTGGTTATTGTTTTAATTGTAATGCATATGGACACAAGAAGGCAGAATGCAGGAAACTCAATTGATCTGGATATAGACAAGAAAATAAAGGAGAACATACTGTGAAACCTACATGCTACAAATGTAATAACATTGGACACATTGTGAAGTTTTGTAAGCTGCAAGTAAAAAAATAAGACCTCCTATATGTTACAAATGCAACAATCCAGGTCATATAGAAATTTTTTGCAGGTATAATGGAGTAAACCACAGAAGAGTACCACCTCCTATGAATACACAGAAGAATGGCAATGATATTGGTATTTAGAGTTGCAGATTTAAAGAATGACTTTGACAATTGTTTCAAGAAAGCATAATATAACAACAGTGGAAAGATATGGAAGATTAAGGAGAAAAGTGATATATTGGTTCAGGGAGAGACAGTAGATGCTACTGGATCTTTGGATGATGTTAACAAAGATGAATTGACCTAATTGGTCGATCATCACCTTAGGGAGAGCATTGGATAAAGATGTCAGAATATATACCGCCCCTTATTATGTGGATTGAGCCCTAGTGAGCGTAGTGGTGATCATGGATGACATCATAAAACTTATATTTAAGATCGCAACATCGGACGATGTATATATTTTGATCGTGAGATTTATATCCAACTGGACAACATTGGGTAATGAAATATTTTAATGACTTAAAATTGTATAAAGCACCTAATGATTATCTATTTCCTTACCATTTAACAAAGAGCGACCTAAGGAGATCAGAGAGCAAAGAGATTCAGACCATCTAGCAATTACCTTGCGTGATCAATCAAAGTGAATACTCATAATTCATTGTGTAAAAGTTATTTACATCATCTACTTATACAGAAACTATGGATGCACCTATAATATTTGATGTTGTGGATGGACCTAGTTTTAAATTCAAGAAAAATCCTTTCAAATCTTGTGAAGAATACCCCAAAGGAAAGTTTTCTCAGACACCTCATGGTGTCTTGCATGTAGAAGACATTAGGGCACACATTCATTACAAATATGACATACTGGGTATTGATGAAATTTCTACTGAAATGGAGTACATGAATAATAATGACATTATGAGAGATGAATAAAAACATGTTAATGAGATAAACATTATGAAGATTATGGATTTACACAAATTCAGCGAAGAAGAATGGTTTAAGATATTGTTGAGTGGAGTACATGATCATTTTATTTGGATAGGAGAACAACCTGTGAAGATATGTAGTAAATTGATACATGAGATTATTGGATTAGACAATACTGGAATCATTCCTGTAGCAAAGAATCATGTTAAGAAGCAATTTGAAGCCATAACACATTCGAAATGGGATAGGTGAGCCATGACAATGAATGACATCCTTTAGTAGGATGTGAGATTGATTACTATGATACTTGATTACAAATGCTACTATAGTAGTAGACCTAATTCTGTATCTGCTAGAGTTATTATGATGGCCTACATAATGGTGAAAGAAAACACAAAGTATAAGTTATGCGTAGTGTTGGCACCATAATTTTTGGAAAATGTGAAGCTCATAAAGAAAGACAAATCCAAAGCCTTCAGATTTGGTTCAGTACTAATATATGTACATACACATTGAGCACAAATTTCCAGGAATACACCCTAGAAAAACACATGGGTTGATGGAGAACTATTTGGAATGATCAAAATTCTTCAGAGGAAAATGAAAGAAAGATATAGGATTCCTGAAGATTTAGTTGAGAAATATAAGGATACAATCTATTTCATGGTTAAAACTGATTGTGTATGCTTTGAGGTAGTTTTTCCAAGAAATAAATGGTGTTATCCTATGAGATATGAAGTAAGTTCAGAAGTAATGACCATGTAGATCAAACATGTTCTAGCATCTGAGAAGAGATGGGGTACTTATGAAAAAAAATCAGCTGAGGTAAGAGAAGAACAGACCAGAGGTTTGAGGAAAAGGAGAGTTGAAAACATTATTCATGAATGTGGAGTTAAGGTAGGACTGACTGAGGAAGAGTTGAGGGAAGTAAAGAGGAAACTGGCAGAATGATCTTCTAGATTGGCAAGTGCTAGTACTTCAGCCCTTCCACATCCTGAAGTTTTGATGAAAGTTGTTGCACCTACTATAGTTATTGATGTAGACACCCCTTCTTCATCACAACAAACCTCACAGACAACAAAATTGGTTCCTAGAGTGAGAAATAGATCCACCAAATATAAATCACCACCTAAAGAATAGAGGACTGAGAGAGAAGAGAAGAAAGATGAAAGTGATAGACTTCTATGGAAACCTGACTTGAAAATGATTAAGAAGAGATAAATTGAGCATGGAAAGCTGGTTACAATAGACAAATATTATGATAGGTATGAAGAAATTGACAAACTTAAGATTGAAGATATTGTAGTAAATAATTTACTTGTTTTTAAGAAGAATCTATTAGAGATTGAGGGCAGTATACCTGAAGAGTTGTATGGGAGATTAGAGATAAGGAAACAAATAGCACATATTGAATATGAGACTATCATAAATCAAGTGATTGACAAGATGCTACCTGTGATATCTATACAAGAGAGAGATAAAATATTCAAAGAAATGAAACCATTATTGAGGACTAAGGAAAGGCTAGTAAAGATTATGGAAAGAATGTATGAAGATGTTACTAAAGAAACTCAAAAGGAACTGGATCATATACTAATGATTACTATTCCTAAGAAAACTACACCTATTAAGACTACAATTCCTACACCCTTAGGAATGGGAGAAAGTTCCAAAATAGCTGAGGCAAGTACTGAGAGAAGCGAAGTTGACACACAAATAGATTTCTATGATTCTAGTGTGCCTGTGACACTTGACACTTCTCATGATGAGAAGGACCCTTTTGAAGGAAACATTGACAGTACTATGGCAAAAAATGAAGAATAGAAGGGTGAAGAATACAAAGAGGAAGAACAGAGAGAGGAAGTACATAAAGAAATGGAATAGAAAGAAGAAGAAGAAGGAGATGAAATAAAAAATGAGGTAAACACATCTTCTATCTTATTGTTGGCAAGGAAAGAAAAACATATGGATGTTGATGTTGATCATATGGATGAGGATGAGTTGGTGAGCTTAGCTTTCACCACACTTACTAAAGAAAAGGAGAGATTGGAGAAGAAGAGTGACAAGAAGACTAAGGTAATGAATAGAGAAATCAATATTGTAAAAAAATTACTTCCAGTACCTATTTTTTTTCCAGAGCAGAGATGATATAGAAAATTTGAAGATGGCACTTGATGAGTTTGATGGTCATTATGAGAACTTGGTAAAGATTGGAGAAGAAAAGGCAGAGAAGAACTACTTAGAGAAGAAACTATTTGAAGTTTTCCATTCTATCTCACGGGACTTGGGCATTTTGAGAACTATTATAGAAAATGATAAGAGTTGTATTATGCATGGTAGAACACTATTCAGTTATTACATAAATCCTACCAGGCATGTTCAAAATATTGAAGATATTATTGCCAAGGACAGGGCAACCTTGAACAATATCATGGACAGTTGTGAGACCTCTTCACAATCTGTAATGAAGTTGGACAAAGAAGTAACAATAATTTTGGCTAAACTAAATGTATTGGATATTGAGAAAGGGAGAGTCGTGACAAGGTTTGGTTTACTGAAGAGTTTAATCACTCCTAAGATATAAATTATTGAATATCGCTTATCTGACATGGAGAAAACCGCAAAATCATTGGCTAACTCCATGAAAATATAGTTGAAAGGAGAAGAGACAACATAATTTGTATTGAATGGACTAATTCATGTTAGTCAACTATTTCTTAAGTCATGGAGTACAGAAGTGAAGATCTTGGAAGATTCCTTTCAAGATATTCTGAAATTGGTAAGAAAGCACTAGTTTTATTACTTTTTATGCACCTTTGTCATTGTTGTCAAAGGGTAAGAAGAGAGAAGAGAAAAATGAATAGGGGAGAAGAGGAGAAGATAATGTATAAGGGAGAAGAGAAAAAAACAAAATAGAGGAGGAATAAGAAGAGATAGTTTTTATTTTGTTGGAACACTTAGTCATTTTTTGTTAAGTGTTGCCATCAATGCCAAAGAGAGAGATTGTTGGAAAGTGATCAATTTTGTTTGCTATGATTCAATTTTTGGTTGTAATTTATGGAAACACATCTGGCATATTGATCGGTTGATCTAGAGTTAAGTTTTGGTAATTCTATTATGAGATCGACTAAGTATAGAGCATAAATATAGAGGTATTTTGGGTATCAAAGATTGAGATCAACGAGTTATGATGTGTGAGCTTAGAGGGAGATACTATGGAGTATGTATGACCTTCATCTAAGATATATTTCATTTTAGTAAATTTTACAGAGAGTTAAAGTGAAATAAAGATAGGCGACAGTAGTAGAACAATGATACAGAGCTGTTGGACTGAAGTGATGATTTGGGGAGTATGACGTGGACTCCTGGCAAGCTAAGATAGATTATGTTTTTTGATAATATATATTTTGATTATGTAAGAGCATCGACTATGTATTTGATATTTTCTTTATCAAATGTATTTTGTATTGAGAGCCGACTATGTAATATTTAGCTAAGAGAGACGATTTGGAAAAGATAAAGATATATATGTAACATAAGAAAAAGATGTCACCAAAATGTAAGACATGAAATGTGTGATGTTACATTTGAAATTAGAATGTTTATTGATATGTGTGGGGAAGATAAGATGTTCATTTTAACCTCAAATACACAAAGGAAGGATCCAAATTGATTAACCCCAAAGGAAGGATTAATGCATAAATGAATCAATCTATTGGAAATGAGAGCAAAGAGGAAGACCTTAGATTCCATTTATAGAAAATAATGTGTGATAGATTTAGAAAGATTAATAATTTTAATTGAAATGAATAGGAGAGAAGTAATAACCTTACAATGTTACAGATCTTAAGAATGATGTTTTCAGGGGTCTGCACTAAGTTTCTAGAAAATATGCAGCCGGATCTAGAATAGAAATGTAGAGACGAAAAAAACCCAAAAATATTTTTCCGATCTAGCACAATTCTGATTTTGACCCTCAATTCAATGTCACCATTGACCCTAAATTTCCAATTCTGACCTAGGGCAGAATCGACCTCTAAAATCTCTGACAAAAAAGCTATTTCTAGATCCCAATAGTTTGCCAAAAAGGGTATCCTAATCTACACTCTAACTCGCTGTTTTGAACCTATCCCTACAAGAAAAATGGTTTGTTTTTTGGGGGGAGGGGTTTACCTTAGTCAAACCCTAATTTAGGAATTAACCTTGAAATCAATAATTGAAGTAAAGAATGCTAGAAAGTAGTAGAAGTAGATCTAATATTGAAGCTATGATATTCAATAGATATGCAATTGTATTTCAAATGTAAACAAGTATGTAAATATGAAAGCTTGGACTTAATATAGGAAACCATAAACCTCCACGATTGTATTCTCAGAATCCACCTTGAAGGAAGGAGTGAATCTTGAGGATGCACAAAGGATCTTGAAGGAAGATCACACCACCATGACGGATAGATCTAGGGTTTGAATATGAATCTTGAATGCTTGAACCAAATCCCTTCAAAGGATTGAATGCTTGAATCCTTGATCTTCAATGGAGGACTTGAATGCTTGAGAAGAAGACTTGAAAACCTTTATTGAACTTTAAAAGCTTGAGAACATGTAGAATTCTTATTTAGTTGATGGTTAGTGCTTAGACTTCACTTAGTGAGACTTCTTGGTTAGAGAAAATGAGAGGAGAAAGCTTCCTTATATATGAATCTAGGGCACAATATTCTAGAGAGGCCTACATAGGAGAATTAAATTCCAATTAGAACTATATCCCTAGAAGAGGACCTATATTAAATATAATTTAAGAATCATCCCTTCAGAATCCAAAACAGCCAACCTGGAAGTGGGAAATGAACTTTTAATGATCCACGATAGCCGAAAAAATTTCAAAATGGAAAGGGGGACCTGGATCAAAGTTGAGATTGACCTTGACCTAGGTCAAGGTCTATGTCGACCTTGACCCAATGAGTCAGAACCAATAGAAAATGTTCTAGATGGGATGGATGGTGCCCAGAGAGGCCCAATCAAGGTCCTAAACAAGATATAAGTAGGAGAGGGTGTAGAAGCGAGGGGAAAATATGAATCTAGTCAAGAAAACCCCCTAAGGAGGGATAAACATTCTTAACATGGAAGTTCTTCCAATTTAAGATGATAATTAAGCCCCCACTTTAGCAGGAGTATGGAAATCGAACATACTCGGGGTAAAGTTAGAAGAAAGACTCTGGTGGATCGCAACGAGGTAGAACATCACTTAGTTGAGGACATGAGCCCCCAGACCAAGGATTATAACTCAACATACATTCACAAATATATGAAAGAAAAGAGAAATTAATCATAGAAAACATACATGATTACATAAGCAAGACAAGAGAAACACTATAGATAACATAGCTTCATGATCTAATCCTACTAACATGAAAGCGAAAGAGAGAAAAGAGAAAGTGATTACCTCACCTAGTAAGATGCCCACCTTACCATGAATCACCAAGGATGGAGAGCCCAATAGGTTCACCCATGAACTGTGATTTGTAATTGTAATGCATCTTCTGATGGCTTTTGAAATATCCATAGATCCACATTCTTGTATCACTATGGAATATAAAATGTGTGTCTTTTTAGGATTTAGCAACTTATGTGCGTTACCTTTCAAGGATTTAGCATATTTGAAAATGTGTATCTCTTTAGGATTTAGCAGCTTATGTGTGTTACCTTCCAAGGATTTAGCATATTTGAAAATGCCTATCTCTTCAGGATTTAGCAGCTTATGTGCGTTACCTTCCGATGATTTAGAAAAAATAAAAATAAAAATAAAAATGAGTGTCTCTTCAGGATTTAGAAACTCATGTGCGTTACCTTTCGAGGATTTAGCATGTTGTAAAATATAAACTATAGTATAAGGGAGACCATATATATTCCCTCCTCCTTATCATGACTAACCACTAGGCAGGATAAGGAAGAGAAAGAGGATACCTACTTCACAAGGTAAGGATGAGAATATGATTGTGAAATGGATGTCACATATGGAAAAGGGATTCTCAAAGAGGAAGAGATCTTACCATCAAGACCCCCACCATAGAGGAGTGCTTAGGATAAAATGTCATCTTCTAAAATAAAAGAAAAGATGGACCAAAGATTCACTCATCAAGCCCCCCGCAATCAAGAGGAAGTGGAATCTTTGAATGAAGGAATCAAACTCTAACCCAAAGAAAGAGAAAGAGTTTATAAAAACATAATTTTCAAAATAAAGAAGAGGTGATGACCTAGGACCATCACCTCTCATACAAGAGGGTATCCATAGCTCAAAACATAAATCTTTATGAGGAAATAATGTTGTAGAATAAACAAATGCCACTAAGCTAAGGAAAGTAGATCCTTAGATAGAGGAAGAAGGAAAATACCTTGCCCCTAGGAATGAAAGAAAGGGATATACCAAATTATATCAGGAGATGTTTGTAACAAAGAGATATCTTTTCAAAACAAATTTTCTAGAAAAGATATCATGAATGATTATGAGCGAAGGAAGTATGTACCATAATAGAAAATTATAGGGATAGAATAAATAATAATCAATTAAAATTAAAAAAAAAACATGCTAGGAGCATAATGGATCCTAGAAGATTGGAAAGAAAATACCTCTTTCCCAACAGTTACGAGATAAGAGGAGAAAAAATATTATCTAATTTATAGAATAATGAGTGGAATGCCCTATATAAATTTTTTGAAGAAATCGTAATACTACATAGGAATGAGATATAATTCCTAAACCAGCTCTTTCTCTAACATATAGTTTGAAATCCACACAATCAGAAAGTAAATGTGTATTACTATAATGAAAAGGACATTTGTATTTAGACAGAGCATTTTTCAGCATAGGTTTAAAGATTTCTTTCTTAGAATTCATTAACTGGACATACACTTTCTTAGCCACATCTTGAGGAGTATCGGGGTCATCTAAGGAAGGTGTTGGAAGAAGAACATGAAGAGGAGGATGATGGTTAAGATAAACCACCTTGATTTGGGAAGGAGGGAAACCTATACCATACATATCCTATTTAGGGGATGAATGAATCGGGTTTTTAATGCCATTTTCATTAACACCGAGTCCTAAACCCTTATAGCCTTGTTTATCCACCATAGTGTATCCGGTAGTGTACATATCTTGCAAAGCTTCTATAGGAAGTGATTGATTATGGTGTTCATGAGAAAATGTTGTGTATGGTGGAATGATAGGTTTAGAAGAGGTTTCTTTGTTCTTCCCTTTGTTCTATGATAGGTTTAGAAGAGGAATAGGAATATTAGGAATTGGATTAGGAATGATAGGATTAGGATTAGGAATATTAGTAAATGGGGTATCATCTACCCAATTCTTCACATAATCCAAAAGAGGAATAAGTCCAATACACAAATCCTTGATGAAAGTTTTGAAAGTGGGAAGATTGGTATTAGTTAATCTCATAATAGCATGAGAAAGTGAAGCATGAAGAGTGACAAACATGAAGAAATGGATGATACTTTCATAAACATCATAAGTACTATAAAGAGATACTAAAAGAAGAATAATGAGGAACATACCCATACACCAAAGCATCTTAAATATTCTCATAGTGAATGAAATGCAAGAATTTTTTTAATATTTTTATGAGTATGTAGATTTATTTGTATTTTAAAATGCAAGAGAATAAAAGAAAACAAATTTAGTATCTATGAAAAAGCTAGTCTCTAAGGAAAAGAGGCAAAGCATCTAACACCAAAAAGAAAGAGTTATCTATCATGGGTTCACCCAAATATAACATAAGAAATAGAATGTTACCAAAATGTAAGATATGAAATGTGTGATGTTACATTTGAAATTAGAATGTTTATTGATATGTGTGGGGAAGACAAGATGTTACTTTTAAGCCTCAAATACACGAAGGAAGGATCCAAATTGATTAACCCCAAAGGAAGGATTAATGCATAAATGAATCAATCTATTGGAAATGAGAGCAAAGAGGAAGACCTTAGATTCTGTTTATAGAAAAGAATGTGTGATAGATTTAGAAAGATTAATAATTTTAATTGAAATGATTAGGAGAGAAGTACTAACCTTGACATGTTACAGATCTGAAGAATGTTGTTTTTGGGGGTCTAAACTGAGTTTCTGGAAAATTTGCAATTAGATCTGGAACATAAACGCAGAGACAAACAAAACCCAGAAATATTTTTTCGATCTGGCACAGTTCTGATTTTGACCCTCAAGTCAATGTCACCATTGAACCAGAATTTCTGATACCAACCTAGGGAAGAATTGACCTCTAAAATCTTTGACAGAAAATCTATTTCTGGATCCTGATAGTTTTCCGAAAAGGGTATCCGAATCTGCACTCCAACTCACTGTTCTGAACCTTTCCCCTGTAAGAAACATGGTTTGTTTTTTGGGGGGAGGGGTTTTCCTTCATCAAACCCCGATTTAGAAATTAACCTTGAAATCAATAATTGAAGTAAAGAATGCTAGCAAGTAGTTGAAGTAGATCTAATAATGAAGCTATGATATTCAGTAGATATGCAATAGTATTTTGAATGTAAACAAGTATGTAAATATGAAAGCTTGGACTCAATATAAGAGACCATAAACCTCCATGATTGTATTCTCAGAATCCACCTTGAAGGAAGAAAGAATGAATCTTGAGGATGCACAAAGGATCTTGAAGGAATATCACACCACCGTGATGGATAGATCTAGGGTTTGAACGATGAATCTTGAATGCTTGAACCAAATCCCTTCAAAGGCTTGAATGCTTGAATCCTTGATCTTCAATGGAGGACTTGAATTCTTGAGAAGAAGAATTGAAAACCTTGGTTGAACTTTGAAAGCTTGAGAACATGTATAATTCTTGTTTAGTTGATGGTTAGTTCTTAGACTTCACTTAGTGAGACTTCTTGGTTAGGGAAAATGAGAGGAGAAAGATTCCTTATATATGAATCTAGGGCACAATATTTGAGAGAGTCCTACGTAGGAGAATTAAATTCCAATTAGACCTATATCCCTAGAAGAGGACCTATATTAAATATAATTTAAGAATCATCGCTTCAGAACCCAAGAAAGCCGACTCGGAAGCGGGAAATAAACTTTTAATGATCCCCGATAGTCGACAAACTTTCAAAGTGGAAAGGGGGACCTGGGTTAAAGTTGAGGTCAACCTAGACCTAGGTCAAGGTTGAGGTTGACCTTGACCTAGGTCAAGGTCGAGGTCAACCTTGACCCAGGGAGTCAGAACCCATGGAAAATGTGCCAAATGGGATGGATGGTGCCCGAAGAGGCCCAATCAGGGTCCTAAATAGGCACATAAGTAGGAGAGGGTGCAGAAGTGAGGGGACAATATGATGTTGGTAAAAAAAACCCCATAAGGAGGGCTAAACATTCTTAACATGGAAGTGTTTCCATTTTAAGATGGTACAATATATATGAAGATATTTTGTAGAGCGAAGTATGAGATAAGTAGATATGGTTTTGGGAGATGCGAATGGAAGATCAGAGGATGATAGAGATCATTAAAGAGCTATAATAGGAACTATCTAAGCATTTTTTATGTTTGTTTTGTTCACTACTAAGAACACTGTGTAACAAAAGTATATTGTAAGAGTTGTATGCTCAGTTGGCCCCTAACAGGGTGTTGTATATCTTTAACAAGGTTGTTATTCCGCTAATAAGGAATTGTACTATGTAATATTCAACTCCTAACAGGGCTAGGTCTCCTAATAGGGACACAATACTTTAGTTCATGCTTGTGGGTATCATCCCCACCGCTGTTTTCCCTTGGCCAGGGTTTCCTTGACAACAAATAATGGTGTTATGTGTATTGTGTTATTTGTTTATGTTTCTTTGATTTTAATATGCTTATTGTTTATGTTGAATTGGTTCAAAGTTTATTTTAAGTGATGTAATGTTGATTCACCCCCCTCTTAGTATTACCTAATCCTAATTGAAAACCTATCAATTTGGGACAACTGCAGTCTTTCAGGTGACTAATGTTTCATCTAGAAGTGACATACATCCTCAAGTCTCAAAAAATTGATACTGTGTCATTTTGGATGATATACTTGAGTGTGACTTTAATTCCTTCAAATTAGTTATGTTCATCGTCCAATGGTACATGCTAGGATTGAATTAAAATGATCCTGATAGAATTGTTATTGAACATGATATGATTTACAATGGTTAATACAAGGTCGTTTGAGTGATCTGGAAATGCGCCCTATGTTCTTCCAAGCCAATGTGAGAAGGTATTTTACTCAGAGGTTCCACATAAAATGGGTTGGTCATTTTTTGTTAGACATGATCCAAGCGGGAGGAGGATAAAGTATAATGTGATGGAAGAAGAAGATATTGAAGAAGTAGAAGATGATGTAGATGATGATCACAATCAATAGTTAGTTGATGGTGTGCCTAACGAAGATGTTGAAGAAGACAAACTAGATCACGATGATGTTCATGGAGATGATATCCATGCTGATGATGGCATTATCAAACTAGATATTGATGTTGATGATGATGATGATGATGATGATGGTGACGATGATGATGGGTTGGATGAAGAAGAAGATCAATGACATGATTGAAATGTATGAGGTTTATGATTAGTATATTATCTATTTGATATTGATTTCTTGATATAATTTTATTTGACTTATATGGTAACATAATTAATTCATTATGTATTTTTAATTCTAATGCCATTACATGATTAATTTAGGATGTACCTTTTAATTTTTTTAATTCATGGTTCACCTCCAGCAGGTCCTAATAGTAGCACCATGCCACCTCCAAGAGATGAAGACAGAGAGAGTGTCGGCTAGCCCTCATTTTGTGCGACATTTTTTGAACCTTTGAGGATTTCTTATTATGATTGATACATTATTTTGTGATATATATGAGATGAGGCATGATTTTTGGCAAAAAAATGTATATTTTGTGTTTATTTATGGAATGTGGACTGTTTATTATTTATGTGATAGATGACAATTTATGATACCTATGTGATCAATTACAACTTTTTTATGATGATTCTAATGTATTGTGTATTTAGGATATTTTATATGATTACTATTTATTATGATAGGATGTCCTAACATGTGTGTTAGAATAATTGAGGGTGGGGGGGGGGGGGGGGGGANGGGGGTGAATCAGTGGCCTCAAAAATATTCCAATGAATCAACCCAAAAACTTAGTACCATAATTATAAGCCTCTAGTTATCTTCAGTCCTACAAGATGTATGCCTTGAAATAATCTAATCAAATAACTAGTTCTCAGAGTTCACTGTTAAACTTTATTCTTAAGCTTTACCGAATAGCAACCTAGTATTTACCAAAATATAGTAAATAAATTAGTGTATACCGATCAATCATGTTTTAGTAATGTGTAAAGCAAAAAATGAAAGCAATGACTCATAAACTCATTTGACACATGGATTTTTAATGTGGAAACCCTGTTAAGGGAAAAACAAACTTGGGACCGGTAACCCAAAATTTTCACTCTTCTGAAGTGAGCTTGGTGAAGAGCCAACCCTGTTAAAGGTTATAAACACATTGTTAAGTGCGACCTTGTTAGAGGATTTATCACTAACAATTAATCACTTGATATCTAGAATTTCACTGTGCTATCTTCATGAATTAACCTTTTGATAATCCTTGGGATGTATCTCAATATATAAAAGATTTGTTTAGATCCTGCTCGGTTAAGAGACTTTTTTGATCCAATGGTTAAAATAAAATAGTATATGATGTGTTCATAAATACAACTTAGACTTGTAGATTTTCAGATCTATTGTAAGCTCGTAATACCTATATGATCAATGTTTCTTTTTAATACCTTTTCTCCACTTCTTTCTGCTCGGCGATGTTGTGCTTCTCTGTTGCTCGGTGTCCGTAGAAATATTAGCTTTGTTCTTCAGCTTGATTGATCAGGTCTGAATGGAGAGTTATTTCTTCTTCAGTTTCTCTTCAGCATCCTTTTCTCTAATCACTCCCCTAATTCATAATGAATTAGCTTGTCTCTTTATAGACATGATTTCACCATTTATAAGTCCTTGACTTTCTTGTTCTTGGCGTGATTTGCAATTCTTTCCATTCTTGCTTTAAAGCTTTCCTTCAGTTTTATCTTATAGATATCTTCTTAACAAATGAATAAAACAACTTTAAAACTCTATCTTATCTCTGGCTTTTAACATGTCGATGAAAACAATTTAATCAACCAGTTAACTCCTTCTTTAGCTCTTGGAAGCTAAGTCTTTTGTCATTTATGAACTTTAGTTCTTTTCGATGTTTTAACTCCTTGTTAGACCCGTCTCAACTTCAGTTGTCCCCGGACATCTCTGTCCATCGGGGTTGTCTGTTCATTGGGTAACACTATGGTTCTGCTCGTCGGTAATGCTTGCTCGGGTTTCTTGCTCGGGTATCAATGTGACTCTTCTCTCAGGTTCCTCTATTTGTCGGTGTGCATTGTCCGTCAGTGTTTGTTGTCACTTTGTGAATACTGAACTTTTATTCAAAACTGATAGCATAACCTTTATCTCTCTAGTTCTTTGAAGTATTTGACATTATGTATACAACCAATCAAATTATATCAAGTTGACATCAATGAAAATACAATATATTAACTAATTTAATGTCTTGCATTAACTTTCTGCAGCTCAGTGATCATCAACTTAACATCTTCAAACATTCAATCAGTTATGGTTTATCAATGTATAATGATGCAGGATGGATGTGATGTAATGTATGATTATGGTGGTTATGTATCATTTTCCTATATGGAATATGGGTGATGACTATGATATCTATGTGACGCATGCATGCTTGATCACTATAATGAGTTCCTATTATTATGTATGATGCACTTGACGAGTTATGTTATGTTATGTTATGCATATGGTTCCTATGATGTATGTTTATGATGGATGCTTATGATATTTATTATGGATGAAAATTATGATGTCTTATATGATTAACATTCTTTGTCAAAATTTTGATGAATTTTTGAAGAGTCATACTATAGTGGCCTTATCTAATTTAAGTTTTTATGAAAAATATTATAAACAAAAATAGAAATTATTATTATCTTAAATGAAAACTTAAAATAAATTAGAGATATACTAAAGTTACCATTCAATTTTATTTAATGCTAGGGTCATAATTCAGTTAGTGGTAGAGTTCAACTAAAATTACTATTTAAATAGGGTTAGGGTTTTATTCATCTAAGGTGTTTGAATCACTTAAGATTCAATGGAAACATGTTAAAAAGTCTCTTTATAATTAAATAAAACTGTATAGGTTTTCACTTTTCTATCATTTTTTTATGGTCAACATGTTTATGTCAAAAGAATAATAATTGCATATAAAATTGATTGATTTATGGTATTTAAAAT
Organism: Thuja plicata; assembly: GCA_018584345.1. Taxonomy (NCBI): domain Eukaryota; kingdom Viridiplantae; phylum Streptophyta; class Pinopsida; order Cupressales; family Cupressaceae; genus Thuja; species Thuja plicata. The sequence goes on along the minus strand of MU225791.1, from coordinate 4,898,462 downwards.
TATTTAGACAGTTATAAATGTCATTATATCTATTAAATTCAAATGTCATTATATCTATTAGGGCTTATGATTTATGATTAGGAATTAGGGTTTAAGGTTAGGTTCATTGTTTTGGCTATAATCGTGTTCCCAGATGATGGTTAGTATTAAGGTTAGGGTATATATTAGAGTTGGATTCAAGATTAGGATTTAGCATTTAGGATTAGGATTTACTATTTATAATTAAGGCTTAGGGTTCAACATATAGGATTAGACTTTAGTATTTAGAATTAGGGTTTATAATTTATGATTAGGGCTAGGATTAGGGTCCAATGTTCACGATTAGAGTTATGATTGAAGTATAGGTTTTATATAATGATTGAAATTATATATAGTGTTAGGATTTTTATAAGGTTTTAGGGCTTATGATTTAGGATTAGGATTAGGGTTTAAGATTATGTTTAGGGTTTATGGTTTATATCACGGTTTAAATTATGCTAAGGCTAGGGTATTGATTAGAGTTGGAGTTAAGGGTTAGGGTTAGGGTTAGGACAGGGGTTTATGTTTACACCATAGATTGGGTTAGAATTGAGTTCATACTAACCATGATAAATAATCCTAATACTAACCATGATTAATAATAACCTTTATCAATAATACTAATACTAACCATGATTAATAATAACCATGATTAATACTAACCATGACTAATAATAACCATGATTAATAATAATAACCATAATCCTAATACTAATAATGATTAATACTAACCATGATTAATAATCCTAACACTAATAATAATCATGATTAATAATCCTAATACTAATCTTAATCCTAATAATAACCATGATTAATAATACTAACCATAATCCTAATACTAACCATGACTAATACTAACCATGATTAATAATCCTAATACTAATAATAACCATGATTAATAATACTAATACTAATCCTAATACTAATCCTAATAATCCTAATACTAAACAAGGAACTTAGCCGCGGAAAAATTAGCCATGAATAAATTAGGAATTGGCCACACAAGGAAGTGATATTTTCTGGCATGGGAAGAAGTTGAAGAAATTTCAGAGTTGTGGAGGAACAATTGTTGCGCAAGTTCAAAAGGAGGTTGATGCATTTGTTTTTTCATTTTGTGATTATGTCTTTGAAGCTCTTCCTTGCGAACTCTGGCGTCCCCCAATTGATCACTTTTCTCCCCATTTAATCACTCATTTGCACATTCCAATTGTTAGATTCGGTCATTATTTGACCTTTTGCGGCTTTCAAATCATAGAAGTTGACCTCTTTTATACAGATTTCAAGGTTAGCTTCTGCTTATTCTTTAGGTTTCACTCCTAGGGTTTTGTTGCTTCATGTGTGTTTTGGTTTTGTTTTTTTGTGTAGGGTTTTCTATGTTTCACCTTGATATAATTGGTCATCCCAAGCTGTTGAATTTACAACAAAGATTAATGAAGACATTTAATCTACACTTGAGAAAATCAATCAAACAAATAAGACTATCATCCATTAGTGTGACTATCATTATCATGATAGTCACAATTTAACATGTAATCCATTGTCTAACTTCATGAAATATTTTGACCATGCAAATTAGATGTTGTTATTCGCCCTGTCCAACCTTTATCCCAATTTCCATGTCAATAGAAATATTTACACATCGCTAACAATCAGTACCATGCAATATACAGTCCATAAACAAGAAATTTTATTGTTTCTGCCTGATAGGGCATCATGTTTCTCATGAAATACAAATCCTTTCAATACAAAAACAAATGTATCTTAAAGACCTCTGAATCTGATTTCAAAATAACCAAGAATCACATTTTCCCATCGAGTAAAACTCAAGTTATTATCAAACCTTGTAACTAACTCTGTAAATGAGGGTTTAAAAGTAATTTATTGAAATTATATTTGATCTCTCATTATATTCCACAACCAAGTACAAGAATAGATTCAGATGAAACTTAACTCGTTATTATTTAACTCCAAATCAATTCCATATGTGAATCAATCCATTTACATATTGGAGAATATCAAGAAATAGTAAGAAATGTTCCTGAAATAATAACTGTCAATATCTTTGATTTAAAACTTCAAAACACTCATTGATTTCTCAACCAAAATACTTTACAAATTTATTAGTTGGTGTTTACTCTTCCTTGCAATCCTCTCACCATCAGTACATGAATATTTATTCTAATTTGGGTGCCAAAGCTTCATGAGTGTCACCATGAACCTGCAGTTCGGATGACACACAAAGATACAAGTGATGTAGCCTCTAAAATATTTCCTCCAACTTGATCACCATGCCTGAATTTGATCAACACGGACCTATTATAATGTATTTTACAGTTTTTAAACTGTTCAACCACCTTCAAGACCAAATACCTTCCCTTTGGACAACTTTTAATGCATTTTGCTTTAACAACATCATATGACAACTTGACAAATTTTTAGACTTTGAACTCTTAACTTTTGATAACATAGTAATGAATCCCTAATAGCCTTAAAATGAACTCAAATAGACACATTACATCTCATTTATCCTTCCTTTGGTTTCTTTGCACAAATTGAGCCTATTGACCAAATCAGGACCATCTTTGACAACTTGTTATAAATGGCTTAGTTAGCCTACATATGGACTCATAATGACTAAAAATGATATTATAGAACAATAATAATGAATTTTACTCTTGAAATGTCTTCTTGACCTTCTAGAACTACCTTGGTGCTAGGTACTCCTGCACCAATAAGATACTCAATCCACATTGTGACATTGCTATAGATGTTTAATCAACAATAATTGGTGTCATAAAAATGTAATGCCCCCTGTTAGGTTAGACATAATTATTACATATTTAATTCAAATTATTACATTGTATGTCCAAATATATAATAATTTCAATCTAAGGTATTCATAAATAGTATTAGTTTAATCAGGACAATTATCTATTAATTCCCACATATCAATCATATTACTATTCAGTTTAATGATGGGAGTCATAGGTGTTATCCAATTTGCCTAGATACCAACTTTGCAATGGATTCCCTCAAAGTTTATAGGTCCAAGTTCATATCTCATCTTGGGTCTTTCCCTCAAGGCCTCTTGAATGCTGACCCCTACCCTATCTTGGGACCAAGATCCATTGCTTGAATTTATACGAGCCCCTCCTTGATAACATCTTTGTCTTCCCTTCTCAATTTACAAATAGTAATAAGACTGAATGTCAACATATATATTTTTATAAATACTTCTGATTTTGTTATTATATATATATATATATATATATATATATATATATATATATTTGATTCATTATTATATATATTTATGATTTCACTATTACCAATATATATAAATATTATATATATAGAACCCTTATTTCTAATCATATTTTGTGGATCAGTATTATTTCATAGATAAGTTACAGGATGGTAATTTTCTATTTCATGACGTTTTCCAGCAATAAATATAATTTATTTCCTTTTTGTTTTGTTCCTTAGAATGAACACCAATATATTCGGTAACCTCCAATTCTCCTCTATGTAATGTCTCTTTTCTCTAATAATTTGGGACTGTGTTTATATACATTACAGTGGGATTTAAAAACCACGTTGCAAGAGTTATGACTCATGTTTCTTTCTGGATTGTAACCCTTCATTTGACTTTATTCATAATCAATATTTGAATATTGTGATCGGTGATAATTAATCGTCTAATACCTATGATATTAATTTGTTAGTTCTTCAATTTAATTGAACGTGCCCTAAAAATCTTCCCCATAGATTATGATTTCAATAACTATGACCGATTCTTCACGGTCAATTATAAATATACCTCCCTAATCGCTTCTCATAGCCCCTTGCCACATGATTCTTATCAATATCATGCCTTTGAATATTAATTTAAGTATCATAGTCTCTCCAATCTTATGCCTATAGAAGTACAATTGGATATGATCATTTGTATACTAACATCAATTTTATTAATTAAATATTATTGATTTATGATAATTGACATTTAGATATGACTTTCGTATCTTGCTAGTAGAGATGATATGATGGATACAATGAACAACTTCTGCATCATGTTGTCATATAGTTTCCCTTATCACCATTCATAACCATAAACCATAGATACTAGACATTAATTTGATTATTCTTTAGAAGTCATTGGTTTATTTTATTAGTTTGTTCGATAAGAATAATCTTATATTTAATTATTTGTTTTTTATATTTTTATTAATTATTAAAAGACACAATTAGCTACCACATACATCCAATATGCCAAAGTAGAATGTGTGAATAGAAAATGTGTGCATACTCATGAATTACTATTACTACATATGACCCTATCACAATGCCAAGATGGATTACAATCTTGAATTGACCATGTTTGATCATTAGGCCTAGGTGCCCCTACACCAAAATTTGACTTAAAGTCAAGGATTATAAAAGAGACTATTGAGGCAAAATTTCATATGCATGAATATCTTCTTATCTATGTATCATTAATCTCTTGGATCTTTCTCTTTCTCCATCCTCACAAGAAGGGCTTGGAAATAGGAATTAGACTTCCAAGAAGGTGAGTAGATCTAGGAAATGGCTTATGTTTACTAAAGCTTAACTATGAATTGATTGTGAGCCTTTATAATGAGCTGATTGTGCAAAATATTTTTGGAGATTTATAGTTGAAAAAATAGCTTATAAAAAAATATCAAAAGACAGAGTGGCAAAGAAGTACTTTAGAGAAGTGTTACAAATTGAAAATAGTTGTAGTCCAAGCAAAGATGAGTTGTAATGAATAGTACAGTCCATAATTAGTCAAATACTTTTAGTTAATATCCATAACTCACTTGCAACCACATGATTAAAAAATGCACTTACAATGTTTTCAAGAAGTCCAACTTATCGTAGATACTTCCATTGAAAAATAGATTCAATGACTCTACCATTAACAATTAATCCTCGGTCTTTTATATAAAAGTGTAGTGTGCAAAAATAATTCAAACTATAAAATAGTCAGGGTTACAGCCATTCTACAATAAAATTGTCATTTATTCCAAAATATAGCATGAAAAATAATGAAACTAGGACCAAATAAAATATAACAACATTTACCACCATCTTCCATCAATTATTGAGTATTTTTAAATCAAATTACGTCATTTTGAATTTGACTATTATAGTCATAGTGCTACAAAAATGGGTACAATCATGTCTTTTATTACACTTTCTTATCAAAAACTTACAAAACTGACCTCTTCCCCCATGTTTAAACCTCATATGGTCTTATAAACCTCTCTCAATATCTCCAACTATTCTAATTGACCTCCCTAACCATTAGACTCAAAACTCTTAACAATTTTGCAATTTTCCACTTTCATGTTGATAATATTTTTTTGTCAATATGACAAATTTTGACAGTTTTTTGCAATAATTAAAATATAACCTAAAAATTGACATTATATGGTCTAAAACAGACTCATACTACATGAGTAAACCCCTTTTGGAATAGTTTGACAACTTTTGAACCATATGACAACCTTGACAACTTACTTGACAACTTTGTGTCATGAACACAAAAGTGTGTCCCCTCAAATCTTTTGATTACAAAAAAACTATATATGGTCCATTATATCTCCTTTGATATTACTTTCTTACATTGTAATAACACTCTTTTACTCTGTTTTTAACTATGGTTTTGTATCATTGTTTCTCTTTCTCACCATTGTCAACTACTAATCATTGGTTGCTCTTTCTCCCTTGGAAATGCTTTTCAGGTAGAAACAGTAGGATACCATCTATCTATCTTGAAGCCCCTTTATCAAAAGGGGATCAATGTCCTTACTCTTCAATCGAATCAGGGGTGAAAAGGGTTTCTTTTCATGCATTGGGTATATCAATTGATCGGTATACCAAAATGACGCAAATCACCCTCTGCACCCCCGATTCCAGTGAAGAGAGAAAGGACATTGATCCCCTTTGGATAAAGAATTTCTAAGGGATCATATATTCTTTTTCCTACCACAAACACTTTTGTGGTCCTTATCATAGTCGTAACACAAACTATATCTCATGAGTTTGCAGTGGACCCAGCTGATCTGGATTGACCCATAACAAATTTCATTTTTACATTTAAAAAGTCCCATATCTCGCTCTTGAAAAAGTTATTTTACCTACCTCTAATTGTTTATTGTATACTATGTAATATTTAGCATATGTATCAAGTGACTTATGTAAATCTGATTATGATTGAATTTCATAAAAGATGTAAGCTAACATTGGATAAATGAATTTCGTATGTAGGAACCTGAACCCCCTTTGGCGAGGATCTTGCTCAGTCTACATAAAGGAAATGTGACGATTCTTCTCATGGAATGGAAGGTATAAGTCAGTACACCCTGTAGAAACTATTTATTATTTTCTTTCTTTCTCTTTACACCCATCTTGGAGTGGGTTAATAATAAGTCAGGTTTTAGCAACTATATTTTGTCAAAACTTTGAATTTTTTCTCATGTAAACCACCTTGACATTCACATGGTATAGCTCATTCAGCTTTCTCAGCCATCCAAAATGCTTTAAGTTGAGCTTATTCAATTACAATTATCAGCTCCTGAGGCTCAAGTTGGGATAATTCAAATTTAAATCTCAACCTAAAATTTAGGGTCAACTTCTTCATCAACATTACCCTTAATAATGAATTTGGGGAAAAATCACGATCCATTCTTATCCATCCATGCAATGGACCTTTCACAACCTGCCCTCAAATTTATTTCCATGGAATTCTAAAATTTATTTCCTCTCACAATAACAATCAACCATCTACCAATTATCTCTCTCATTTGATGGAGTGTAGGTACCACCAAATAGGTATTTGTCATATGTGTCTTCTTTGAGTGAGGGAAATTTAGGAAGAGAAGAGGAAAGCGAGACATGTAGTAGGTATATAAGAGGGAGATCAACTAGAGGTCAAAAGAAGAGAAGAAATTTTGAAAAATTCATGGAATTTTTTCTTGATCAAGGGGGGTCATGTTCTTATGATGATGAGAGAATATGTGACATTGAGGTGCTCTTGAGGTACAAACATCTACAGAAACAATGGGTACCAAGGAACTTCCTCCAATAAACACTAATTTTGTGTTTTTGAGAGGATATATTGCATAGCGCCATCCTCATTACATGGTTTGGGCCTATTTTACATGGACAAAATATATGTTTGTTACAAAAGGTTTTCTGAATTGATGGACTATGTCAGACCTTGTTACATTTATAAATATTGGATGCAGCTTGTTCGATATACATGAAGTATGCGTAGGTATGCACTATCAAAAAATTATATACAGCTGAAAGATAATGATCAAAGTAAAAGAGAGGTTATGTACATTGACGGAAGGCCAAAAGTAATAGGGAATATTGCAAGGTTTATAAATAGTACATGACCAGTGTCAACTAATAGGCAACCCAATTGCATATTCGAGGCACGCGAGGGAAACCGTGTATTCATATACATCTGATAAAATCAATAAGTGCAAGATAAGAGATACTAATAGATTACTATTTAAATTGCATAGATATAAACAAATTTACTATCATGGTAGTGGTATATAATATATACCATTACATCAATCCTCCAATTAATGACTCCAATATACCATTTTCTTATTAAGTTTTTTTCGTAAGTCTATTGGTTTCATTTCGCTAATGTTTTTTTTATATATAATTTTTGTCATAGAGTGACATTGATTGTAAGGGGGATGATCTGAGCCATACCAAGAATCGGGATGCATCTTCGGGCACTTATTCCCAATAGGTAAAACTCATTCTAATTGTACAAATTAGATACGAGCAATATGTTATATTATTATGTTCTTTTCTTTATGGTTTTGGATTAATTTTTTTAATGTTACTAATATTCTCGTCAAAGGTGGATGCACCTCTAGGCACTTATTCCTAGTAGGTAAACCTCATTGTAATTGTTATATTATTATGATATTTTATTTATCGTATTGGATTAATTTTCTTTATGGTTACTAATATTCTTTTCATAGGTGGATGTTCGTGGAAAGACACTTGCAGTACCTGACAGCCTCCAAACATTTTTGGACACACTATTATGCGATGATGACATTGCATATTCCCCAAAAAAATTGAAATGATAAAAAGGTTGAAAAAATAAATAAATCAAGAAATGGTTAAATTTTTATTCATGGAGCCTCAAACTGGTGAGATACAAGAGACGACGAAACAATAGGAAATTTTTTTACAAAACTTGAAAGTAAGTTGTCATGAAATATTTAATTATAATATAAATTCATTCAGGGTTTATATTTTATACTCTTTTATGTCATTAACTAAAATATGTACATGTTCCTTTTTACATAAATTTTTGCATCCTTGTGATGTTGCAGGCCATGATCAGAGTGCTTCATGTAGTTCAGGTGCTGGCCCTGTTGTTGTGCATACACCACCTCATATTTTTACATGTTCCTATCATTTTGTTAATGTGTTATTGCACATATATTTAGTGTATTATTTAAGGTACTTTAGGTGTTGTCCATGTTGATCCTGTGCATTCACAACCTCATCTGACCCCATCATCCACACCACGCAACATCTAGGCATCGACTAGTGCACTGGCCTGTGTAGTGAAACGTGAACCTAGGGTTGTAGAGGCCACTAGTGGTGATGTTTTAGAAACATTTCCTCGATCTTCCCATATTTATAGTATGGGAACATTTCCGGTCACATTAGTGGTGACCGATGATTTTTTTTCCATAAAGATAGAGAAGATTCCAGGTACTTTAAAATTATTATTTTATAGATTCCAACTGTAATTAACTTATTGATCACCCTATTTGGACTAATGATCCCATGTTGTTTTTTGCAGGAAATGATGTTTTTTTATAAACATCTAAATGATCATGCATTGGAGATCTTTGGTCCCACCATATGTACATGGTGGAATGCCCAAAATGAACAATTAAAAGATGAACTCATAATCCATTTATTTCTGTTGTTTGAAAAACATTCAACAAAACCAAGGTCCTTCAGAAATATGGTGTAATGCCCCGCCAGGGAACCCAAGAGAACTAACCTAAACATGCAACTAAGTTGACAAGATAATTTTTTAAAAACAATAATGATAACAATGCAGAAGCAACACAATAGGATACATGACATACACATAAGTACAACTCAACAAAGATAACAATTCTCGAGGGTTCCTTGACGTAGAATTAATTAAGAAAAATAATCTACGAAGAATAACTATAAAGGACTAACATAAAAATAGATCAACCAAATCCATAATAGACATCTCATATAATAAGACCACATATACATCTAATACCCAAGGTATACATACATGAATCAACCTACACTGCACAAGTTGGAGGGTATGCACTAATACCGAACAATACAATACATCATTTGAAAGGATTTCAACCAATATACATATATGGTAACAAATATACAACACTCATGAAACTGAACAAGTCTCCAGAATAATAAGAAGATAGAAACTGCAACAAGGACCATCCAAGCATGAAGAGGAACCATTGGATCTCAATGGTAATAAGAATCACTGCCACCCGACCTTGTGGAACCAAAGGTTTGTTAGAATAGTCCCAAAGGATAATTGAGGGGGGGGGGGGGGAATCAGTTATCAAATAATNTGAGGGGGGGGGGGGTGAATCAGTTATCAAATAATTTAATTCTTTTCTCTTATTAATACAAGAATACCATAAAGTAAATGCACATTCAGATAACACAATAGACAACACCACAATTCGGTTACGGGGAAACCAAACGGTAAAAACCCCAGTGGGAATTAGCACCCACAATGAACTATACTTGTTTATAATAATCCCTGTTAGAAGATCTTGCAACCATGTTAGGAGTTGTTATTTACAATGCAATAAGTATAGTGACCTGGTTAAGGGTCTGACCCTGTTAGGAGTCTTTTACAAATAACCCTCTTAAGGGTGAGGACTCACCGTCCAAAAGCTCACTGCTTCAATGGTGAAGGCTACAACCTTCTATAGAACAGATATGCACTATATCTGATGATGAACTATAGAGTAGACCTGCTGTCTTGATCAGTTCCAATGCAATATAATATTCCACTACTTCTTCACATAGATCCTTAATGATGAATGAAACATAACTGATATTCTGCTTTGTACTTTTTCTGTCTCTTTTCTTATCATTCAAACTTAGCGTTCACAAATGAACTACTATAAGTATCTTCCTCAAAGTATAAGGTCACGACAGCTGTGGGAAACACTTCACCAACTTCCTTGTCAGCTTAACTAAGAACACAATCATGATTAAGATCACGCAACATGAACTGAACAGATGGGACGCTTCACTGAGTCGGCTCCACCAAATTATCTCAAACAACACGATTTAGATGAAACATGACAAGTGCTCTTAACCAAACATGGTTAACTCATAACTAATCATAAATATAAACACGCGTATCCTGAAGATAGGCAAAACTCAAGAACCAATGAAAATACATTGGCTTTGTACAGATAAACTCAGAAACTGTAACTACCACTAACAAAATTACACAACTCAACTGAAGCTTCATATTTGAGTCTGTGTGTATGAACAAAGCATCCAAAGCATGTCTAAATCATGAATATAACCGTGCAAGGCTTAATAGCATCATTCGGATAAGTACATACAGAACACTTCTGTATATTATATGTTGTCATCAATGACAAACATACAATCAACTAGCTGCCAGAAGTAAATCTCCAACAATCTCCCCCTTTGACATTGATGGCAACATATGATATTAAAAACATCTTCAGCACATGGTGTCCTCTTTCTTTTTACAATCTTCTCAATATCCTCATCAAAGATTCCTCTACATTGCTATAGCTCCTCTGTCTGTGTTTTTAAGTTACATGATTATATACTCCCCCAGAGTATATGCTCCCCCTTACTACATACTCCCCCTTTGACATCAATGGCAAAGGGAATCATAAACAATTAGGCACAGGTACTACTCCAGAAATAGAGTAGTCAACCATTCACCAGTCACCATGGACTGATGTACCTGCTGCTTTATCTAATCAGACTCAGGAAAGGGAATTAATCCCAACTTCTCCCTGATATACCCAAAATTATCTTTTGATAAAGGCTTTGTGAAAATATTTGCCAACTGTTCTTTAGTGCTCACATAGTCCAATTTTACTTCTTTGTCTGCAACTTTTTCTCTAATAAAATGGTATTTGATCTCAATGTGTTTTATCTTTGCGTGCATCACAGGGTTCTTGGACATGTTGATAGTGCTAGTGTTATCACAGTGAATAACAATAGGATAATCAACCTGAATACCAAAATCTTTA
>MU225791.1:4841151-4883780 GCA_018584345.1 Thuja plicata | reverse complement strand
GCTTGTCCATTATGTCTTCTTCTAAAATTTCTCCACCATTGTTTCTGATTCCAGAAACTGCTTCATTTATCCTCTAATTGTAGGCTCTGATGTTCTCTTCAGGTAACATCTCAAGATTGTTGTATTTTTTTTTCCATGTCTTCCTGTGTGCATTATTTTCTTGGATATCTCCTACAAACATGTCTTCTAAATACTTCCATATCGTGTATACCTTGTCTACTTTCTTGATCTCAGAGAATTCACTGTCAGATAGTGCAATTATAAGGGCTTCTTTGGAAATTGCATTAGCTGTGAATGTATCCTTTTGTTTACTAGTAGCATAATCTTTTGCAAGTTCTTTTAGAGAGGGAATAGAAACATCTTGTGTGGCTATCTCAAATATCTCAAAACCAACACATTGTAGATGTGTTATCATTTTGTTCTTCCAATCTAGATAATTGTCTCCATCGAACTTAGGACTCTCTTTTCTGAAGTATGCCATCTGATCTACCTTAAGATGTTAGACTTTCTCTTCAAGGAACTTGGCTCTGATACCAATTGTTAGAATATTCCCAAAGGATAAATGAGAGGGGGGGGTGAATAAGTTATCAGCTAATTTAATTATTTTCTCTTATTAATTCTAGAATACCATAAAGTAAATGCACATTCTGGAAAACACAATAGAAAACACCACAATTTGGTTACGGGGAAACCAAATGGTAAAAACCTCGGTGGGAATTAGCACCCACAATGAGATATACTTGTTTATAATAATCCCTGTTAGAAGATCTTGCAACCATGTTAGGAGTTGTTCTTTACAATGCAATAAGTATAGTGACCTGGTTAAGGGTCTAACCCTGTTAGGATTCTTTTACAAATAACCCTGTTAAGGGTGAGGACTCACTGTCCAAAAGCTCACTACTTCAATGGTGAAGGCTACAACCTTCTATAGAACAGATATGTACTATATCTGATGATGAACTATAGAGTAGACCTGCTGTCTTGATTAGTTCCAATGTAATGTAATCTTTCACTGCTTCTTCACATAGATCCTTGATGAATGAAACATAATTGATATTCTACTATGTACTTTTTTTGTCTCTTTTCTTATCATTCACACTTAGCGTTCACAAATGAACTGCTATAAGTATCTTCCTCAAAGTATAAGGTCACGACAGCTATGAGAAACACTTCACAAACTTCCTTGTCAGCTTAACTAAGCACACAATCAGTATTAATATCGCGCAATGTGAACTGAACAGACGTGACGCTTCACTGAGTCAGCTCCACCAAATTATCTCAAACAACATGATCCACATGAAACATGACAAGCGCTCTTAACCAAACATGGTTAGCTCATAACTAATCATGAATATAAACATGTGTATCTTGAAGATAGGTGAAACTCAAGAACCAATGCAAATACGTCGGCTCTATATAGATAAACTCAAAAACTATAACTGCCACTAAAAGAATTACACAACTCAACTAAAACTTCATATCTGAGTCTGCATGTATGAACAAAGCATCCAAAGCATGTCTAAATCATGAATATAACTGCACAAGGCTTAATAGCATCATTCGGATAAGTACATATAGAATATTGCTATATATTATATGTTGTCATCAATGAAAAACATACAATCAACTAGCTGCCAGAAGTAAATATCCAACAAGGTCCACTCCCACCATGCTAAGGAGATAACATCAGGCCCACACACGAGAGAACAATCCAGAAAGACTAAAGAAAAAGTATAAGGATAGGATGATCAAGACCTTCCATCGATTCATTTATACGTTATGAATTTCAAAAAAGGTAAACGGGGTAACATTTACTAAACAAGATCCCGTTTCTAAAAAAATTGAATTTCAAGCCTGCTTTTACTATTGGCTTTTGGTTTGGAAAGAGGCTTGGGTAGCCAAACTATAGCCTTGGACCTAGTTTGACCTGCAACTTGAAGGCTCTGCTTGCGTCCATACAAAATAAGGACTTTAGACATATATCTGAAGACTTTTTTAGAGGAATATTTTGACAAAATAAAAACCCATTATAGATCAGAGTGTGAAGATTCAAAATATGTAACTTATTTTTAAATTTGATTAAAATTTCTATTTTTCATTGAATTTCTACTGAAATAGGTCCACAAACTAGAGATAATAGGATATTTTGTTTTTTTAATAAATTTTTTATTTGAAATTTTCTTACAAAAAAAATTATATGACATCAAACTAGAGACAATTCTACACACTTTTAAAAAAAAAAATTTAAAAATCATATGTTTTGGTCAAATTGTGCTTGCCGTACACGAGAGATTTTAAAAACAACAATTATGCCTAATTAAAAATTAATAAAAAAAAATATATTCAACAAAAAAATATTGTCATCAATCTTAGCTGTGTTACATACCATATCCAAAAAGGATTGAGAGAAATAGTTCCATTTATGTCAAATTTTGTTTTCCGTACACGGGCATAGTAAGGTCCTAAAACAGTGACTTTTAAAATGTGGGTTTTTGTAATTCTATTGAATATAAAATTTTATCATCTGGGTATTAAAATAAATTACATATTTGGAAAGTAGACTTTGAGCACTACAACTTCTATTACTGAATTGTTTTAAGATTCAATCTCTAAGTACTTCAAATATTCATCTCAAACATGATGAATTTGAAAAAATAGGAAAAATAGTTCCACTTTTTGGCCAAAAAGTGGACTCAACTTCTTGCTGGTACCCTAATAATACTAACCATGATTAATAATCCTAATACTAATAATAATCATGATTAATAATCCTAATACTAATCTTAATCCTAATAATAACCATGATTAATAATACTAACCATAATCCTAAAACTAACCATGACTAATACTAACCATGATTAATAATCCTAATACTAATAATAACTATGATTAAGAATCCTAATCTTAATAATAATGATGATTAATACTAACCATGATTAATAATACTAATACTAATCCTAATAATCCTAATACGAAACAAGGAACTTAGCCGCGGACAAATTAGCCATGAACAAATTAGGAATTGGCCACACAAGGAAGTGATATTTTCTGGCATGGGAAGAAGTTGAAGAAATTTCAGAGTTGTGGAGGAACAATTGTTGCGCAAGTTCAAAAGGAGGTTGATGTATTTGTTTGCTCATTTTGTGATTGTGTCTTTGAAGCTCTTCCCTGCGAACTCTGGCGTCCCCCAATTGATCACTTTTCTCCCCATTTAAGCACTCATTTGCACCTTTTGCGGCTTTCAAATCATAGAAGTTGACCTATTTTATACAGATTTCAAGGTTAGCTTCTGCTTCTTTAAGTTTCACTCCTAGGGTTTTGTTGCTTCATGTGTGTTTTGGTTTTGTTTTTTTGTGTAGGGTTTTCTATGTTTCACCTTGATATAATTGGTCATCCCAAGTTATTGAATTTACAACAAAGATTAATGAAGACATTTAATCTACACTTGAGAAAATCAATCAAACAAATAAGACTATCCTCCATTAGTGTGACTATCATTATCATGATAGTCACAATTTAACATGTAATCCATTGTCTAACTTCATGAAATATTTTGACCATTCACATTAGATGTTGTTATTCTCCATGTCCAACCTTTATCCCAATTTCCATGTCAATATAAATATTTACACATCGATAACAATCAGTACCATGCAATATACAGTCCATAAACAAGAAATTTTATTGTTTCTGCCCGATAGGGCATCATGTTTCTCATGAAATACAAATCCTTTCAATACAAAAACAAATGTATCTTAAAGATCTCTGAATCTGATTTCAAAATAACCAAGAACCACATTTTTCCATCGAGTAAAACTCAAGTTATTATCAAACCTTGTAACTAACTTTGTAAATGAGGGTTTAAAAGTAATTTATTGAAATTATATTTGATTTCTCATTATATTCCACAACCAAGTACAATAATAGATTCAGATGAAACTTAACTCGTTATTATTTAACTCCAAATCAATTCCATATGTGAATCAATCCACTTACATATTGGAGAATATCAAGAAACAGTAAGAAATGTTCCTAAAATAATAAGTCAGTACACCCTGTAGAAACTATTTATTATTTTCTTTCTTTCTCTTTACACCCATCTCGGAGTGGGTTAATAATAAGTCAGGTTTTAGCAACTATATTTTGTCAAAACTTTGAATTTTTTCTCATGTAAACCACCTTGACATTCACATGGTATAGCTCATTCCACTTTCCCAGCCATCCAATATGCTTTAAGTTGAGCTTTTTCAATTACAATTATCAGCTCCTGAGGCTCGAGTTGGGATAATTCAAATTTAAATCTCAACCTAAAATTTAGGGTCGACTTCTTCATCAACATTACCCTTAATGATGAATTTGGGGAAAAATCATGATCCATTCTTATCCATCCATGCAATGGACCTTTCACAACCCGCCCTCAAATTTATTTCCATGGAATTCTAAAATTTATTTCCTCTCACAATAACAATCAACTTTCTACCAATTATCTCTCTCATTTGATGGAGTGCAGGGACCACCAAATAGGTATTTGTCATATGTGTCTTCTTTGAGTGAGGGAAATTTAGGAAGAGAAGAGGAAAGCGAGACATGTAGTAGGTATAAAAGAGGGAGATCAACTAGAGGTCAAAAGAAGAGAAGAAATTTTGAAAAATCCATGGAATTTTTTCTTGATCAAGGGGGGTCATGTTCTTATGATGATGAGAGAATATGTGACATTGAGGTGCCCTTGAGGTACAAACATCTACAAAAACAATGGGTACCAAGGAACTTCCTCCAATAAACACTGATTTTGTGTTTTTGAGAGGATATATTGCATAGCGCCATCCTCATTACATGGTTTGGGCCTATTTTACATGGACAGAATAAATGTTTGTTAAAATTTTTTTTTGAATTGATGGACTATGTCGGACCTTGTTACATTTATAAATATTGGATGTAGCTTGTTCGATATACATGAAGTATGCGTAGGTATGCACTATCAAAAAATTATATACAACTGAAAGATAATGATCAAAGCAAAAGAGAGGCTATGTACATTGACAGAAGGCCAAAAGTAATAGGGAATATTGCAAGGTTTATAAACAGTACACGACCAGTGTCAACTAATAGGCAACCCAATTGCATATCCAAGGCACGCGAGGGAAACCATGTATTCATATACATGCAATAAAATCAATAAGTTCAAGGGAAGAGATACTAATAGATTATAATTTGAATTGGATAGATATAAACAAAGTTACTATCATGGTAGTGGTATATAATATATACCATTACATCAATCCTCCAATTAATGACTCCAATAAACCATTTTCTTATTAAGTTTTTTTCGTAAGTCTATTGGTTTCATTTTGCTAATGTTTTTCTTTTATATAATTTTTGTCATAGAGTGACATTGATTGTAAGGGGGATGATTTGAGCCATACCAAGAACTAGGATGCATCTTTGGGCACTTATTCCCAATAGGTAAAACTCATTCTAATTGTACAATTAGATATGAGCAATTTGTTATATTATTATATTATTTTCTTTATGGTTTTGGATTAATTTTTTTAATGTTACTAATATTCTCGTCAAAGGTGGATGCACCTCCAGACACTTATTCCCAGTAGGTAAACCTCATTGTAATTGTTATATTATTATGTTATTTTCTTTATCATATTGGATTAATTTTCTTTATGGTTACTAATATTCTTTTCATAGGTGGATGTTCATGGAAAGACACATGTAGTACCTGACAACCTCCAAATAGTTTTGGACACACTATTATGCGATGATGACATTGCATATTCCCAAAAAAAATTGAAATGATAAAAAGGTTGAAAAAATAAATAAATCAAGAAATGGTTAAATTTTTATTCATGGAGCCTCAAACTGGTGAGATACAAGAGAGGGCGAAAGAATAGGAAATTTTTTTACAAAACTAGAAAGTAAGTTGTCATGAAATATTTAATTATAACATAAATTCATTCATGGTTTATATTTATACTCTTTTATGTCATTAACTAAAATATGTACATGTTCCTTTTTATAGAAATTTTTGTATCCTCGTGATGTTGCAGGCCATGATCAGAGTTTTTCATGTAGTTCAGGTGCTGGCCATGTTGTTGTGCATACACCACCTCATATTTTTACATCATTTTGTTAATGTGTTATTGCACATATATTTAATATATTATTTAGGGTACTTTAGGTGTTTTCCTTGTTGATCCTGTGCATTCACAACCTCATCTGACCCCATCATCCACAACACGCAACATCCAGGCGTCGATTAGTGTACCGGCTTGTGTAGTAAAACATGAACCTAGGGTTGTAGAGGCCACTAGTGGTGATGTTTTAGCAACATTTCCACGATCTTCCTATATTTATAGTATGGGAACATTTCCGGTCACATTAGTGGTGACCGATGATTTTGTTTCCATAAAGATAGAGAAGATTCCAGGTACTTTAAAATTATTATTATATAGAGTCCAATTATAATTTACTTATTGATCACCCTGTTTGGACTAATAATCCCATGCTATTTTTTGCAGGAAATAATGTTTTTTTATAAACATCTAAATGATCATGCATTGGAGATCTTTGGTCTTACCAACATACACGGTGGAATGCCCAAAATGAACAATTAAAAGATGAACTCATAAGCCATTTATTTATGTTGTTCGAAAAACATTCAACAAAACCAAGGTCCTTTAGAAATATGGTGTAATTCCCCGCCAGGGAACCCAAGAGAACTAACCTAAACATGCAACTAAGTTGACAGGATAATGTTTTTTAAATTTTTACAATGATAACAACGCAAAAGCAACATAATAAGATACATGACATACACATAAGTACAACTCAACAAAGATAACAATTCTCGAGGGTTCCTTGACGTAAAATTAATTAAGAAAAATAATCTACGAAGAAAAACTATAAAGGACTAACATAAAGATAGATCAACCAAATCCATAATATACATATCATATAATAAGACCACATATACATCTAATACCCAAGGTATATATACATGAATCAACGTACATTGCACAAGTTGGAGGGTATGCCCTAATACAAAATAATAAAATACATCATTTGAAAGGATGTCAACCAATATACATATATGGTTACAAATATACAACACTCATGAAACTAAACAAGTATCCAGAATAATAAGAAGATAGAAACTGCAACAAGGATCATCCAAGCATGAAGAAGAACCGTCGGATCTCAATGGTAATAAGAATCACTACCACCTGACCTTGTGGAACCAAAGGTCCACTCCCACCATGCTGAGGAGATAACATCAGGCCCACACACGAAAACACAATCCAGAAAGACTAAATAAAAATTATAAGGATAGGGTGATCAAGACACACTAGAGATCCAAGGTCAAAAAAAAAGTACACTACCCAAGATAAAGGACGTACATAAATCAACCAAAGCACCAAGATGAACCAACCACTGAAACCAAAAGCCAAATGCCAAAACCACAACCATAAAAGGTAAAGAAGAACCTATGGAGGAGACTTAGGCTACATTCTATGGGAGTGTCATCACATGGCCAATCATTTGAGTTACACTAGACTGGCCACTCTGGACCCTGGACCCTCAACATGACTCATGAAGAATTAGAATACCCTCTTATGAAGATGAGGAATCTAATCATACCTACTCTCTAGGTATCATCTCATTCTCATCCTTATCCTGTACTAGTGCTCAAGGCATAAGAGAGGCATCATGATCCATCTTGTATTTAATGTAATACCCAAGTATTTGTAAAGTAGAAAAATATGGATAGGGTTTAGAACAATGAATATTTTCTCATAAAAGTAACCCTATGCACATATTATCTACATACATTTAATTGTAATTGATAAGGGGTGTAAATCTGGAAATGTTTGTAAAGGAAAATGGAATAAAATACATACCTCTGAAAAAGAACTTGTTGAAAACCCTATCAGATGGTCTCATAAACTATTGGTTTGCGTGTTCCTAAACCAAAAATGAGAGATCTACAAAACCCAGAAATCTATTTCTTTTCTAAGATAGGTCGATTCTGACCCTCAAGTCAATGTCAACTTTGACCCAGAATTTCTGATTCTAACTTGGGTCAGAGTTGAGGTCGTCCTTGACCTAGTTCAGGGTCTATCGTGACCCCAAAATGTCACCCTTGACCCCAAAATGTCTACCTTGACCTGCAAAGCTCTGACGGAAGATCTGTTCACGGATCCCAAAAGTTTGCCAAAAAGGGTATCCAGATCTGCACTTTAATTTGCTATCCTGAACCTATACCTGCAAAAAAAATGGTTTGTTTGTTGGGGGGGAGGGGTTTGCCTTGGTCAAACCCCAGTTTTGGAATTAACCTTATAATCGAAATGAAATTGCATAAGTAAATAAACAAATTCACCTTTCTTGTATAGAAGCCCTTGTGGTGGATTTGAATCCTTGGATCCACAAGTATGTATGCACCAAATAGATGTAGAATGTAGAATGTAGGATGTAGGATGTCTCAAATCAATTTCTTTTGGATCTTCAACACCAATCTTGAATGGATCTTGGAATAGGAAGAGGCTTGCATGGATGTGGATGGAGAAATCTTCAATAAGAGGGCTCCATAGAGCTTGAATCCTTCAATGACTACCAATGGACCTCCTTGATGAATTGGATGCTTTAATTCTTGAATGCTTGAATTCTTGAGAGTAGATGCTTGCTTCAATAGATCATGCATAGAGTTTGGATGGAATTTCTTCTTGCATCTTAGAGAAAATGAGAGGAGAAAGCTTCCTTATATAAAAATATAGGGCACAATCTTCTAGAGAGGCCTACATAGGAGAATTAAATTCCCATTAGACACATACCTCTAGAAGTGGACCTATATTAAATATAATTTAAGAGTCATCATTTTGGAACCCAAAACAGCTGACCCAGAAGCAGGAAATTAAATCTTTCCAAAGCTCGACATCTAAAAACCCCAGAAACTTGAAATTTGGACCTTGGGCCAGAAAAAGGTCAATTTTGACCTAGGTCGAGGTCGAGGTTGACCTTGACATAGGTCAGGGTCGAGGTCAACCTTGACCCTGAAGTCAAGAACTTCAAATCTGCAGATCAGGGTGCCAACAGGCTGGAAAAAGTGGGAAATGGGGCAGAACAGAGGAGAAAGCTAGATCCAAGTCAGAGACCCATTCAAGGCACTTGAAATGACCCCAAACCACTTACTCAGAAGGATAAACTAGTCTACAATGGAAGTGCTTCCATTCCTTGAATAGACATTTAGCCCCCACTTTAGCAAGAGTATGGACTTGATGCAAACTCTTGGTAAAGGAGATCATGAAGAAAAGACAATCTCATTGAAATCAAAAGGGACAAAGGAATCCTCAAGCCCCCAGGGACTTAAGTCTTTATCAACCCTAAGATCATGATAAGAGAGACATCACCAGTCAAAGAGAAAAAGAGAGAGGGTGTGATTACCTCGCCTTGTAAGATGTGTGTATCTCACTGTGAACCACAAAAAGGATAGGATGACCCACCAAGCAAGAACTTGATAGTCACCCCATAAAGTTGTGCACCTTTTGGTGGATTTGTACATGTATTTAGTGAGTCTTTTGATGGATTTTATGAAGTACCCATGGATCCATATCCTTATATCCCCATGGAATACATTTGTAAAATGAGTATCACTTCAGGATTTAGCAACTTATGTGTGTTACCTTCTAAGGATTTATCATATTGAATTGTAATTGAATGCGTATCTCTTTAGGATTTAGCAACTTATGTGCATTACCTTCAGAGGATTTAGCATGCTGAAAAACAAAAGGTTAGAACAAAAATGCATAATATAGAATGAGGGAGGCCATATATATGCCCCCCTCATTAAGATGGCAAAGTAAATACTATTTTGACATGTTAAGGAAAGAAAAGAACAAGGATAAAGCCTTCACAGCAACATCAAGACAATATCCATAGAAAACACCCAGTCCAAGCCAAGAAGGTCACAGCTCCTATGAGGCTATTGAAGGGACGAATGCAAAGAGATATCATGCAAGAAGTGAAAAAGTAACCCTTGTGAGGGATAACACATTATTCATTTTCCAAGGTGATAGATTTATCAACCATGGAAACCCAATGTCAAACAATGAAATAGGTTATGATCAAGGACATAGATCCTCAATGCAAACCAAAATGTTCATGTATGATTAGATATCACATAATAGATAAATACTGCTTAACCAAGGGAAAAATAGATCCCGAAATGATAGAAAAGAAGGAGATGGAATCCTTGCCCCCCAAGCATAGGAACAAGGATAAAAGGGGACCTATTATATCTCTCAAAACACTATGAAAGATAATGAGCCCCCAAGGATTAGGCTAACATTGTTTACATAATGTAGAGTTCCATAATAGGAACATGAATGTTATTTAGAGAAAACAGGATTGAAATATAACTCATTGCCACATGTTAAGTAAATAAATTTACTATCAATGAGCTTCCTAATCTTATAATGTAAAGCTTGACATTCATTTGTAGAGTGATCATGAAATCTATGATACAAACAAAAAGGAAAAGTCTTCAAGTGTGGACTATGTTTCTTTTTGCATTTAGGTCTAGTAATCATCTTAGCACGAAGGAGTTTAAGAAAAAGAACTTCTTGGTCAAATTCCTTCATAGGTTCATCATGTTTTGAAATGTTATTCGAGATGTTGGTAGCATTGATGTGTTGTTGAGGATTAAATCCCAATCCATAAGAATGCTCATGGCCCCCATTCTATAAGTGCATTTGAATTCCCTATTTATGCTTACCACATCCTTGACCATGGAATCCTTGTTTAACCAATAAATGATAACCAGGACCATAATGAGAAGCCATATCAGAAGGAGTCAATGGAACTTTAGTAGTCACTATGTAATTACTAGTAGGTTTTATAGATTCATAGTGGGTAGAAGCAACGACAAAGTTATTACGAAGGGAATGAGAAGTAGAAGCAAAGACTTGTTGTTCAAACTCTCTTTGTTGCTTCATAAAATCAAGATTAGAAACCTTATACTCTCCAATAAAGGTAGGATTAAAATCCAAGGTTCCCCAATCATCTACAGGAATATCATTAGAGGAAGAAGGATTACTATTAGGAATAGGAGTATTGTGGGTTTGAATATTCAAACAAGGATTTGGTGCATCATCCACATGAAGTGTATATATCATGTTGTTGTGAATAAAATTGAATTTATGGTGAAGGGTGGAAGGAACAACATGCATCTCATGAAACCAAGGTCTACCCAAAATAAGGTTATAATTGAGGGGTCTAGGCATAAAATTAATAGGTGTATTGAGAATAATTGGACCAACCTTAATAGGTAGCGTAATAATGCCCAAATTTTTCTTTGTGATATTATCAAATCCACAAATAGGGATATTATCTGGTTGAATAGTTGAAAGATTGGCTTTAATTTCCTTGATCATGTCCATGCTACAAATATTAAGCCCAGATCCATTATCAATCAAGGTCCTACGAATGATACTTTTATTGATAGTAACAACAACCATAAGGGCATCATATTGATTTTGTATTTCTTTAGAAGGTAAATCCTTTTGAGTAAATACAATGTCAGGAGGACCCAGGGTAGCATGAATGCACTGTAAGAAGGCATTGATGTTCTCTTGATTAGGAGTTGGAGTGGGAAGAGTTTCCAGAGCTTTTTGCAAGGCTTCATGGTAGGTAGGTGAAGTTTGAAGAAGCTCCCATAAAGAAATCTTGGTAGGGGTATTGCGCAATTGGTTTATTATATCATACTCCATTCTAGGAAGATGGGGTGGAGGAGGAAGAATGGGTTGAGAAGGTGGTAAATAAGTAGGAACCACCGTATTAGGTTGAGGGTTATTCCTTTTATGATAGGTGTGAGCTATCGAATCTTGATCATTGACAGATTCTAAAGATTCCATAGGTTTACCTTTGATATTAATGCGAGGACAAACTTTGATAGTCAACAAGGGTTTTGGATAAACCATGTTATTTCTCTCAATACTACAAATAGTTTCACAAGAAGGAAGCAATGAATACATCCTAGGAGGAGATGAGGTAGGATATTGATTCTCCATAAGATCATCACTAAGAGGGAGATCATTAAGGGAATTCATATCATTCTCCACTAATGCCTCATCACTAGAAGGAATCCCAAATGGAAGTAAAGCATCTATAATGTTTTTTTATTTCTCTAAAATGTCTACATAAGGGGAGTGTGTTTTAGAAAAGGAGTCACCATCATGTATGAATATGTCATCCATTAATAAATCACCCTCTTGTATCAAGGCATCTTCACAAGGAGGGGATAAATCAATGTTTTTATCCAAGGGTTCATTCGAAAAATTAGAATCATCCATAATGGCTTCATGAGGAAGAGAGTAATCAATATCCAAATTCAAAGGTTCATCCCAAATAGGAGGATTAGCATCCCTATCAATAAATCACATTGTAGGAGCGCCATAAATCACTAAAGCTTGATCCCCAACGAGGAAAGAAGGTAAATTATTTTCTAAAGTAGGCTCATAGAAAAGACATATATTAGGAGAAGAATTAACATCAATCCTCAACTCATCTCCATAAAGAGAAATATGACGGAGAGAAAGATTAAAGTCATCTTCTTGCTCTAATATATCCTTACAAGGTAATACAAGAGAGGACAAAGCAACATCTCACGCACTAAATAAAGTCTTTCTAGGTGTAACATCATTCAATGGTAAGGTAAGAGGAGGATGTTGTTTAATCCCAAAAGTTATAGAATGATGTTTGGAAAACACTTGAAACAACTTGTGCAACATGATAACGAATAAATAAATTCATAAAAAATAGGTCCAAATGCATTCAAATGAAATCTATAAGCATGAAAAATGTAAATGTTTTTGTATTTTTAAAGAAATGTTGTGATTTTTTTTTTTGATATATAAATGCAAGAGCATAAAATAAATCTACTTTTAAATGCATGTAAGATCTAACACAAGATGCAAATCTAACACCAAAAAGAAAGAGTTGTTTATCGCAGGTTCACCAAAATGTAAAGTAGAAAAATATGGATAGGGTTTAGAAAAATGGAGATTTGCCCATAAAAGTGACCCTATGCACATATTATCTACATACATTTAATTGAAATTAATAAGGGGCATAAATCTGGAAATGTTTGTAAAGGAAAATGGAATAAAATACATACCTCCAAAAAAGAACCTACTAAAAACCCCGTCAAACGGTCTCAGAAACTGTTGATTTATGCGTTCCTAAACCAAAACTGCGAGATCTACAAAACCCAAAAATATTTTTATTTTCTAAGAAAGGTCGATTCTGACCCTCAAGTCAATGTCAACCTTGACCCAGAATTTTTGATTCTGACCTAGGTCAGGGTTGACCTTGACCCCAAATGTCACCCTTGACCCCAAAATGTTGACCTTGACCTGCATAGCTCTGACAAAAATTCTGTTCATGGATCCTGAAAGTTTGCTAAAAAGGGTATCTAGATCTGCACTTTAATTCACTGTCCTGAACTTGTACTAGCAAGAAAAATGATTTTTTTGTTGGGGGAGGAGTTTGCCTTGGTCAAACCCCAGTTTTGGAATTAACCTTATAATCAAATTTAAATTGCATAAGTAAACAAATTAAATAAACAAATTCACTTTGCTTGTATAGAAGCCCTTGTGGTGGATACAAATCCTTGGATCCACAAGTATCTATGCACCAAATGGATGTATAATGTAGAATGTAGGATTTCCCAAATCAATTGCTTTTGGATCTTCAACAACAATCTTGAATGGATCTTTGAATAGGTAGAGGCTTGCATGGATGTGGATGGAGAAATCTTCAATAAGAGTGCTCCATAGAGCTTGAATCCTTCAATGGATACCAATGGACCTCCTTGATGAATTGGATGCTTGAATTATTGAATGCTTGAATGCTTGAGAGTAAATTCTTGCTTCAATAGATCATGCATAGAGTTTGGATGAAATTGCTTCTTGCATCTTAGAGAAAATGAGAGGAGAAAGCTTCCTTATATACAAATCTAGGGCACAATCTTCTAGAGAGGCCTACATTGGAGAATTAAATTTCCATTAGACACATACCTCTAGAAGTGGACCTATATTAAATATAATTTAAGAGTCATCATTTTGGAACCCAAAACAGCCAACCTGGAAGCGGGAAATTAAATCTTTCCAAAGCCCGACATTTGAAAACCCTAGAAACTTGAAATTTGGACCTTGGGATAGGAAAAGGTTGATTCTAACCTAGGTCAAGGTTGAGGTCGACCTTAACCTAGGTTAGGGTCGAGGTCAACCTTGACCCAGAAGGTTGACCTTGACCCTGAAGTCAAGAACTTCAAATCTGCAAATCAGGGTGCCAAAAAAAAGCTAGAAAAAGAGGGAAATGGGGTAAAATAGGGGAGAAATCTAGATCCAAGTCAGAGACCCATTCAGGGTGCTTGACATGACCCCAAACCACTTACTCAGAAGGCTAGACCAATCTACAATGGAAGTGCTTCCATTTTCTGACTATACAATTTTATTATTAAATTATCACTTATTAATAACTTACGATAGGTTACCCTAGTATTGGCCTCTTTGGGCCCCGAACATCTATTGTAAGTCACTCCCCTAAGATGCACCTAACTAACCACCCCCTAAGCTCAAGGTCATAAATAATCTCATAATACTCATATACTGGTTCCTACCCATATAGGAACTACTGGTTCTCCATTAACCATAATAACATGAGGAACTCTCAAAAGATCACATAACAAGAGTTCATACATACTAGGTTCAGGAAGGACAATCGAACCAAAATAAAGATATAGGAAACATGCACCTGAAAACACACAAGACACCATGAAGAATAAAATCCCAAAACCGTCTGGTTTTACATCCTAGAAGTTAGCTATTCCCAACAGATACCCAAAACGGATAAAGTTTCATAACAGAAAAGAATACACACTTCATTCCAATAAATATCCAAGATAATACACCATGGCATGATAAACACATCTCCAGAAAGAGAAAATCAAATAACGTAGTGATAAACAAATTTATAATAACATTATGCAAATTCATTTATCTATTAAAATTACTAACAAACTATAATTAAATCTCCAAAGAAAATGCAAATAAAACTCCTATAGATTAATTTATAAAATCTAACACATAAATTAATTTATTTAATAATTACTAAGATTCAAATATAATTACAAGTAAAAGTTAATTGGAATCATCCACATAATTTAATTTAATTTTTTTTTTAAATAGAACTTTCCAAAAATAGAATACCCACTGCATGCAATTTCAAAAAAAAAGTTTTTTTCATTTGAAAATATAATTTCTAAAAATAGAATATCATTCCATGTGAATTCAAAAAAGTTTTTTTTTTTTTTTGAAAATAGAATTTCTAAAAATAGAATACCACTCCATGCAAATTCTAAAGATTTTTAAAAAAAAATTGAATTTCTAAAAAAAACATAATTTCTAAAGAAACATAATTTCTAAAAATAGAATACTATTGCATGCAAATTCCAACAAGAATTATTTTAATACAAATAAATAAATCCTTCTTAAATAACATGCAAATAAATATATCATATTGTAGACACCTAAAAACGGTTCATTGCCTATGCCCCCTTTTTAACATGTCTTCTATATTGTGTGTTTGATCTTTATCATTCACTAATATGGTGTCATTCTTCCATGTCATTAATTACTAACATTTCTCTTATTTTGGCCAAATTGATCATTTTCCTAATCAATTTCGATCAACCCTAAACCGATCCTATTCGATCCTAAACTGATCCTATTAGATCCTAAACCATTCCAAATCTTCCTAAATCAATTCAAATCCATTCTATTATATTCCTATTCACTTTCAGAATTGTTTGGACTCATTCCAACCATTCTGGGGCATTGTCCAAGATCATCGATGCCTAATTAACCCAATTTCCAAACCGATCAAAACCCTATTCCAAATTCGATCAATCTTGTCATCATTTCAGGAGCATTGTCCAAGTTCATCGATGCTTCGTATCCCTTTAATCAACTATTTGATAACATTGTCAAAGTTCATCGGTTTTATTGTTATCAATCTATCAACATCAATTCAATAGTGTTGTCCATGTTCGTCAATATGATCATTATTATTTCAGGAACATTGTCCAAGATCATCAATTTTTCCCCATTCCTATTTCAATCCTATGACGCCATCAAAGTTCATTGGTGCTTTTCAATCATTTCCAAACATCATTATGCGGGTGCATTATCAAAGCTCATCTATGCCTCATGATTTCCTAAACTATTCTAGAACCCTCGGAATTAATCCTAATCCTTATCAATATCATCAAAATCATTTCAATTCGACATGAACACCTTCAATCCGATCAATAATTCACTAATTTCCCCCTTGGGATGAATAACCCATAGTTTATCCCTATGTCCTAATTGAATAAATAAATAGACTTTATTTATTCCCTTTTCCCTAAGTCTTTAACAATTAATTAGTTTTTATTAATTAATTGGCTAATTTCCATTTATGAGATTTCATAATTTCATAAATCTAATTATTGATTTTGTGAGGAATATTGAGAATATTGAATTATTAATTGACTTAATGATTCCTAATATTACCTAATTATCATATCCCTTAATGGAGATTCACATCCCTATTAAGGTGCTTCATGAATATCCTCAATATCTCCTTATTTGATCTCCCCCATATCATGCTTCCTAAGACCCTACCTACCAATATGTTCATTTATACATTGATTCTATGCAATCTTCACCTAATTGACTCTCAGTTTCTATAAATTGAGAGGCATTTCACTCTTTCAAGGTTAGATCACTCTCTCCTAGTATTCTCACTTGCAAACTTGGCTTTTGAATCTTTGTGCAATAGTGTTATTGTCAAAGAGCAACATCAAATTTGTTTATGGAGAAGAAAAGAGGACATGAGAGCATCATTTGAAGGGAGTTCTTAGAGTTTTTATGCTTTATATTTGTGAACTCTTGTTTTGAATGAATTTCATGATAGATTAGATGGGTAGCATATTATTTAGGGTTTGTGATCCCTTAGATATTCTATTATGCCTTTTTCTGGTCTTACATTTGGTGAACCCGACGTGAACATGCTAAAAATCTGATAAATTTGTTTGCATGCAGGTTTTCTTTTCTGTTTTGTTGTTGCATACAGGTTTTCAATGATTTGATCATATCTCCCAAACACCTGGGAATCTGTCCATGAAATTTTTATTGTAGGTTGGGGATGGTATTGGGAGCCTACAGTCTGAAAATTAGATTTTTCTGATTAATTTTGCGTGATTTATTATGTTTTAATAATTTTTCATAAAATATTAATTTTGGGAGTGAATTTTTCTAGAAAAGTTACATTTCTGGAAATCTCTTTGAAAACAAAATGGGGTTTTTTCTTTGAGTTTTTCATTTTCATGACAAATAATGACTGAAATAAATACATCTTTGAAAACTAGTCAGTTTTGAAAAATAGGGTCCCTAGGGCACAAATTAAGGAATTTTTTGAAAATTATTACATTTTTGGAAAGATAATTGATTTTTAAGAGGGGTTATTTCTTTCCATTTCTACTATTCTAGTCTAGAGATATATCTAAAAATTGGATCTTTATGACTAGGTAAATAGCATAAAAAAGTCAAGGCGCACTTGTTCCAATTTCAATTGATTTGCATATTTTTATTTTGTATTCATGTTTATGTGTTACTAATGATTTGTGTAGCATTGTGGAAATCATGGGATGAAGAATGAATCATTAAAAACTACTAACGGTTTTAATGCAGGACATTTGTAGAAGATCTTGTGTTTTCTAAAACCTTCATGTGTGTTTTTAGTAGTTAGCAAACACTTCAGCTTGGTGCTTTAAAATGAACCATTTCATTCATGTGCTTGAAGTGTCTTTTAGTTTGTAAATCTAAGGAAATATATGGACGTATCCTCTCCCCTCGCCTTCATGGACCTTGGGTGTAAGAGAAATCTATGCAAGTCCTTTAGTGTGGCTACCTCCCAAGTGCTTTAGTAGAGCCAGTGAGAGTGGATGCCCAACCGGTAATAGGATAAAGCCAAGCCCATCCAAACTAAGATACAAAATATGTCATTGTGACTAATCTCACAATGAATGGGTGTTGAATGTGTTATACCAGGAAGAAGATCTCCCTCAGTACCCTTGTGGTGTGTTAAAACCTACAGAACGTAACTTATGTAGGCTGGGAGGCCTCCATAACGGAGCTAATCCACTACACGTATAACCACCCAAATAGATTCCCTTACTAAACACCATTTCATAGTATCCAAAAACCTTCTATATTTTGGCATGGAAGTTCAGAGACCAACTAAGATGCCCCACACTTGTGTGACTATTAGTCGAGACAACAATCCCTTGGGAAGTGATGACCCTTGGGACTTGAAGCTTAGAGTGCCTTAGAAGTGAGTGCACTGTAAGGAGGAGCCCGTGCCTCCAAGCTTCTAGGTTGTCTGCTATTAGTAAGTTCGGCTGAACTTTGGTTCAAGTGGGGATTCAATAGATGTTGTCCTTGCTATCCTTAGGAAGTGGTGTGTTTTCTCATTTTTACAACAACCATTCTGAATGATGTGTCTTGTGTGAGTGTTCAAACTTTAATAAAAATGACATCTTAAAAACACTCTCCTAAAGATCACATTTTCCAAATAAATCTTCAAAAGTATCAAATGGTCACAACACACCTTGTCTTTGAGTAAACATATGGAACCTTGAACTTTTCACTTGGAACCTCTTGGCATGCTTGATAGCCTTCATATTGCATATTCATGACCTAATCTTCTTGCATTTGTATTTCAAAAAATCCCTTGCACTATAGACCTCATTACAACCCTCATTATAGTCCCTTTTTCATAAGTCCTAATCATATCCCTCTTACATACATAGCTCATTTTAGATCCTCCTTAAAAACTTTGCAAACAATCCTAGAAAGTATCCAAATCATAGAGCATTTCTTTATGGTGCTGAAAATAGGATCTTGACTTGGTCCCCTTTTGTCCCAAAAATTTCAACCCCCCCTTATCAATTGGTCATATTCCACCTTTGTCATGATGGATTTGACCTAATCCTTTTTATCAAACTTGTCCCTTGTCCCTCAATCCTTTTTTCAAGTCAAGATTCTTATTCAACCTCATGAGGTTATGCTCTTAGGTTTGTTTCCTTTTCAAATATTTATTGTAAAAGTCCAAAAAAACAAAAACATAGTTGCATAAACCTTAGGTTGCATTTTTCATAAGCTCCTTGCATTTCCAAAAATCCAAAAAAATATTGCATTTGCTTATAGTCATCATGTAAATCTTCACTATGTTCCAAGAATCCAAAAGGCAACAAGGCACTTATCAACCCATGTTTCCATCACAAGGAAAATCACAATTACCTTTTGATCAAAGACAATATATACCTTTGCAACAACAAGCTTTTGAGCCAAGGAAAATGACATCAACACAACCAAACAATCATTTGCATCAAGTCCACATGCAAACATGATTCAAAAGTTATAAGAAAAATTAGATAAAGAAAATAAAATCTTGGAAGAGAGTGTAGAAAAGATGATAAAGAGTAGAAAGGAGATGGCCAAACTCCTTGGATGTCTAAGTGAATATTTTTGTGAAATTGACACACAATCTCTCATTGAGAAATCAAATATACCAAAACTCATTTCACAACTCAATGAGGCAAATAAACAATTTAACAAAGCCCAATTCAATCATGTGCAAAAGCCAACTTTTTTCAACCAAGTTCCAGATCATGCTCAATTCAATCAAGTTTCAAATCAGTCTCTATGTGCTCAAATTTCAAATACATCATTCAACCAAGTTCCAAATCAAATCTTTCAACCTGACTGTGGCATAATTCAAATGGGACCACCGCCAAATTAAGAACTAATCTTCATTCCAATAAAACCAAGTAATCTTCAAACAATTTCACAACCTCTTGTGCAAATCATGAAAAGAAGACAATCAATACCAAGATCACAAACAATAACATTGCTTGAGGAACCTTTTGTGTCCTCCAATTCACCACTAATGTCTTATCAAACAAAGGAAAATTCAAATGTGACATCTTTTGAACATCAGCCAAGCATAATCAATAAGAAACCTTTTGTTGAACATGTTCATTCCAACAATTCTTTCCAACATGTAAATACTGATGAGGTATCATAAACCAAACCCATCAAGTAGCGCAAGTTCAAATCCAAAATTTTAAAGAATTTGTTTCAAAAATTGGATCAAATAAATAATTTACCCATGTCTAGAAATGGAACACCCCAAAACAATCACATGGATGATATACCTATTTCCCCTCAATACATTGACCTTCAAGAAACATCCATGTTTCCCTCCACTCCTTCATCCCTACAAACTTCATAAGAGAAATTTCCTTCTTCCCCATCAAGTGACTCTTCCAACAATGCAACCTTCCAATGGATATCCATAGAAGAAATTCAAGTTAGTCCTCTCCATAGCCCAAGTTCCTTTAAACCAATTCCACCATGTCCTCCAATTTCAATCAAGCCTATTCATGAGAGTCTCATCAAAATTCCTTCCCTATCGTGTCCAAACATTGACCCCTTTCACAAATCCCCCTTACATTTCCAAATGCATATCCCATGTCAAGAGGATGATACGAAGCACAAAGAAACATGTTTAAAAACATATCAAGATCAAGATCCCAATGATGACCAATCCCCCCAATTGTTGAGAAAGAGCCCATTCCCCTTGATCCTCATGATGATCCTATTATCCCAAACTCTCCTATTCAAGATGATCCCCTTTCATTCCCCAACCAAAATGTTCTTCCAAATCCCATTGACCTTCCACTTCCCAAGCAAGATCATGATCTCCCGTCCATGTCTTCCCAAGATCCCTTTCCAAGTCAAGATCAAGGTGTCCCTTCACCTTCATGTCCTCCAAAAGATCCCATCATCCCTTTGGATCCCCCAAAAGATCTCATTATTCCTCCATATCCTCCTCAAGATCCATCCATCCATTCTTCTCCTTGTCCTAATCCTTCAAATCCCCCTTGTGATCCAAGCACGTCTATGCAAGTTGTTCACGAACCCCTTACACTTCAAATGGGTTCCCCTCATTCTATCAAGTCTAGTATCAAGTATCCTACTGGTCAAATAAAGCATTATCAATTCAAAGGGTTAGACCTCCATGCAAGAGGTATTTTGAAACCTAACGTGTCCAAGAAAATTCAAATTGCCATGGTCTTAATAATAAATCTACATCTCAAGGCATTGGTATGCCTTCAAAATCTAAATCCAGACATATACCTCCCCCTTCAACCCTTCCATCCATCTTAGGTCCATATATTCCTCCCTCCACTAGTTCACAATCCTCTTGCCCTTTCCCCCATGCAAGTCAGCAAAGGCATACACCCTGGAGAACCTTCCATCCATCCAAAATGCCTCCATAAAATTCCTATCCATCCATGAATTCCATTCCCTTTCAAAGCAATTTGGATGCCAAGAATAAAATCCAAAAATCAAACAATCTAGATGCTATCAAGGATCAACATGTCTAGTATAATCAACATTTACACAAAAATAAAAATGTGATCCTAAAATAAAATTCCAAAAGGCCACATAGGCCCATTGAGCCAAAAATAAAGTCAAAAGCCATATGGGTTCCTATTTCTCTTATGCAATCAATCCATTCTAAGGACCCACAAAATAGTGAAAAATCAAAAAGCATGTGGATTCCCAAGAAGCTCCTTGAAGCACAGAGTCCCAAAGAAAAGTCCAAATTGGCATCCAAAGTTGCTATCTCTCCATTTAAATGTCTTCCATTTTCCAAATCCATTTTGGGTCCTTGTGTCCCAAAATCCATATCCATTCCTTTATTAATCCTTCAAACTCCAAAATCTTTTTTTCCTCCATCACTCGATCACCCCTCAAGGTGTGTGCCAATGTTTTTCTTGCACCTATATCCATCCATTCAACATCCATCCTTCTTTCGCTCCCTCCATCATCCAACACCTATTTTCCAACCTTTCATCCAACCTATCCAATCCTTTGCATAAAGCTTGTCCCATCCTTATCCAATCACTCACTTCATATCCCTTTGTCATTACCTTACCAATTTCTTTGTGCAATATCTTTCAAAATCAATTTCAAAGAGTAAGGTGCTTGATTCCTCCGTCCATGTCATTTCATGCATCAAGTTTATTTCCAAAAAGTCAAAAAAAAGAGGAAAAAGTTTTGAAAAATATCAAAAAAAAGAATGAAAAAAAGAAAAAAGTTGCCCTAATGAAAACTTGGCAAACAGGTGTCTTGGTAACACAAAAAAAGAGTCAAGAGAAATAATTTTGTCCAATAGTGAAAACCTGGTAAATAGGCACTTTGGGAAAGTACCATGATGAAAACCTGGCAAACGGGCGTTATGTGTAATTCTATGAACTTCTTGCAGTCTATACTTGGGGGTGGATTTCATTGGAATTATCCTCGATTACTCCTATCATTATCCTCCATTATCCCCAACATGTCCTCCATTATCCTATGTCTATCATATCCATTATCATATCCCCTCTTCCCCAACTTTGATCTTGACAATCTTCCTTGAAGCATCACATGTCCTATCTTCTTTACATTGTCTTGATAAGCTTTGGTCCATACTTCCTATCCTATCACTTCCTTATTCATATCTTCATTCCTATCCAGGTCCTAACATTGTCCTATCCAACTCCCTATCTTGGTTTCGATGGAAAATAAGGACGTTCAATGCAAAACATGTTTTCAAAGAAAAACCTGTTGACATTTCCATTTCTCACATTCTATCCACTGCACTATCTCATTACCTTATTATTGTCTTAACCAGTCCCTCTGCTTGGCACAAAAATCATTATCCCATTTCTTTGATAGTCCTTGGCACCTAAACAGATCCCATGCAAGTGACCCTTGGCCTTTGTCCATCTACCATTCCATTTCCCCTTTGACAATGTCCCTGCCTTGTAAGACACTGGGGGCAATTCAAATTTTGCAACTTGTAAATATATCAATGTCCTGAAAAAATCCTAAAAATTTAAATAAGGAGCTAAAAGTCTCCAAAAAATCAAATATGATCTTGAAAAAAATCCTTAAAAAATAAAAAATGATCTTGAAAAAAGACCCTAAAAATCAAATATGATGTTGAAAAAATCTTAAAAATTGTAAAAAGTCCTAAAAAAGATCATCACAAAAAAATTCAAATATCTCAAAAATCTTAAAAAGTGCAAAAGCTTCTTAAAAAAAATGCAATAAACTTGTACATACTTGTCTTTCTTTTGTGTATCGATCATCATGTTTTCACAAACGCGATCTGAATCATTGTGACTCAACATTCAATCCGATTGGACTTGTTCAATATTTCAATCTTTACTATCAATCAATCTATCCAATTTATCAATCAATTATCTAATCAGTCAATTTTCCAAACCAATCTTATCAAACAAAGAACACTTAATGCAAGTAACAAAAGATCGGAATGGCTGTTGGCTCACATTATTTCAGTGAGTGTTTTATCTTTCATTAATTTTTATCCTTTTGCTTTGTCTTCTTCCTGTTTGATGATCTCATGAAATTCTGGGGCATGTCTTCTATATGTTTCAAGATGGAGAAGATCATCCTCTATCTGATGACATGTAACTGATTGAGTGTTTGACAATATTAAGTTGAAGATAATGCAAGGCATTAAATCAGTTAATGGTTTGTATTGTCATTGATGTCAACTTGATATCATCTATATGGTCATGTATAAAATGTCAAAGACTTCAGAGAAGAAATGGAACAAAGGTTATGCTTTCAACAATGCATAAAAGTCAAGTATTCACTAAGTGACATATAACACCAACGAAGCGCACACTATCAGTCAAGGCAAAGAAGAAAAGTCACAGTGATACCTAATGAGTAGAAGACAACGTTGCCCGATGAAGCAAAACCACAGGATGCCTGATGAGATAAAAGTAGAGTTTCCCAACAGACAGAGATCCTGAAGCTAACTGGAGTCACACCGACAGTTGTAACCGATGACTAACTGAAGCATTGACTGACGAAATAGAGAGTTCAGAAAATGACAAAATATCTAGCTGGCAAGAGCTAAAGATAGACTTAACTGGTTGTTTTCTTTGTTTTATTCAACCAGAGTTAAGTGATTGATTTAAAGAAGATTTGTACAGTTGGCATAAAGATAACTACGAGATAAATCAAGAGTTATGCTTTAAATCAGATTGGCTGGATTGTTTTTCACGCCGAGAATCAAGAATCAAGAAATAGTGAATATCATGTCTATATAAGAGACAAGCTTAATTCATTTCCATATCACATGAAAAGGAATTAAGGGGAGTGAAAAGAAAGAGGATGCAAAAAAGAAAGTGATGAAGAACAACTTCATGCAGTACTGATCAATCAAGCTGAAGGAGAGCTAAGGAATTCTACAGACACCGATGAACAGTGAATACAACATCACAAAGAAGAAAGTATGGAGCACAAAAGAATTGAATTGATACATTGATCAAAGAGGTAATGTACTTAAATAGATTTGAAAATCTGCAATTCAAGTTGCATTAGAAATAGGTCATTTTGTTTCAGTTTAACCATTGAAGCATCAAGTCTCTTAACAGAAAAGGACTTAACAATCTTTTATATATTGAGGTACATCTCAAGGAGTGCCAAAAAGGTTGATTCATGAAAGTAGCATTGGATATGCCTGATGCCTATTGATAGTCTAGGAGAGAGGGTGATTCAAGGATGGTAGCATTAGATGCCCGATACTAAGTGACAACCTATATGTGTAAAATCCTCTAACAAGTTTACACTTAACAGTGTGTTTGTAACCTTTAACAGGGTTGGATCTTAACAGGGCTCACTTCAGAAGAGTGAAAATATGGGGTACCGTTCCCAGTGGATTTTTTTCCCTTAACAGGGTTTCCATGTTAAAATCCATGTGTTATGTGTGTATGGTTTATTACTTTACTATTTTACATTTCACATATGCATTTCTGGATTTATCGATATACTCTGCATATTTACTATATTTTGGTAAATAGTTATATTGCTTATCGGTAATCAAGAAGAATAAGGATAGACAAGGAAGACCGAAAGACAATTAATCATTATAAGTATTTCATGGCATACATCTTGTAGGGACATAATAATCTGAGGTTTATTTGAATGGTGGTTAGATTAAGGATAAGTTTTTGAGGCCACTGATTCACCCCCCCTCTCAGTTATTACTAACAATTGGTATCAGAGCTTGTGTGCTTAGAAGGAAGGTTTCAAGACCTAAGCCAAAGATCATAAGACGAACATACGAGATGTGCCCAAATTGAAAAAAGATAACTTTTCTTCATGGAAAAGCAGGATAAGACTCCACTTATCAGGTATTGGTAATGATGTTACTCAATTCCTTGAAACTAAATATGTGTTACCCACAGGAGCACCAACGGTTGAACAAATGAGAGAGAAGCATGAACATGATGGTATGATGATAGAGCTTGATTCCTCACTCTCCGATGTTGAATTTGAAGATTTTAAAGAATGCAAAACTGCAAAGCAGATGTGGGACAAATTAAAACTTGTACATGGTGGTGACAAAAATATTTTGAGAGCCAAGGCAGAAAGCCTTAGAGGAAAGTTTGATGATCTCAAAATGAAAGAAGGAGAAAACATCACTCAGTACAACATAAGAATTAAAGAGGTAGTCAATGCTACCTGAGGAGTTGGAGGTGTACTGGAAGAAGATACAGTGGTAAGTAAAATTCTAAGAACCTTACTACATACTTATGCTATTAGAGTATCTGACATTCAAGAAATGAGAGCAGTAGCAAATAGCAATGTTACTCTAGATAGTTTAATTGGAAGACTGATTTCATTTGAGATGAATAACTTTGATAACAGTGTCTTACCAAACATAGAGTCTTCATTTAAAACTTCTATGAAAATAAGTAAATCAAGTCACAAAAACACTATAAGAAAAGATAGTGATAGTGAAAGTGAAGAAGATGATCCTGATGAAATAGAAGCACTTATGGCCAGAATAATGTAGAGAGGCAAAGGTAAATACAAAGGTAAACTACCACTTGTTTTTTTTAATTGCAAAGATATTGGACATTTTTCTGCAAGATGTACTAACAGAAGAAAAGATGACAGAAGTAATGACAGATCTTTTGAGAAAAAGTCTGACAGAGGTGATTAAAGAAGCTATCAGAAATCAGAAAGAAGAGATACCCGAGACTATAAGGAAAAAGGAAAGGAGGTCAGCTACCTAGCAAAATGTAAGGATGATGATACTGACACTGAATCTGATGAAGACATCGAGATGGTGTTTGTGGCTGTAAAGGATGATTCAGATGATGATGAAGAAAGGTATGTAGAAACAAATATCATATCTAAAATTAGCAAAAATGATGTTTGGATCATAGATAGTGGCTACAGTCATCAAATGACCAGTAATAAGCAAAATTTTGAGACTTTTGAATACTACAAGGGTGGATCAGTAAGAATGGGAAATGACACACCTTGTCCAATTGAAGGTAGAGGAACACTAATGTTGAATAACCATATAAAGTGTGAAAATTCTTATTGGGTAAATAGATTGAATTATAATCTATTGAGTATTTCTCAGTTGAATAATTTAGGTCACAAAGTAGCATTTGAAAATAAGAAGGAAAAGATCTTCAACAAATCTGGAAATCTGATTGGTACCGGTGAGCAAACAAAAGGTAACTTGTTCTATCTGAATGATACTAACTCCACTTGTTTGATTTCTACAAACGAAGACATATGGTTATGGCACAAAAGACTATGTCATGTGAAGTTTGACAACATGATAAGAATTAGCAAAAAGAGAAATGTCAGAGGCTTACCGACAATGACCAAGCCCAACAACATCATGTGTAAAAACTGTTAAAAAGGTAAAATGACAAAGTCCAGTTTCAAAAGAAAAACCCATACATCTGATGCAATTCTAGAATTAGTCCATACTGATTTATGTGGACCTATGAGGACAAAGAGCTATTATGGAGATAGATATTTTATTCTCTTTGTTGATGATTACTCTAGAATGATGACATTTATATTTCTAAAAGACAAATTAGAACCATTCAAGATGTTTAAATGGTATAAGGCCATGATAGAAAAAAAAAGTGGTAAGGATGTAAAATGTTTGAGATTAGATAGAGGAGGTGCGTTTATATCAGATGAATTCACTAACTTTTGTAACGAGCATGGTATAAAAAGACAAGTTTCTGCACCAAGAACACCATAGCAAAATGGAATTGCTGAGAGAAGGAATAGATCAATAATTGATTGTGCTAGAACACTGATGATAGAAAAAGGCATCACCAAAATATTCTGGAGGGAAGCTGTCAGTACTGCTGTCTACACACTGAACATAGTACAATTGAAGAAAGACACCAAGAAGACACCTTATGAGCTATGGTATGGATACACACCCAATGTGAGTTATTTCTATTTTTTTGGAAGTCAATGTTATATCTTAAAAGATGATAGAAATGGAAAAATTGACTCCAAGAGTGATGAAGGAATTTTTCTAGGGTATTCTACCAAGAGAAAGGCTTACAAATGTTTAAACAAAGCCTCTAAAAAAATTATTGAAAGTGCAAATGTAAAGATAGGTGAATTTGCAGAGAAGAATGAACAAGAAAGCACTAAAGAACTAGAGGACTACAATAAGTTCACTTACAATGAAGATCCTGACACTCTACCCTACCAACAATGTAGAGCCCCTGAGCTACAAATCATTACTCCCGAGCATCAGGTTGCAAATACCGACGGTTAGGATAATGATCAAGATAATGTGCAAGGTGATGAAGGACAGAATGAAAATCAAAATAATGATCAAGCTAATAGACAAAGGACTGTAGTTGTACTTGCAAGATATGTAAGAAGGAACCATCCAGAGGTCTAGATCATAGGAGATAAGAAATTTGGTACAAAAACAAGAAGTAAGTCTTTAAACTCAAATT
The DNA here is from genome assembly GCA_018584345.1 of Thuja plicata. NCBI lineage: Eukaryota > Viridiplantae > Streptophyta > Pinopsida > Cupressales > Cupressaceae > Thuja > Thuja plicata. The sequence continues at coordinate 4,855,780 of MU225791.1, read as the reverse complement.
GTTTAATTTGTGAGTTTGAGCCAAAATCTGTTAATGCTGCACTAGATAATGAGGAATGGATAAGTGTCATGAATGATGAGATTGAGCAGATTGAGAAGAAAAAAACATGGTCACTTGTGCCAAGACCAGATGACAAGAATGTCATCGATACAAAATGGATATTCAAGAATAAGCTGAATGAGAATGGAGAAGTCACAAGGAACAATGCAAGACTAGTATGCAAAAAATATGCACAAGAGGAAGTTATAGACTATGGAGAGACCTTTGCACCCATTGATAGGATAGAAGGAGTAAGGATATTACTTTCTTATGCTGCATTCAAAGGATTCAAGGTATATATACCAAATGGATGTCAAGTTAGTATTCCTAAATGGAATACTTGAAGAAGAGGTATACATTGAACAACCAGAAGGGTTTATTGATCCAGACAAGGACATGGTATGTAGACTTCACAAAGCCTTGTATGGATTGAAAAAAGCTCCAAGATCCTGGTATGAATAACTTCATTCCTATCTAATAAGTATTAGATTTGTAAGGACTAGTGAAAACAGTAATCTTTATTTAAAAGAAGATACTAATGATAACACCCTGATTGCTGAAATATTTGTTGATGACATCATATTTGGAGGCAATGATATGCTATGCAAATAATTTTCTAGTGAGATGAGTAAATAATTTGAGATGTCTATGTTTGGTGAGATCAAGTTCTTTCTTGGTCTCTAGATCATGCAACAAGGAGAAGGCATTTTCATTACACAGTCCAAGTACATCAAAGAGGTCCTAAAAATATTCAAGATGGAAGAGTCCAAACCAGTTGGAACACCGATGACTACTGGATGTAAGTTGACAAAGGAGGACAAGACAACATAGGTAAATCATACTTTTTATAGATCAATGATTGGAAAACTCATGTATGTTGTACACACTAGACCAGATATTGCACATGCAGTGGAAATTGTTGCTAGATTTTATGCTAACCCCAGGGAATCACATATGACTGTTGTGAAATGAATCCTAAGATATTTGAAGAATATTGAGGAATTTGGCTTATGGTATATAAGAGAAGGCAAATTTGAATTAAAGGTGTTTACCGATGCTGATTGGGCTAGAAATATTGATGAATGGAAGAGCACAATTGGAGGAGCATTCTTTATGGGTGACAAACTTGTCACATGGATTAGCAAGAAGTAGGGATGCATATCACAGTCTACTGCAGAAGCAGAGTATGTTGCTACTGCTGCAAATTGCTCAAATATTGCACGAATCAAACTATTGCTGGAAGGAATGCATATGAAGATCTTAGAACCAGTGACTATCTATTGTGATAACACCAGTGCAATAAACATTTCCAAGAATCCAGTCATGCATGAAAAGACTAAACACATTGCCATCAAGTATTATTACTTGAGAGATCAAGTTCAAGAAAAAGAGGTGATACTTGAGTATGTGCAATAAAAATAGCAATTGGCTGATATCTTCACCAAGCCACTGCCCAAGGATAGATTTGAGTACTTGAGAAAGAGACTAGGGGTCAAAACCTTGTCTACCAGTCAGTAAATGAATGAAGGCTGCATCAACCTACTTATTATCAGAATATCATTCATGTTGATGCAAGAAAAGAGAAGAACTTCAAAGCTACATCTATATACATATAGATATATATCAGAACTGAACACCAGAGAATATTGTTGTATTGCTAATGGATAAGGGAAATTCAAGGAATATATTATGGATAAGAGGAAAATGATTGTTTGACATGAATGTTAGATACTTGTAACAATATTTTTTTGGCATTGTTGTCAAAGGGAGAGAAAGTATCCATATTATCACATCATTCTAAGAGAAAAAGGAAAGAGATTATCCATTATCAGATTACTCCAATAGGGAGAGATTATATCCCAAGGGAGAGAAATATGTATGAAAGATTACACAAAGGGAGAGTTGCTGACAAGAGAGAAAGATGTCAAATGTGAAGAAAAGTCAAAATAAAGATATTGACACAAGGAGAGGATGCAACACATCAGGACAAGAAATACATAGAGCTGCAAGAATCAAATCTAAGCTAAAACAGAGCTTACCGACAGTCAAACATTTTTATTGGTTATCAAAACAAACTGTTTGGTAGTTTGATGAATCTCAATAAATTTTATTTCATATTGTATTAGAAAAAGTATAGTGGGATAATATAAGTTTATTTTCCATCAATGCCAAAGGGAGAGATTGATGACATGTAACTAATTGAGTGTTTGACAATATTAAGTTGAAGATAATGCAAGGCATTAAATTAGTTAATGGTTTGTATTGTCATTAATGTCAACTTGATATCATCTGTATGGTCATGTATAAAATGCCAAAGATTTCAGAGAAGCAATGGAACAAAGTTTATGCTTTCAGCAATGCATAAAAGTCAAGTATTCACTAAGTGACAGATAACACCGACGTAGTGCACACTATCGGTAAAGGCAAAGAAAAAAGTCACAGTGATACCCGACGAGAAAAAGATAGTGTTTCCCAACAAAGCAAAACCATAGGATGCTTGATGAACTAAAAGTAGAGTTTCTTGACGGACGGAGATCCCGAAGCTAACTGGAGTCACACCGACAGAACTGACAGTTGTAACCGACAACTAATTGAAGAGTTGACCGACGGAATAGAGAGTTCAAAAAATGACAAAATATCTAGCTGGCAAGAGCTAAAGATAGACTTAACTGGTTGTTTTCTTTGTTTTATTCGGCCAGAGTTAAGTGATTGATTTAAATAAGATTTTTACAGTTGGCATAAAGATAACTACGAGATAAATCAGGAGTTATGCTTTAAATTAGATTGGCTGGATTGTTTTTCACGCCAAGAATCAAGAATCAAGAAATAGTGAATATCATGTCTATATAAGAGACGAGCTTATTTCATTTCCGTATCACATGAAAAGGGATTAAGGGGAGTGAAAAGAAAGAGGATGCTAAAAAGAAACTGATGAAGAAAAAAATTATGCAGTACTGATCAATCAAGTTGAAGGAGAGCTAAGGAATTTTGTAGACAGTGATGAACAGTGAATACAACATCACAGAGCAGAAAGTATGGAGCACAAAAGAATTGAATTGATACATTGATCAGAGAGGTAATGTACTTAAATAGATTTGAAAATCTACAATTCAAGTTGCATTAGAAACAGGTCATTTTGTTTCAGTTAAACCATTGAAGCATCAAGTCTCTTAACAAAGCAAGACTTAACAATCTTCTATATATTGAGGTACATCTCAAGGAGTACCAAAAGGGTTGATTCATGAAAGTGGCATTGGATATGCCCGATGCCTATTGACAGTCTAAGAGAGAGGCTGATTCAAGGATGGAAGCATTAGATGCCCGATACTAAGTGACAACCTATATGTGTAAAATCCTCTAACAAGGTCACACTTAACAGTGTGTTTGTAACCTTTAACAAGGTTGGCTCTTAACAGGGCTCACTTCAGAAGAGTGAAAATTTGGGGTACCGGTCCCAATGGTTTTTTCCCTTAACAGGGTTTCCACATTAAAATCCATGTGTTATGTGTATGGTTTATTACTTTGCTATTTTAGATTTCACATATGCATTTCTGGATTTATCGGTATACTTTACATATTTACTGTATTTCGACAAATAGTTACATTGCTTATCGATAATCAAGGAGAATAAGGACAGACAAGGAAAACCGATAGACAGTTAATCATTATAAGTATTTCATGGCATACATCTTCTAGGGACATAATAATTTGAGGTTTATTTGAATGGTGGTTAGATTAAGGATAAGTTTTTGAGGCCACTGATTCACCCCCCCCTCTCAGTTATTACTAACACTATCTACATTGTGTTTGTCTGTGCAAAAGGATGAATTTCTCGCTCTAGATTTTGTGCCATGATGCGGTGCATCTGGTTTGCAATATCAAAATAAGATCTTATGACATAATTACACTTATAAAAGCCAAAATATTTCTATCTTACAAACATTTCTTCATCTAATTTCTTAATTATCCTAACATTTCTTCAATCAATCATCCTTCTTTTCAAAAAATTATCCTCATATCAATTTCTACCCAATTTTCTAAGGGGGCATCCTACCTCCATTTTGTCGATCCACTAGGGCATGATCTTCAATTTTTCTTTGAGCCAACACTCATAATCACATTGTCTCAAAGAGGGGAAAAATGTAAACACCTAAAAATTGTTCATTCCCTTTGCCCCCTTTTTAACATGTCTTCTATATTGTGTGTTTGATATTTATCATTCACTAATATGGTGTCATTCTTCCATGTCATTAATTACTAACATTTCTCTCATTTTGGCCAAATCGATCATTTTCCTAATCAATTCTGATCAACCCTAAACTGATCCTATTCGATCCTAAACTGATCCTATTCAATCCTAAACCATTCTCAGTATTCCTAAATCAATTAAACCCCATTCTATTCTATTCCTAATCACTTTTAGAATTGTTTGGACTCATTCCAACCATTCTAGGGCATTGTCCAAGATCATCGATACATAATTTACCCAATTTCCAAACCGATCAAAACCCTATTCCAAATTCTATCAATCTGGTCATCATTTCAGGAGCATTGTCCAAGTTCATTGATGCTTTGTATCCCTTTAATCAGCTATTTGATAACATTGTCAAAGTTCATCGGTGTTATTGTTATCAATCTATCAATATCAATTCAATAGTCTTGTCCATGTTCGTCAATACTATTTCTGATCATTATTATTTTGGGAACATTTTCCAAGATCATCGATGTTTCCCCATTCCTATTTCAATCCTATGATGCCATTAAAGTTCATTGGCTCTTTTCAATCATTTCCAAACATCATTATGTGGGCACATTATCAAAGCTCATCGATGCCTCATGATTTCCTAAACTATTCCAGAACCCTCGAAATTGATCCTAATCCTTATCAATATCATCAAAATCATTTCAATTTGACATCAAGACCTTCAATCCGATCAATAATTCACTAATTTTCCCCTTGGGATGAATAACCCATAGTTTATCCCTATGTCCTAATTGAATAAATATATAGACTTTATTTATTCCCTTTTCCCTAAGTCTTTAACAATTAATTAATTTTTATTAATTAATTGGCCAATTTCAATTTATGAGATTTTCATAATTTCATAAATCTAATTATTGATTTTGTGAAAAATATTGAGAATATTGAATTATTAATTGACTTAATGATTCCTAATATTACCTAATTATCATATCCCTTAATGGAGATTCACATCCCTATTAAGGTGCTTCATGAATATCCTCAATATCTCCTTATTTGATCACCCCCATATCATGCTTCCAAAGACCTTACCTACCAATATCTTCATTTATGTATTGATTCTATGCAATCTTCACCTAATTTACTCTCATTTTATATAAATTGAGAGGTATTTCACTCTTTCAATGTTAGATCACTCTCTCCTGGTATTCTCACTTGCAAACTTGGCTTTTGAATATTTGTGCAATAGTGTTATTGTCAAAGAGCAACATCAAATCTGATTATGGAGAAGAAAGGAGGACATGGGAGCATCATTTGAAGGGAGTTCTTAGAGTTTTTATGCTTTATATTTGTGAACTATTGTTTTGAATAGATTTCATGATAGATTAGATAGGTAGCATATTATTTAGGGTTTGTGATCTCCTAGATATGCTAATATACCTTTTTATGGTCTTACACTTATAAATACTTATTCTTTAAAAGATCTTATTTAATTAATTCTCATAATAAAAGACAAAACATGCATTTATCCTCATTTTATATTTTACTATGCAATTGAAGATCTACATGCAATAATATTAAATTACTTAAATAATAAAGCATACAATTTTATGTAACCAAGGAAAACATTGTAAATTTAATATTAATTTTTTTTTAAAAGAGAATTTTTAAACATGCAATTAACTCTATTCTTTTGTTTCCATGCAAATCTGGACCTGATTTGTGGACAGAAACTTGGTAAGGGTGCAATTTTCTTTCCAAGGTAAGGGATTTACAGATCTAAGGGTTTCAAGCCAATTTTTACAACAATAAAAAATTTCTCTCAAAGAAATTTTTTTCACATATTTGAAACCCTAAGGCCAATATATTGAAAACCGAATCATTCCAATTGAAAACCCTGATGCTCATATACAACCAAAGGATTTTAAATGAAACCCTTATGCCCAAAACACAGATCTAACATGCAATCAAAAAAGAAAAAACCACAAATTGTTCTAATAACATATTCTTCCTATTTTAATAAAAAAAATCACATAATAACAAACAAGGAAGATTCAAACAAAGGATCCTAGCATTCTAGATGCATAGAAGACAGGGATCTGAAAGCCAGAATTATCAAGATCATGATCCTACCTTAGTAACTGATGAGAGGAAAAAATTAACAAATCCAAGTAATCAAGAATCCAAAAATGCTCCTAAGCTTTCCACAAATCTCCAATCACCTGATTTCTCCTTCTCCCTGATTGAACAACCTCCAAAATGGCTTTCAATCCAAGGATATAGAAAACCAAGCAATTAGATTTTCAAAAAGTGAAACCCTAAAGGGAATATTAAATATCTAATTAATAATTAAAATAAATTCTTTATTTTCAATTTTCACTTAAAGCGTGCACATATCTGTAACCACCCTAATTTGGTCTGCTCTGACCATAGACTATATTTTCCCTAAGTGTGATCATACCCCTAATTGTGTCAATACAATTCTTCAATTTATTGGCATAATTTATTTAAATCAAATCAATTCAAATCAATTAAAACAAATAAAAAACATGGCTAAAGTAATTAATTAAAAGTAATTAAATAATTCCTAATTACAACTCCATTTGCAAAAAGGGAAAGTCAAATCCCTAACCAATGGGAGTTAAATCACTTGGATCACCTCACACGGATCACAAAAGATTCAATCTCCGCCTCTCTTCCACTTTCAATCATAACATCTCATTCACCAAATTCTTCTATAAATAGATTGAAATTTAAGCTCAATGGGCCCCTAATTTGAGATTTCAATTTGCAAACTTATGTTGCTCTTATTTTCATAGATATTCATGCATTTTAGCTGAATCTTTCATTGCATTGTTTTAATATTTCATTTTGGAGCTATTAAAATGAACATTTCTCGAGAATTTAGATTAAAAGCATTCAAATCTTCCATTCTAAGTTGTATATATATGTTACTGATTAATGCATAATTTGAGGGCAACTATAGCATTCTTCACACTCTTCTTAGATAGGAAGCAATATGTCAATTTTAGTGATTGATTTGCTTGCTTACTCTTGTTTTTACTAATATAATGACTTATTGAAGTGTTGTGTTGTAGAAAACAGGTACACAAATAACACACACATTTCTGGCACCCACCGTGGGGCTGAATCTCAAATTTTACCTCACATTTCTACTCATTTTTGACTAATTTGTCTTCTCTATTTTCAAGTACAGAGTCGCCTTTAATAATCAAGGATCGCATCCAGCAAATTGGATCATATCGAGGAAATTGGATCACATCCCAAATTTTAGACATCGCATCCCAGGAATCCTAGCTCATTTTCAGTAAAGGATCGCATCTAGTATATCTTCTTTCGCATTTAATGCAAAGCATCAAATCTGGGAAATTGGGTCACATCCAGGGTTTCTAGGATCATTTTTGGTAAATGCAGTCACATCTTGTCATTTGATTTGAAAATAAAATTATCTAACCACTAATATTTTGATCTGGTTTTCTTCTGTCTGTTGAGTAGCCTAATTGTTTATTGCAGATTGCTGTCAAGAGCCTTTTTTCTCAAAAAGGTGGAAAGGAAATTTCTAACTTGTGGTTTGCAGGTGTTTGGATAGTCTAAATTGTTTTTACTTGTTCAAATTTTTAACACTAAATATATTTTCTTATCATTTACTAAATCAATCAGAGGATTATGCTCTTTTCCTTCAAGAAAAATCAGAAACTCAAAATTTGATTCAAGACTTGAGAAGAATTTGGGGTAAATGAACAAGGCAAACCTCATTGTATAATTATTTTTGGAAAGTAATTGAACAAACACAAATAATTTAATCTTGTGGTTAATTGAACAAGCTTTATTGTATAATTCCTTTTGGAGAGAATTTGAACAACAGAAAGCACTAAAATTATGGGAAAAAGAACATTCATTGTCTAATTTTGGAGATAGTAATTAAACAAGAAAAGCATTTAATCTTGGGGAAATTGAACAATCAAACTTTTATTTTCAAGTACTTTTTGTTTTCATAAGTTAGGAATTTTTAAATCAAACTTAAGCTTATTTCTTGATCTCACTAGAGGATTTTCTCTTCCTTCCAAGTGGAGGAATCAAAAACTCGTCATGGGGGATTGAGTTTTGAGTGAAGTCGTTTGAGGGAAAGAACTTGATTTAAGTGTTTGTGGGAGAAAACGACATGGAATAGGAGAGTATGCTCTTCTTCTTTTGAAGAATCAGAAATCTAGAACTCCTAAGCTCGCCAATCCTTTATATGCTTTCAAAAACATTAGAGGGTCTATCGATTGAAGAAAAAATCTCCCAGGATGACCCAAGTGAGGACAGGTTTACGCACACCCTTCCAACTCACTATAAATAATTGCTTCCTTGTAGGCTAAAGCCTTGGAAGACGTAATCAGTTTTGTTCTTGGAATTTTGACATCATTCCTTGAACATTCTTGGGTGTGTGTAGAGCGGAGCCACTTGAATCTTGCTTGTGAGACTACACACATTTAAGTACTCATAGGGATATATGCCCCAATTTTTCCTTGTGTAATTCTATGGGAGACGGTTGCAAATAGATTGCCCCATCGTAATAAACACTTGTAGTAAAACAACCTGATTCACCTCCAAAAGGGTGATAATCTTTGTGCAAGGCAAATAGTAATTGCCCCAAGATACTCATAATTTCATGCCCTCACTTGCGTTTGGAGTCGGCTAATATGATTTCATAACAAGAGCCATTGCATGCTTGGTGATGGCCATATTCTGATTAGAATTTGAGTGTGTACTTGAGTCTACAAGCAAAGATTTTCATCCTATGCTTAGAAACTAGGGATTAAGGATGTGTTTGTTCACCCCTAACAATGCAACATTGCTTGATGTGCTTAAAAGATCATTAAAAATATAAATCCTTCAAAAAAGAAAGAAATTTTAATCCTTAGACTACATGCTATGTTTTTCACTCACTGGAAAGTCTCAGAAAACAATCTGCAATCAGAAAAATTTCATGCATTCTGAGACAAATTTGACAAACTTGACAAAAATTGACAAAACATCAGAGGTTCACCTCTAGTTGTATTAGGTCACATTTAGGATCCTAGCTCACTTTTGATCATTTTGCATCGCATCTAGGGAGAAAGATCGCATTTTTCATATCAAATCTTGCATCTGGTTAAGCGGAACCTCGCATTCAATGTGTCACATTTAGGATAGTGGGAACTTACAAAGTTGTCTCTGAGATAAATTCAGTATATTTGGGTACCCTTTTGGCTCTTTAGTCTGGTCTTGTTACTTTTTCTAGTTTGTCAGTCACTGTTTCAAAACTTTTTTCACAAGTCTACCTTGCATGTCCTTTTGGGTTCTCACAATTGGTCTCAAAACATGTGGTCTATTCACTTTTCAAAATAGCTTGATTCCTAGCTCACTATCAGGGCATTCTAACCCTTTGACATTGGAGTCATTTACTTCCATCAAACGCAAACAATCCTTTACAACTTGGACACACTTACTTGGAAAATTTGAGACTTCACTTGACACTATTGGGAAAATTTTTGACATAGTTGAGATTCAACTTCATGGTTAACATAAGATGCAACAAGTATCTTGCTGATGAATCAGAAGTACCTCCTAGATTGCTACAATTTCAACAAGGAGAAACATATCACAATCTCTTATTTGACACAAAATCACTTGCAATGGAAGCTCCTAGAAATGAATGGAGTACATCTTTTGAAGAATACAACAATGACAAGAATCAAAGACAAGAAGACAGTAGTAGTGAAGAAGAAATTCACATTACTCATCCTTTGTTTGACTCTGATAGTGATGGAGATGTAGCTGAGGAAGAGTATAAAAGACTCAAACAAAGTAGAAAATTCCAAATAACATTGGAGAAAATCATTGGTGAAGACAAAGAAAAATAATTTCTACATCTAGCATCCATTGGAGTCAAAATACCTAAAGATTATGATGTTGCAAGGCTAAAGGAAAAAGAGATACCAACCCCTATCTCCATTCTCACCAAACAATTGACCTTGATGCAAGATGAACTTGCAACACTCAAACAAGAGAAGGTCAAACTGACAAAAAAATACTCTTTGGACCACATTTGTCCATTTCCTTTTGACAAGAGTATCGACATGATTCCATTTCCTCCCAACATGGAAAGGCCTAAATATGAAAAGTATAAGGGAGAGACTGATCCACATGACCATGTGAGAGAGTTTTTTTCTCTAAGTATAGAGTACATGCCTGAACTTACATACCTAATGAGGCTATTTCTGAGAAGTCTAGACGGAAATGCTATGGAGTGGTTCTCCAAACTCACACCTAAGGTGAAATCTCTTGAGGAATTGATACAACATTTTTTCCAACATTACTCCTACAATATACAACATGATTTAACCATGATGGAATTATGTAACACAAAACAAAGAATTGGTGAATCCTTTAAACACTTTTTACAAAGGTGGAGGAAAATATTTGTGAGGTATTCAAAAGCTATTCCCGAATCGGAAAAGATGTAAATATTTATTAACAAGATACCTGAATTAAACTATGCTTTACAAATTCAAGATTCACCTAGTTTTGATAGGATGATAAAAAATGCCATCTGTATTGAAGAGGTCATGGTTAAGAAAGGGTAAATCACCCTTCAAAGTGATAGTAAATCTACCAACTATAACAACAAGCCTAAATGGTGGAAACAAAACAAGAATGTTTTTAATGATGGAGTGGTAGATGCATCTAATGCTAATCCTAAACCAACAGTATTCAATGTAACAAATAGCTTGCAAGCAAACAAAGAAGCTAAGGTAACAACCACAATACCTAAAGAAAACAATGAGAACAACAAGAGTAGACCATGGACTTCTAGACCTCAACGGACATTCACTCCTTTGGGAGAACCTCTTGAGATAGTTTTGAAGATACTCTTGGACAACAAAGTTCTTACAATTCCTAATTCAAAACCATGTAAACCAGAAGTAAAACCGAAATAGTGGGATGATAATTCTTATTGTGTCTTTCACAAGAACAAGGGACATAAGACCAATAACTGTGTAAAGCTTAAATGTGTTATACAATACCTTATTGAAGGAGGCAAGATAAAAGTGGAAGGACACACCACTAATTAAGACCATACAACATTTAACAAACCATTTCCTAATTATAAGAAAGGGGAAGCTTCTAAAGGAAAAGGAAGTGAAGTGAATTACACCTACTCCAATAATGATAATGTGATCAACATGTTGGACATTGAATACAAATCCATCAATGTGATCACTATTAATGGTGCTAAAGACACATCCATACAATCAAATACGGTGACTCGAAGTCAAGCACAAGTCACAATCAAAGGAGCTAGTTCCTCATCAAATCAAGCGACATATTCAAAAGTACCCATTGTCACTATTCCCAAACCAGCAGCAACAAGAAAAACATTTACCATTCCTGCAGCAAACTATAACTCGATGGATCAATTGCAAAGAGCATCTGCTCAAATTTTCACAATTGAGTTACTTAAAATCTCCTCAATGCATAGGGAAGTTCTTGAACAAGCCCTACATTCTGCAAATGTTCCAAAAGATATTGATGTAGACAAGTTCCAAGCAATGGTTAATCATATCTCAGCACCACATTATCTCTCCTTTTCAAAAGAAGATGACAAGTCATTGACTCATCCACATATCCAACCCCTGCACATTGAATTCCTAATTCACAAATCCTATGTCAGACGTGTATTGATAGATGGAGGCGCAGGGTTGAACATTTTTACTCTCAATCTAGTATAGAAGTTGGGTCTTTCAGAACAAACCATTGATTCAAGAAGTAAGATAACTATCAAAGCTTACGATGAAGAAGAAAGATCCTCTAAAGGCCTCATTGTTCTACCAATCAGAATAGGACCAGTTGAAAAAAATGTGATCTGTCAAGTTCTAGATCTACCCTTGGCTTACAACGTACTATTAGGGAGACCTTGGATTCATGAAATGCAAGCAGTACCATCTACTTACCACCAATGTATCAAATTCCCACATAATGTGGTGGAAGTAATAATCCTTGCAAATGCCAGTTATACTTGCAATAATGTCAAAGAAGATAGTATGGTTCCTCATAAAAAGCAAGTTACAAAAGAAACTATACCTAAAACTACTAAAGACATGGTTATGAGAAGCTTTGGAAAGACACTAAAACTTGAAGAAACTATCATGGGAGAATACAAACTAGACATGACCCATCATTGACAGAACTTCCAATGTCTTCAAGATCTTATGGGAAACCTTCCTCATCTTTCATGCCTACTACATCTAAAGAACCAGAGATTCACAAAGAAACTGGTATGGTTAAAGCCTCTACTTATCAAGAGGATGAAAATAAGAAAAATCAGTCTTGGCTTGGCTTTACAAAAGGGAACCAAAAGAAAATAAGGTAAAACATGTGGAGATATCCCTAAAAAAGTATGGTAAAGGATATGACCTTCGCAAAAAAATGGGATATAAAGGGAAGGGACCTTTAGGAGACAAAGGAAAAGGACTTGTTGAACCTATACACATGGAATTCAGAAATACCAAAGACAAAATAGGACTAGGTTTCAATAACAAATCTAAAAACCCTACTTCAAGAGATGGTCCAATCTTTGATGAAGGAACTGATGATGATGAAGAAGAAACAAAACTTGAACCATGGACCTATGAGAGATTATTGCATATTGGTATAGAGTATCCTGAATATCAAGGAGAAAGATATGTACCTACTTTTGTAACACAACAAGACACTCATGTTCCTTTATTGACACAAGCTACTATTCAAGAAGTAGAGGAAACAATAGAAGACACTCCAGAAGTCCCATCGATAGAAGACACTCCTGAAGAAATACCCCAGAAATAAGATTTAAATTCTAACTGGGGGAAGTTAATGGTCACAATTTCATATGTACTAGATTTACCTCACTTTGATCTACAAGTGGCTAATACTATACATCAGGTAACTATTGCTGAGTTTCTAACTAGATCAAATGATGAAATAACAGACTCACATGACTATGAATGGGATAACTTGTCTAATGCTACTATGGACATTGAGGTAGATGTGATTCACAAATTTGCAACTCCATTGGAAAGAGAAGAGAGTTATAATACTTCCCCTAACACTGTTGTTGTTCCACAATTAGATGAGATACCATTACCTAGGATTCTTGATGAGGAAACTGGTGTTTTACTAGGTCTAGAGGACATTCTAAGACTATAAGCAATGAGTTCCATTTTGCTGAGAGAAGAAGAAGAAATCTCGACGGATGAGTCACTAGAGTTAGGTTCACATATTAATAATGCATCATTTATCTATAGCTCCTGGGATCAAACCCATGAAATAGAAATTAAGAAAGATGCATCCTCATGTTGCATTACTGGTGAAAGAAGAGCTAGAAAAATTATTGAAAACTAGATTCATAAGAGTCATCGCTTACGCTGTATGGATTTATAATGTGGTACCAGTATCTAAAACATATAAATCTATCAGGATCTGCACAGACTTTAGAGACTTGAACAAAGAATGTCCTAAAGATGATTTTCCACTGCCAAACATTGATATGATCATAGATCTTATAGCAGGCTATCAGATGTACTCACTCATGGATGGTTTCTTGGGCTATAACTAGATTAAGATTGCTCCTGAAGACCAAGAGAAGACACCATTCACATGCACATGGGGAACATTTTGCTAGAACTTTATGCCATTTGGATTAAATAATGCTAGTGATACATACCAAAGAGATATGACAACCATATTCCATGATATGATACATAAAAACATGGAGAACTACGTGGACAATACCTCAGCAAAGTAAAAAACAAGGAATAGTCAAATTGAAGACTTGTGGAAGATATTGGATCGCATGGAACAATTTCAACTCAGGCTTAATCCAAAGAAGTGTGCCTTTGGAGTTCAATTAGGGAAGCTACTAGGGTTTATTGCATCAACAAAAGGAATTGAGGTGGACCCTGTAAAATTCAAAGCTATGCTATAAATGTCACTTCCACGCAACATTAGTCAAATGAGGATGTTACAAGGAAGACTCCAGTCAATCAGGAGATTTATGTCACAACTTGCAGACATAGCACTGTTGGAATAATGATACATTTGGCATCAGTGAATGCACTTAGTGAAAACACTTATTCGGTTTTGAATGCTTACCGAGCTTATCACTCAACCCACAGCCTATACCGAGCATTCAGTAAAGCTCACCGATCAAACAGTTCAAACCGAGCAGTAAGGCAGTCACCGAGCATATAAGAAGAATAGCAGTTACCGAGCAGACGGTAGTCACCGAGTCATCAGTTGAAGATAACCGAGAAGTCAGTTTCTACCGAGTCACCAGTGGTTACCGAGTGACAATGTATTTAC